>CAJQUW010014817.1:0-337879 GCA_907163375.1 Prostheceraeus crozeri
GAGATAGATCTAATCTATCCAAATAATATTAAACATAAAACCGTAGATTTTCCACTCGCACCCGGAAATGCAAGGTGAAGTGAGTAAAGATATGTTTTCCGACTTTATGAAACAATTTCATAAAGATTTTTTAGAATCATGTGGACAACCCAAGTATAAGCCTTGCCGCAAACTTTTACTCACTCAATATGATAAGGAAAACTATCTAGTCCACTTTAGCATCTTAAAATTTTATTTAGAAATGGGCATGATTTTAAAAAGAGTTCACCGCATTATTAAATTCAGACAGAAAGCCTTCCTCAAACCCTACATAGATAGTAACAGTTAGAAACGTGCACTAGCCCAAAATAATTTTGAAAAAGATTTTTATAAATATAAGAACAACAGTCTATTTGGTAAGACGATGGAGGATGTTAGAAAGCGCGTAAACTACAAACTAGTTAATGATGATCAAAAGTATCACAAATTGATCTCATCACCTCTATTCATCGATAGAGACATAATCGATGAGGATCTTGTAGGTATTAAAATGATAAAATCTGAAGTTGAGTTGTGCAAACCCATCTATATTGGTCAAGCTGTTCTAGATTACTCCAAGCTTGAAATGTATCAACTCTTCTATAAAATACAAAACTAAAACCGTGTCCTCTCGTAAAAGAGGTTCGTTTGTTGGGTGGTGACACAGATAGTTTCTTTTTAGGTATTACCACTCAAAAAGATTTAAATTTTAATGAAGTAGGAAAATCTTTAGAAAGATATTTTGATACATCAAATTATCCTGCTAATCATCCACTATACTCCATCAAAAATAAGGCAAAACTTGGCTGCTTTAAGGATGAGACAGCAGGGAAGGAGATAGCTGAAATGATTCTCCTCCGGCCTAAAATGTATTCTATGAAATTAAAGGATAGTGATGATAAGCATTAAGCGCGCTAAAGGCATATCAAGATCATTGGTCTCTAACATGAAACATAAGAATTTCAGGAAAGCCTATAGAAATAAAAATATAACGTTTGTCAATATGACAATCTTAAAATCTAAGTCGCATGAGATCAAAACTCATACTTTTAGGAAACGGGCGCTTTCAGCATGGGAGGATAAGAGGTGCTGGCTAGAACACAACATATCTCTTCCACATGGACATCCTGACACAAACATACCACCACCCAAAAGAATTAAACTCACACTACCACATTCAGGAGACGTCTTAGCATAATCATCCTTAACTTAGTATTTTGATGTTGATTTCTGTAGATAAACATTGTTGTTTTATGTATCGCATGAATTGTTTTTTCCTTGTGAATATGTGTCCACATCTGTACATTCCCCATGTGATGACTTTTCCACTGAAAGACATTTTTCCTATCCCTTTATATTTCCACCCTTCTCGAAGTAAAAAGACTTTTTGTATATACAATGTTTATTGAAGTGCGCTCATGTATATATTTTCAGTGGATGTTGTATAAAGTCTATTCCTTCACATTCATGTACATATTTCAATAAATGTTGTATAAAGACTTCACTTTGTTTTCCGAAACACTAACGTTATGAGGGATTTAGTATCTTTCACATGGATGCACTCTTGTAAACCATTGGTAATTTTGATAGCAATAGAGGGTATAGTTTGTTTGACGACGGGATGATAGAAAATAGATTCAAACATCTTCTCGACTATTCCATATGAAGCGTCTTTATCATGAATGAAATCACGTAAAATGTATTCTTTTTTCTCGCCAACAGAAATAGGTAGAATCAAATCACTTTGAATGTAAAGGTGCTGTTCATGTTTATCAAGTGTCATTGGTGTTTCTATACCAATCGTATGCGCAGCAGCAAACACAGTTTGTAGCATTGAAAAACCAAAGAGTTTTTTCAAATTTTTACTCAATTGACATTGAATGTCATCACCCAGTCTCAGAACAACGCGTTGATTTTCAATTGAAAACGAAATGTGGTGTGTCTTTACATCATATTTACTTTTCATCACATGCTTCAACTTCTGTTGTATATAAGGATTTACTACATGAATGAAGCTTTCAACTGTATGATATAGACGCGGCATTATATTGATAGCAACTTTAGATTCTTCATAAGACTGGTAAATTTTCTTGATGCGATCGCCATAGATGTCCACCCACCATTCATCATTAACTGAATCAGCTTTAGTGTGATATTCATGAGAAGCATATACCACACCGCTTCCAATAATAGGTGTATAATGTCTTACAAAATGACGCAAGGTTGGAGAGAAATAAACTGTAAGTTTGTCATTATATTTCTGAATAACCAACTTATTTTTGTCCGCCATAATTTTCTCTCCATACTTCTTACCCACAGTCTCATTCCATCGTTTTACTAACTCAATAAGTGATAAAGGTTGAACACCACGCTTTTTTCAAAATGATGCGTTCTTCGCATTCTACAACATCTTCATCAAATATTTTAAATCTATAATGAAATTTGTTGATTCGATTTGAATAAACTTTTCTAACATTTGCAGTAGCAATTGACGTTAGATGTAGTCCATGACCAAAACCGAGATGCGGATAGAATTCACTATCCAACCTCAGCGTAAGACCTTTAGTAAAAGAATGAAAGCGGAGGAACTGTCTCCCACTCCAATGATAGATAGTAAACTCATAAGCTTTCTGATTTTTATTCTTCATGATGGAAGTATTACCACTGTTGAATGCCTTAATAATTTTCTCATTCCCAAATGGCTCATAAGAATCTGATTTTATCTGAATCCATTCATAGTTCCACTTTCCATCTGATGTTAAATTGTATGGGAACTGAAATGCATTATTCATCGTTATTCCATCATGGGTGCGAGGAGTCAATATCATTTCTTCCAAATCATTCACATTCTGAATATTGCTATCATAGCAAATACTAGAAACGCCAACCTCCCATTCACCTTCTAAATGCAGTGGGCGATTTAATTCTACTCGATAGTCTGATGGTTTATTTTTGGGAAATTTATTCATAGAAGCATTACTGGGCAAGTAGATTAGAAACGAGTCCTTATTTTCACTTTCCATATTATTCACATTGGAAAAATATATTAGCATACGTTTGCATTAACTCTTCATTCGGAAATGAGTGTGATACTTGTCACAGCATCTTTATGAAAAGGAATCAACGCACCAGCATCGTCATAAATGGCAATATCAATTTGTGGGATGTAGTTTGATTTCAGCTTTGTATAATGCACTTTCTTGAAAGTATGCTCAGATAAAATACTGCAGCTCTTTGGCTGGTATGGTATCATTGCTAACAATGGAGCTTCAACATCTCCCACACGTACATCTTCACCAATATTGGAATATATCTGAAAATAGTTAATACGACGCGATAGCGACATGTCTGCGCTAGCTTTGGTTACAGTACCACTTTTAAAGATATTTTGGTCAAAACCCAAAATGTCCATTAGAGTTTTATCCATAATTAGTTCAATACCTTTTCCACTTATAGTGAGAGACAAAGTACCTTCTTTTTCAGAAAATGAAATATGTTGGTCATTAATCACTTCATTTAAATAATCTACAACCAATTTAACTGAAGTAATGATGCGAGGCATCAGCACTCTTGTTTCATGTAAGATACCACCGAAAGGCTCTACACACTTTCTGTATAAAGATACGCTCCATTCTGTATCAAATTGATTTGACCTTTCACATGGTAAATGTTGCATATTAAATTTTCCATGAACAGCTGCAGAATGATGTCGCAAGAACTGATGAAAATCTTTTGAACAAATTAATACTAGATCATCATCATTTAATTTACTTATTGCAATATGATTAGATGATTTAATATAAGTCAATGTTGCCACTTGTTTACCATCAACTCGAAGGAGATAATTAAATTTCTTCAATAATGTTTCAGGAGTCATGTTTGTCTTTCTTGGCTTAATCACAATCTTCTTCACCAACGTCTTCTCATTTTTTGGAATAAGATCTACATAATAAGCTTCCTCTCGATATATTAACTGTTTATGAGCACTTATGTGGTAATTAACGTTAAAATTATCATAGCTTGTCAAGGCGCTAGCGAGGTAACCTAAATCATTTCTTAAACTTGGACTTAAACCAACAATCCAATCTTTCTCAACTACATGATGTATATAAGTATAATCATCATTGTGTGGAGTAAATTGGGCAATATGTTTACACGCTTTATTCAAGAAATCATATATAAACTTTTTACATGATAAGAGATCTTTCTTTGGCCACTGTGGAATGTATACTCGGCAGCCCTTTTCACATTGGTAAGCAGCTGTACGTCTCATATTAATAGTCATCACCTCATGATCAAAAGTATAGACACAGTTGCTATAAACAAGTTGAGTGACACCCACTTCCCAATTCCCATTTAGCTGTTGTGCATGATCAATGGGAGTAGAAAAGAGTGCGGCTCGATTACTAGTAAATCTCTTTGTAGCCGCATTGCTAAGCAAAATATGATAAAACGACATTTTTATATTGCTAATCTGCAACTTTGCATAACATCATGAAGACTTGGATTTTGGACTCTCTACAATATATCAGAGTTGATCGTGATGGAAACGTACATTTCAAAAATTCTCATGGTCATACATCAAGAGGAATTACATTAACATGGCGACAATTTGTCAACCTCAATGATATCATGAGGGATTTGGAATATTTTGAAACATTAAGATTCATCTCCCTGGGTGATCAAGTTTGGCTTCAACATTACAGAAATGAAATTCAAATCTACCATTCTCATTCCGCAAACTGTTTCTCATTTCGCAAATACAATTGGGAGAAGTATAGAAGATACATACATCGCTCCATCATGACATTTATTCGTCGTGAGTTCATCGCCCTACTATGCAAATCTTAATCAGACATGACTATCACGCACCATGAGTTGGAAATTAGATTCCCTACAACGTATTGAAACGGATCATGATCGAAACGTCTATTTCAAAGATTCAACTGGAAATGTGAGAAGAGAGTTTGCTTTATCTTATCGCCATTTTCAATCTCTACATCATATCATGAAGGATTTAAAATACTTCTATATGAAAAGACATTCACGTATTGGAAATCGCATCTGGTTGCGCGTCAACAATCGGCGAATTCAACTCTATCATTCCCAACTTCATACTAACTTCACATTTCATCAAGGTAGTTGGGAAAAGTATAAAAGGAAGGTACATCGCTCAATTTACTCATTCTTTCATCATGAAGCGCCATCGCTACACCATCGTCAACATTCTCCGTCGCTTCAGACTCTACACCAAAATCGATCTCACAACATTACACCAACAGCTTCCAAACAGCAAGTATTACCCGGGTCGTCCTCAAATGTTAGTGGTGAAGATGAACAATTCACGGAATCTTCAACTCTTCCCAAATGGGACTGTACAGATTCTCGGCGCCCTTTCTCATTCATCGGCGCAGTCAATGCGCTTAGAGCTACAAAGACTACTACGTCGGATATGGAAGAGGGAGAGGTGTGTGATGTCGAATCTGACTGTGGACAATATGGTGATCTCTACTCAATTGAGTGACAGTCTATCATTTTTGAAGATTCGTACCAGCAGTTACAGTTTGTGTTATGAACCCGAACTTTTTCCTGCAGCTCTCATTAGTTGTTGGTTACCTGTGCATGTGGCAATCTTTCATAATAGTAAAGTGATCATTACTGGACTAAAATCTCATGTACAAGCAAATATGATCCTAGACTATCTCATTGAGTATGTACGTACCCAGCGGATTGTAAAATAAAAAACAATTTTTCCAACATGATGTTTTTATTTCAAATCATGATAGAACTTACAAATCATTTTTTCATTAGAGGATGGATTACATGAAAAGTTTTGAATAACAGATACAAATCGAGATACATGTAAACGTCTTAAGATGAAGTACAGTACAAAAGCACCACACGTTGATGAAAGTGGATGTTGTAGTATGCGTTCATTTCGCTGATATTGACGCGTATGTTTTCTCAACCACTGCTGTGTTGGTATATTTGGAGGTTGAGCAAGAGAGTCAAATAGTTCACCACGTCGGTCTTCTCCAATAAAGATCGCTTTCCAATGCTCACCGCCTAAATTCTGTGAATGAGTGTTTAGCACAATAAAGATGGGATAGTGATTTACTGCAGGTGGTAAGGTATCGAGTGAATAGACATTATCGAAAGCTTTCAACGTCGCTTCGTCTGCATTACGCTGCACTTTAGTCTTAATATCGTCAGCAGTCAACCAACTCATTAACGATTATACTGAAGAATCACGTCACGATACTTTGTAATTTCAATATTTGAATCGAAGACTGCATAAATTAATACATTGATCGTCTCAGGTAGTGTTCTTTTGAACGTTAAATCCAAACGAATATTATGAGGCACGTTCGCTTGACTATAGGGTGCACTAATATCGCTGTCAGCAGTCAAATCAAATGCATAAATAGTATATCCACTCTTAAACTCTTTCATAGTCAGTCCGTTGGTGTCATCCGTATTGTAAAAGCCAAAAACATCCATAAAATCAACATAACTGCGCATAAATTGATCTGAAGCAAAATCTGGTTTGTAGGGTGGACCAGGATGACTCACACCATTTACACGTAAAGCAATTTCACTTAACTGATTGTGTTTAAAATTGAAAGGATTCTTCTTTATATTACCATTAAATGCATCATTTTCAACCATTGCCACCATGAGGAGCTTCGGTGCTTCCGATGGAAAGAGGCCATCTTTCATGAAACTCTTTTGATCTTTCGGAATTGTAAAGGTGAGAAGCTTTGTATGCTGAATGGGGTAAATGGCATTTTGGCGGTTAAGGCCTTCAGCATGCCCTCTAATGACACTTGGATTCGGTACTACTCGACGAATGTAAAGTGCAATATCTTCCACATGAATTCTAAAATTGTCAACTTTAGCAAATGCATTCAGCGCAAATTCAGGCTTATTCAATGTCAGCTTGAGTCGCATGCTGGTATTACACAGTAAAAACTTTGACTGTCTAAAGAAGTCTAAATTCAGCGGACCATATAGCTGACATACTCTACTATCTTTAATCATAGCAGATCGCTTTACAAAGCCACTGTTTGTTTCAACATCAAATTTTCCTGCTTCATCTCTGTACCATCCCATGGCTTCCATATGACTTTTTTGTGCTGCTGGATGAAACTGTGATACATGATTGAAATATGATTTATAGGGATAATCGCTTTGACCACCTTCCACTTGCTGCTCTCCAATCGTTAGAGAAACATCACGAAGTAATGTAGTCAATGGTAAAATTGTTCAGTCCAACTTTATGTGCATCGTCAATAGCAGTTCCATCTGCTTGCTGAATTCTAAACCTCAAATCAAGCATCGCATAACTCAAATCTATGTAGTCATCACTACCACCAGGAATAACAAATTCAATGGGGCCAGCATTCTCAGCTGTTCGAGGATGATAATCTACAATACTTGAACTAAGAATATCTGTCTGTATGGCTTGTTGATCGAACAAACAAAAACCGGAAGTTTTACACTCCATGATTAGAAGTTATAGCAGCGTCGTCGTTTAGCGCCTGATGAATGATTAGAGCCTCTGCGACGTTTGCGTGAATGCCTTTTGACTGAAGATCGCACCTTACCAGCTCCGCGATGTTTCCTCCTTCCTTTATTCATTCGTTTAGGTGATTTCTTTCCTTGAGTAACACCAGCAATGGTCTGCTTCAATGTTTTTAAACCGCGTTCCTTCCCACGATTCAACAAACTGCTCTTAAAACTTCTACCTCTGGAAAGATCACTAGCAACATCACCAGCAAAGCCAACGGCATTACTTAAAACATTTCGTTTTAAAGATCTACCGACATTGGATATGAGAGGTGCTACAACAGATTTCAGTGCACCAAGTATGCTACCTCCACGTTGGCGGCGAGCACCGATGTAAATTTGTCCTCCGCCACTTACATAGGAGGGTCGTGAATAAAATGAGGCAGTTGGATTCATAGCTCAAACCCTAAACATTGTTAGTTACAACTTTGCATGAATCACTGTCGATCACTTAGATGAAAGATGTCGGCACGACGCATCCAAGAGTTCATACTTGAAGGATAACCAGTCCATTTAACAAGACACCATTCTTCACCTTGCCGTTTTTTACATCGAATGATTTTCTCTACCAAATATGTTTCACTTTCAGTGACTACCTCAATCTCATCGCGGTAAAAGCTACCCTCAATTTCTTCATTATCGTAATCCTTCAACTTGTAGGTGGTCGGAGAGTCTTTTTGATTAATCCTTGATACTGTAAATACCTCCTCTGTCCAATTCGGAAGGTACCCTTTAGCAAAAACACTTTTCACTTTTGAGATACGAACTTTATCGCCAATTTTCACATCACTTTTCACATGAGTGCGTTTACGTTGGAATGATTCGCGCACTTTATCTACATTGTCAGCATTTACATCTACTGGTCTGAGTCCAATAGAACGATGGATAGAGTGATTGTAGGCATGGAGTGTATCTTGTAGAACCTTTGTCCAATTTTGTGTCAAGTTGGCAGTAAAATGTCGCCACAAGCGATTTTTTAATGTGCGATTAAAACGTTCAACGAGTGCAGCTTTATAAGCGCTCTTTACACTAAACAACTCAATGTCATGCCTCTCAAATAATCTTGTCACATGCTGATTTTCAAACTCTTTTCCTTGATCACTCTGAATTCTTTTTGGAATGCGACCTTCTCGAAAAATTGTTTGGAATGCTTTTGCTACTCCTTTCCCTTCTTTAGTTTTTAAAGGTTGAGCCCACGCATAACGCGAGAAAATATCAATGACGGTTAAAATAAAATTATTACCCGAGTTATGTTTTGAAATGGAGGCAACATCGCACAAATCTGCTTGCCACTGTTCATCGATGTCATGAACAATATAATGGCGGGTGCGGTACTTCTTTTTCGCTTGTTTGTGGAGTGTATAGGTAGCCTGACCCTTTAACCATCGTTTCACTTGTGATTGTGGAAGACCACTCGCTTTTGATAATTTCTTGATAGATGCAAATCCTGCCGGATGTTTTACATCATAATAGATTGACTTCAAACGTTCAGTCGATGACGGCTGACTCTTTTTCCTCCTTCTCATCTTTTTTCTTTCTTGCCTTTCTACATTTACAACAACTGCAGCATTTAGCTTTAGCGGTTTTGCGATCGTGTTCACATTGCTTAGGGGTTTCATTATGAGAGCTGGCGCAGCAAGTGCAAGTGACAACGACATTCACCTCTGGCGGCTCATTACATGGCAAGCAACACATCTGCTTCATATTAATAGTCTGAGAACATGTATTTCCTAGGAGGAGCTGTTTTACGTTTTCCTTTTACCAGTTTTAGTGGGGATGTAGATCTACGTCGAGTTCTTCCTCTTGTTTGCTTAGTGAGTGTGGGAGGGGATGTAGCAGGTGACGTCTTAAACCAATTTGTTGGCATTTTCATCACCTGAAGCATTGGAGTAGTAGCCACTGTTGAATCAAGTTCTTTCAATGTCTCATTATTTAAAGCAAATTTTGGCACATTATGCTTTTTCAATAGTTTAAGAAAGTATGACCAACCAGGTGGAACATAGCCCTGACGGCGCTTTCTACGTGTCGCATACTGAATCAAGTCTTCATAACGTGAAGCATCAATCACTTTATTTTCATCTGTAATGATTTCTCCTCTATCATTTACATTGAGATGGGGTTCAATACTGTTGAAAAGAGATATGGCATGTGCGCGAGATGCTAAAGGTGTAGCAGTCGATACAGAGTCACGCATCTTATTCTTCAAGTTTTTCAATTGCTCAACAGTTTCCGATTGTAATAATACAGCACGATGTGGATCTTTGATGTGAACATTTTGCTGATAATCTATTTCTTTCCTATACATTTGATTTGCAAGAGGTTGCTTTACTTGCTGCATGGCAGTCAATTGTACATATTCATCCTGAGGAATAACAATCATGCGAGAATAAGAACTCATAGTTTGTAGATAATCATGGGAGTTTTCAAAATATCACTTCGAAATCTAAATTCTTCCGGACACTCTTGCGTAAAGTCAATGAATAAGTAACCGTATGGTTTTCAGTAGCTGCTTGAAAAATTTCAATTAAGGCTTTTGATCCTCTGGGTGCAACTTGTCGCGCTAAAATTTCAAATTGACTTTTATCTCGCGGATTCTTGAAAATAGCATAATAGTGTGTATTCAGGTTTCGTGTACGAGCTTCTTTTCCATCAGGAAACAAATTTTGTGTGATATAGATGATAAAGCACCTTTTATGATGTGCTGCGCGAGTGAACATATCTGTAACATCTTTTGAATTCTTACTTTCTTTTAATAAATCATCCAATACAACAACATCATTAGACTGAAGTTTATCCACTGCAATAATTCCTTCATGTCGAATAAAGTTGCGACTTTGCAATTCCTGAAACAGCGACGGTTGATAAATACCATAACACCAAATCACTCGATTGATAGGTTCCCTAAACAACTCCCTTCTTTTATCCAATAAATTCAGCGTGAAAACAGTTTTACCTGCATGAGATGGACCTGATACAGTCAGAACTTTATCGCATTGAAGTCTGAAATCCATTTTATTACTTTGAAACTCAACATTTGCATAATTAACGCTTAGAGCCAAAGATATTTCCCAATAGGTTGCCCACGGCAGGAGCTATCATTGGAAGTATTGCTGAAAGGAAACCGCCCTTTTGTGTTAGAGTTTTCCTCTTTCTTTGAAGGGCGACTTTAGGATTGGAGATGAAACGCAATTTTGTAGCATATCGCTTAAGTAACTTTCGTTGTTTTGGTGCTAATTTCTTCGTCCTCAACTTTCTCACATGAGAAATAATTTCACAAATGAATTTATCGTTAGCATGTCGTATAGCATTGTATCGCTGATTTGCTTTCATTCGTCGGAGAGCTTGAATGGCTGAAGAAAACTTTTGACTTTTACGTTTCGTCATTTTACGTTTCGCCATTTTCCGTGTTAGTCTTTGCTAAAACCTATCTTTACCACATTTGCATAGGTACTAACTATTGCGGCATAAGTGACACTCGAAATGAGCAATATCACAGTGGTTACATTGGCAAAGTTGAATGCAATTACGTATGAAACAGCGTTGACAAAAAGCATGCTTACATCTCTTGAAGATGCGCTTTTCATTTCCATCCTTTCGTTTACATACATCGCAACACATAGTTTCACCGTTACTGATGTCTATAGCAAGTCTTTTTGAAGATATGAATTTGCTAGCCTTTTCTAAATAATAGACGCATGTACAGAAGGAATATACTTCGAGAGTGAGCAGACATAGCTCGAAAACCAGTTGTGCTACAATCAAGTACCACTGCATTTTTAATTTTTGTTTATGGAAAGTTGAATGTGAATATCTGAAATCGCTTCAATCACTAGACTGCTACCATGATGGTTAAATGCGTTTAGACGTTCAGCAATTTTTATCATATGTCTTTTAAAAAATTCTTCGGGGTGATCTACCACTTCCATTGAATAAGAAGCAAAATGGAAAGAGCGAGTTTCCACCTCTTCCTTTCCAAAATGACTAAACTTAATTTTCGCAACTAATCGCGCCATGACAATGCTATCAGAGAATGTATTCATTAACTCTAGAAATAGAGTGCTAGCATCATCGAGCACTGCTTCGATGTCAGTCTCATCTTTATGAAAATTTATCACATAATCTTGAACAGCTCCTTTTAAACTTTGCCTATGAAAACGTAATGTTCCGCAGTCGTTTGAGAAAGACATGATCGCCCTTTATCTAACCCATCCATTGCATGAAAACAACAACTCTTCTCATAGTAACATTTATTGAATAACGGTAACAAGCATGCATTATAAATCAATGGTTTGAAAGAGATAAAATAGATACAGCTGATAACTATCATACAGCGAGCAATGATAACCATACAGGACTTTGGCAGTGTTGAGGTAGGGAGGAAAGAAGCATTGGTTATGAACGTAGCTACTACAACGAACAGACAAAATAGGAACACACAAATCCTTAAAACGTTTCGTGACTTCATGATAATGTTGATTCACTCTACTATCCCAAGGCGGGAGCAAAATATCATCAATGATTAGATTGGGAAATACTTTCCTCTCCTTACCAGGATTATTACAAAAGATGCGTATAACATTGAAAGCAGCTAACCATCGTTTAAAGTCAATAAGAAGAGCACTCTCACAAGAAAAGCCATAGTCTTGCAAATATTTCAGATTAAGTCCATGAATGTGTTTTCTCGCCCATTGATCAACATTGGGATCGCAGTTGGCATGTTGATGATAGACACTAACAATCTGATATGTCCAATTGTTCATAGCAATAGCACTGAGCTCCTGTACAGGTTCACCCTCACAATCCATAAAAATGATGATAGAAGCCTAAAACGGAAATTTACACATCTAAGGAAGCGTTCTATAACATATTACAAAATGAAGAATTACATCGATGCTTTTCACGACAAAATACACAAATGATATGATGGCAACGAAGAAGTAAAATGTATCTAATAAGACCACGTCTATGACACTCAAAGCACATAAGCGAATTGTCATAGGGTAGAGTTAGGAAAGGACTAGTAATTCTCCTTCTTTGATTTGCGTTTTGATGTAGCAGTCTTCTCCGACTTGCGCTTCGTACCACTGCTGTTGAGGATTTGATCAATTATGTCATCTACGCTGGCTGGTTTTGGAATATATAGGATGGATTCCATATGCATGGAGAGAGAGGCTATTTTATTATCTTTGTGCTGACCATAATATAGTCCATTCACTTTGAAAAGGATATCCCAAGTACCTTCTCCGAGCTCGTCGCATGTGATGATTGTTGAATGATCTCCCTCCTTCTTATAGTAAGTACACCAATGTGATACCGGTAGGCAAATTTGATTACCATCCCAAATCTTTCTATAGGGAGTATCCTTGTCATCTCTCGCTTTCCACTCTTGAGCAAGAGGAGTAGGAATGTCCATATTTAATGTCACGTACTCCTCAATAATATCAAGTTGGCGGCGAATGTACGGACTCACGGGGATCAGTATGTAGTCCCCATACTGATTGTGCATTATCTTGACATCCGTGGAAGGGAGCATTCCCGTTTGGAGTACTACGCTATGATCATCATAACGCAAGACTTGTTTAAATTTACGCTGTAGCGGTGTAGGATTATGTACCTTGGTTGTTTCTTCCACTGGCCTCAGTTGTAGATGATCTGATCGGAGCGAACCTTGTAACGTTTGACCGTCATTTTGTCCTACTAGTGCAGCAGATGGAGTAGATGCCTGAAAATGAAAAAAGATTGTATTAAGTTTACGTTCAAGGGAGGAGAGGGAGGGAAGTAGCGACTTACCATTTTAGTTGGATAATAGAACAGGGAACTAGAGAGAGAAAATGTGCGTCCGTCACTCGTGTGATTCAACGATGGAATGATTCTCACTGTGGAAGGCTCGCTATTTATAAAGAAATGCTTGATTCTCATTGGATGATGATCCTCATTGGACAATAACATCAAGCTGATTCGAAATCTAACTCCGTCGTTTTTCGCCAATGTCCCAAAATCGTAAATGGCGTCTCACATCTAAACGAAGGCAGATAGGAACAAGCCGATTGTTTCACTGAATTTGTCTCACTCTTAGCTTTCAAACGAGCTATCGCACGACAAAATCCGTCCACTGGAAGCCAAAATCGAAGCAAGCTGTCCAGAGGGGGGGGGACGTCAGTGAAATTTCAAAGTTTGATGAAACAAACTTTGGTAAAGGTCCCAGGTCGAAATTCCACACTTTGGAAAATTTTTAATTTTTCCCATACAAAGTCACTCTGACACTTAGGATTTTTTCAGGTGAGCTCCGACCTAAAATCTTGTAACCGCTCTAACTTTTGAACGGCTGCTCCGATTGACTCGCAACGAAAAATGCGGTCGAGCAGTGTTTCATCCTCTTTCCAATGCAAGTCGAACGAACAAAATCCGTCCACTAGAACCAAAGTTAGATCAAAGGGGGGGGGAGTCAGCGAAATTTGATGAAACAAACTTTGGTAAAGGTCCCAGGTCGAAATTCCACACTTTGGAAAATTTTTAATTTTTCCCATACAAAGTCACTCTGACACTTAGGATTTTTTCAGGTGAGCTCCGACCTAAAATCTTGTAACCGCTCTAACTTTTGAACGGCTGCTCCGATTGACTCGCAACGAAAAATGCGGTCGAGCAGTGTTTCATCCTCTTTCCAATGCAAGTCGAACGAACAAAATCCGTCCACTAGAACCAAAGTTAGATCAAAGGGGGGGGGGACGTCAGCGAAATTTGATGAAACAAACTTTGGTAAAGGTCCCAGGTCGAAATTCCACACTTTGGAAAATTTTTAATTTTTCCCATACAAAGTCACTCTGACACTTAGGATTTTTTCAGGTGAGCTCCGACCTAAAATCTTGTAACCGCTCTAACTTTTGAACGGCTGCTCCGATTGACTCGCAACGAAAAATGCGGTCGAGCAGTGTTTCATCCTCTTTCCAATGCAAGTCGAACGAACAAAATCCGTCCACTAGAACCAAAGTTAGATCAAAGGGGGGGGGGACGTCAGCGGAAAATTTTTATCTCCGATTGCTTTCAAATTCACCATACAGATGCAGAATTTCACGCTGAATCCGAATCTGGCCTCCGTTTTCACATCCGAGGCCGCGTTTCGACACTACACACCAAAACATACCACAGTTTAACCAAGACAACCTAGACGGTCGCCCAAGTCCACCAGGCGGTCGGACACAGACACCCGAGACTCACACACTGGCGGACCAGAGGGGGGGGGGACGGCAGCAGAACCTCGACGGCACATCACGACACTGGCGGACCAGAGGGGGGGGGGACTCAGCGATGGCGGCCATCTTGCGCTATCTGGTGTTCGCCGTTTTCTTACTACTGATGGCAAACAAGGTGATCGGAGAGGTAGCACATTAATCCTACGCCATGGTTGTTTCTGTCGGATCGAGATATAGAGAAGTCTGGGATAGAGAGGGAGGTGTTGGGAGTGTCACCGTCAAGACAAGTCTCGGTGAAGACCTCAATGTCATGGCAAAGCTTTCTTGGCTTGGCTGACATCTCATTGACATTGTTTGAGATGGATCTCACGTTGGGGAGGAGGCATGAAGGAATAAAACCATCCTTGATAATCGGTCCTGTAGTCGCTTTTGGAATTCAACCCCTTCTCCCTAAGCTATTAATTGTTGAAGCTATACGTATATGTCCAAGGTGCCAAACCTTTAATCAGAGTAAACTGTAGCCAAATAAATATTATGAAATCTCCAGCATCTAGCACATTATATTGTAGGTTTATATCAACATCGAAAATACTGACATAATGCGATATATGCAAAAAATAACACTTTCATCATCATTGAAGAAACAGATTTTTTTTGATTTGCACTTTATTTAGCTGAACTTGTCATATAGTATCCAGTTAGTAACGAGTGTTACCACCTCTAGCGTTACAAGCTGCCTGGAGACGTTCGGGGTATGAAGACAAAAGCGATTCAAAGACCTGCGTGTCAAACTCCGTCCGAAGAACAGAATCAGTGTGTTCCTCCCATAGAGATAGATTCATTTGGGTGGGTTTGTCTAGAGCGGACAGAATCCTATCTCAGCCATTGTCAGCAATGGCAGCAAACGATAGAAATTGACACAGATATTCGTCATTTTTTGGTTTGTGTAATTGGCCAAGCGCGCGCATTGCAGAAGCAGCTCTTTTCAGAAAACCCACGAACTTCAACAGTCAGGTTACAGACAGGCCTGTCAAATGAAGGTACGCATCTTTAACTCAATTTTTCTTAATGATAAATTCGTCAAATGGAAATATGATTTACACCGCTCGATTCTTCACGATTTCAATTTTTTGTCTGTGCACGTTTAATTTGCTATCAATCTTCAGGTTCGTCAGAATTCAGCCTTGAATTGTATTACGTTCAGTGGAAAGTTGATCTTCTTGCCCCTCGAGACTAGTTCTGGTTGTGATCATCAGTATTGAGGAAAGTCATCTCTAGACCCGTACACGCTGATAAAGCAATTTCTGTGGTTCCTGCATCTTGGAGAGATTAAATTGAGTTTTACGAAGGTTCACACAACATCTTCTTTTTCAGCTTCATCCTTCATGATGGATCCAAGATTTTCACACACATTAACATCTGGAGAATTTTCCGGTCAGTCAATTGCCAAAAAATCGATATTACAAACCAAAGACGATCGTCGTTGTTAAATTCAGTTTTACGAGGTTTTGAAATCTTGTGCCAGGATTTCAAACCTTGTCTTCGACGAAACAATCGAAAAATCTCCCGACTCCAACTTTTTCCAATGAGCTATTGGATCTCCTGACTTTTCTTTCTGTGACAAAATGCCTGCATAATAATGTCTTTCAACTCCTGGCACAAAACTTCCGGTCAATCGCCCGCGAAGATAGCCTCACTGTCGTCGAGACTCCTGTTCCAGTTGCGCTTGACACTGTCTTCGGAACTTTTGAGACGCAGGGCCACCCAAAACGCGAAATGAAGGGGGCACCAGCATCACGCACTTCTCGGAAAGGAAAGTAACTGCTCGGATGCGATCGAGTCATTTAATACAGACGCACACATTGTTGGTTAAATGAGGTCAAAAAGAACAAATTTGTACTGTTCTATCGTTGTGATGAACGCACTTATTTAACAGTCAAACCTTTGAATAACCTTAAAACTGATCATCTCTTATTTTTTTCGTTAACTTCCCAGTGACAATAATGTCACTAGGAATAGTCAATATTTCCTAGTGCCCGCATCCGCGGGTGCATCGACGTCCATGGATTATCAAGTTGTGAAGCACCGACCAAGCAAAGAATACATACATTGTCTATTCAGAATTTTCCAGTTCAGTCTCGAATAGATGCATATAGCTGTTATCTATTTTACGTTCTTATTCCTATAAAACTCTTGTTAGTCTATTTGATGTTTTCTTACAAGCCACATTATCACCATTGTCATGTTGTTGTCACTGATTCATTATATTTCGTTGGAGTTACACGTTATTCATATTTTTCTTCGATTGCTTCCATGTTTAGGATTGTCTTATTCAGCCACCAACCAGAAGTCATACGCTTTGTCAGTTCTGTAATAATGATGTAAACATGTAAATAGAAGGCAGGTGGAGCTCTTATCCTTCCCGGACTGAACGAGTTAGAAGGAAAAAAATTTATTTTCTTGCAAGAGTAGGGCTGCTGCTTAATGTTAAAAAAATCTGGACGCGTTTCATCTCAGTCATTCCCAGACGTAATGAAAGCAAAAACATTTATGAATACATTACTATGTAACACATCATATTATCATTTTGATGCTACTCCGACTCCGACTCGGACTCCGGGGGTTGATAGGACTCCGACTCCGGGTGGCAAATATATAAAGTCTAGTTTTTTTGAAACATTAACTGGCAACCTACTTAGCTGAACCTATTTTTAGGGATCATTGATGTATCAATTATCAATCATTTCCGATGAAAGTTTATCAACTGTCGCTTCAAGTTCGATGCATGCGACTCGGCTCCTCCCATCTTGTTGACCTCTACCAGGCAGGAAAATCCCCCATATTTTTCAAAAAATATGAGTACACTTTCGATTTTAATGGCGCTTTGAAGGAGACATCACACATGATTAACGTGAGGGCAAGAGGTAATGTTCTCAAACAAACTAGCATTTCATTTTTGTCTATGATGTGACCTTTGGTGCGTAGGTGTGATCGAGGCTTGTCTTCTCCATTAAATCACCGAGTGAAAAGACAATTATTTTTTCGATATCACAGTTCATTCCCTTTGCATGCATTGCTGTCTCTGTACTTTTGTTTGACAGAGAAAGTTGACATCAAGACAGTGACAGCTATATGCACGAGAATAAATAATGTGTTTGTATTATATTTCGGGTATAGTTATAGGCCGGAGTCCTATCATTTGATAGGACTCCGACTCCGTATCCCTGCATTATAGTACTAGTATGCTTGATTTCAGGAAGACTTTTGAGAGTAAGGAACCGTTGTAATGAAAAGTTTTTAGTGACTTTGATGGAAGTAAATGAGGATTTGAAAATACTACTGTTTTACTTTAGAAAGTAGAACCTGAAATCAAGAAAAATGCAAGAAAATTGTTATGTAAAGCAATACAACAATATACTGCGCGAGATTTATGAAATAAGATTCATCGCAGCGCAATGTTGCACAATGAATTTTATGTCCGTTAATACAGCTTGGTGTTTGAAGAGCTGATACATTAGATGAAATATCGTCTTTTTGACAATGAAAGCGATTGTTATGATTATATTGCGAGCATCATAAG
Source organism: Prostheceraeus crozeri (assembly GCA_907163375.1). NCBI lineage: Eukaryota > Metazoa > Platyhelminthes > Polycladida > Euryleptidae > Prostheceraeus > Prostheceraeus crozeri. The sequence goes on from CAJQUW010014817.1 coordinate 18,358, forward strand.
CAAGAACATTATTGCAGATCCCAAAACATGATACTCAAGGATATCTCTTTCAGCTGCAAAAGATCGATGTCACCTCGATGTGGACGCTTAATGAAGCTTCTTCCAGTGCGTCTACACATTTCGAGGAAATGTAGACGTCAACTCTTTTTCCGCTCTCCTACCATGGCGTCCGGATAAAGTTTGGCTTCTGATGATTTTTTATCATTCCGCGGGTTCAGCAGACGTAAAAGAGTTAGAAAGCCGTTCACTTAAACCTCAACTTCAAATTTGATTGACACACGAAATTTGATGTTGAGGAACCGAAGATATCGGTCACTTGATATTTAAGACATCAAAATCGAAACTTTCAAATTATTTCGACGCTTTGATTATAAAAAGTTAGTTATAAAATATTAGAGAGAGAGCATGGAGAGAACGACCCCCTTGTTGTGCTGATCGCACAAATGTTGTGAAGATGCACCGAAAGTTAAGGATTGAATGAAGAAGTCGCAGCTGGAGGACGCGTGTTTAAATGTGTAATTTTCGTCAGCTCCAAATAAATACAAAACTCTTGAACTGTGTGTGTGTGTGAGAGAGAGAGAGAGAGGGAGAAGTGAATTCACTAAATTGCTTGCCGATTCTGATTTGCCATTTGATATCGTAATTCGATTGGATGGTATTTCGATAACCCGTCATCATTATTCAAAATGATTATTAAAATATAATTTTTGCAAGTGAAAAGACACAAAGTAGAAGTTTGTGAAAACAATAAATATCAAGCTCGAATTTGTCAAATATGATTTTGAAAATGATTTTGATTTTCATCGGTTTGCTTTTTCATATATGGAACACAAGTTTTGCGAGTTTGAATATTCAAAGCAACACTATTTACAGTAAGTTCAAATAGTTGAAAGTAGTTTTTCGTATTTACATATCTTTCACCCGAATTGCATCATGACTGCATCATGAATAGTCAAACCTCAAAACGTTTGAATATTCAACGTGTGTGTTTCTTGTGAGTAGAACCACACGCAAAATGATGTAAATGGAAATAATCAACTGTGCGGATCCTAATGGAAAGAAGCTGGCCTATCCGTGCAAAATATTGAAGCTGTTTGGCAGCTATTGTAATTGAGAGCAAAAATATGATCAATTGCGTGTACGCCATCAACGATTCAACATTCATCACCGACCACATCATTCATCTACTTGCGCAGTGGCCTTGTGGCAGAGTGATAGCCTTGCGCCTTCATAGAGCTTTCACTCTGCCGCTTTGAACATTGGTTGAGACCTTGGCTGGGTCAAATCTAGGAATATTAAAACACGAGTAGGTGCTCTATGCATTCATGTTAGGCACTTAGCAGAAAGGATTAAGAATGGGTTCAATAAAGAATAAAGATCGTCCACATGGAGGAAAGGCGCTTTCCTTGTGTGCCTCCGAGTATGAACAAAGTTTATTTACCTATTAATCTTCAATGACCTTCGGATTGCCACTACATGCGTTGAGCAACTGTAAATCTGAATGCTGATTTTTTAAATCAAAATCCGAAGCAGGAAGTTCAGTTCATGCAGCAAAACCAATTTCATAAGAGGATGCAGCGCAACCATCCAGAAAAGTTCAACTTGTTTCGGGATAGATTTTAGATTGAAATTGATTTTTCTAATTTACATGCACAAAATATTGTCGTTCAAATCATTCAAAATATATTATTCTAAAAAATAATTTATTGCAGTAGCTTCTGTTTATTTTAATGAATGTCACAAGACATTACATGAATAATGAATCACTGCAAAATACTAAATTATTGGCTAAATCACTAGCAACGAAAATCAAAGGAAATCAAGAAGCAGAGAATGATGGTCAAGACTTTTGCATTGATAAGGAAATGCGTAATGAGATAACCAGATGCCTTAATCAGCCGCTACAGGCTGTAAAATGTATGGTCGTTGATGCCAATTTTAGTCATCTTCGCGTTAGTTGATCTTTTTGCAGTGCAGTAATCAAATGCAAACCGTGAAAGAACAAGTTCTGCTGGTACTTAATCATAAAGCATTTGCGCTGCTCACTCCCTGGTAGAAACTCATCTGAAACTGATTTTTGTCATACGCAATTCAGATCTTACATTTTAATTGATTTTAATGTTTCTCGTCATCATTATACAAAACCTGAAGTTGTTAATAGCATCAAGTTCTTCCTCAAGAGTAATTTTCCCTTTTTGATTTAATGCCCAAGCGCTGCCCTGTAATTATCAAGCGCTTTAGCCTAATTAAACAGATTTTTATAGAGACAAGGAATCGAAATATGTTTGAAATATTTCTGCCCGCAGTATATATAAGTTTTATTATAACATTACTGCAACATATCTGGCGGTATGAGGTGGTGTAACAGATGATGAGGATCAAGCATCTTGAAAAGCTTGACAGCAGCAGTCTCTCGGCGAAGGTGAAGTGGAGTAAGTAGATTACATCGTCGTTATGTTGACGAAGGGGCGTATGACGAAAAACATGGTTTTGAGAAAATTGGCTTTAAAGTTTTGGGAAATTTCAATGTACAATATCTAAGCCAACATTCATCCTTTTGTCATAATTTTTGATACAATGGTAATTTCGGGTATTTCAAATCGATTGGTTAACTTTATTTCTGAATTTGACATTAATTATTACGCATAATGTTGACTTTAAAACTAGCATGTTGTATACGGCCCTAGGTAAACGTAGAATTTGTGCGAAATACTACATGCGCCCATCATGCGCCTCTTTGTAAAATGAAAATTTGCTGAATTCATGTATTTTATGTCACGTGCAGTGATAGTCGCAGATGATACGATCACAACGCTGCCTGACCTTTTCAATTTTGATGGAATTTGTCGTAGACAGTCCGTCGAAGAATGGACTGCTACATTCAAGAACACTTCGAATGATTGAATTGTATACTTGAATAAGTTCGGCTCTAGAGATGCTCATTTGCTTTAGTTGATCCAAAATGAAAATATTTCTCGATGCAGTTTTGTATATGTTAACAATGTGAGTATCTCATTTCAAATTATCCTGAAACTGGATACCCAAAATTCTCATCTCGTACATTGGCTAACATTCATGATTTCCTTATCTATGTCGTCGTTTTGGTTGTCTGTTGTGTCAACGACCACGGGAAGAACCATAATGAAATCGTCTGCATACTTACAAATCCTTGATTATGGACCGCAGCTTTTAAAGGATTCGATTTGTGACCAGAAAAGATAAGAAGAGAAACATGAGCTTTGCGGGAGTGAGCTATTCCAACAATCAACGGAAACATACTGATATCGCCCTTTCAAGTAATTCATGCACGATCGGATGAACTGAGAAGTTGATTTTGCTTCTTTCAGGTTGTTGAAAATATGTTCAACACCAAGTCTGTCGAAAGCGCGACTTAGATCAGATGCAATTGTAGAAGCACGCTGATTAGAACTACTTCCAAGCATTGATGTTAGGGTGGTCCATAAGATGAATATGAGCCAATACAGTTGAAGAGTTCGGTCTGAAGCCATACTGATTTTCACCGTAAGTTTCGAGAAACGTATTCTTCAAGGAATGGACAACAATTTGTTCCAAGGCTTTACCAAGGCACATCCCCAGAGTCCAGCGATAATGCGAAAAGATGAGCAATAGGCCATGCAGATATGTCCGCACATTCTCTAATCAGCTTGGTTGGTAAATTGTCGGTACCATAAGCTTTTTTTGAATTGAGTTTGGATAGCTCATTGAAAGCTAGATTGCTATAGGGTTTTGCTGGAGTTTACTCCAAGCAAGAATTTTGATGACTCAACCCAACCATATGCAAAATTTTACTACCATAGAATTGCATCCTAGGTCCCCTAGAGGGTTTGGGCCCCACACCCAAGCCTAACATTATGCAAAATTCTAGCTACCACAGGCCCCATGCCATTATTATAGGCTTATACCATACGTAAATCATAATATATAGGCCTACGCCTTAACCTGGCTGTATAGTAGCCGGGTCATGCACTGGCACTGTGTCTGCGCCCCTGTATAGAGAATGCATTTAGGCCATTTTGTGTTTAGGCTATAGGTAATCGGGTAGCCTGTACATGGACTTGCTAGTCAGACTTTGGTTCTGCATCACCCCATCAAGCCGAGCGAAGTGGATTTTTGGTCCATATAGACGGGCCTAACGAGTCTATATAGGATAAATCGCAGGCTATAGCAAAAAGTGATCTTCGTGACGCTGCATTTTCTAAGTCTAGCCTACCTTCCCGACAGCAAGCCTAAGCCTACATTATAGGCTACGACTTACTCATTCATTGATTCTTGATAAGCTTATGAATTATACCGTGGATCGGGGCTTATCAAACATAGACATTATCTATGATAAAGCCAGGCCCGCGGGAACGATTATTTTCTAGGGGGTGCAGATCAAGATTACGTAACCATCCCGAGCTTACTACTTTTAAAATGAGTTCATGCAACGCGTAATTGCTATAGTTAGATATAAAAAAATTCATCAAAAAATGTATGAACAATTAGCACTATATATTTACAGATAATTCATCACGCTTATCATAGCGAACCAAACACCGCATGTCGCTCTGGCGTTTTTTTCACAAAGTCAGTCATGAGTTCTTTCAGAACGTCCTGATCACAAAGAAGATCACTGTGGCTGGCTATGACAGCCAAGTGTGACAAACGTTTTTATGTCATACTGCTACGTAGCCAAGTCTTCAATCGTCGAAGCAGGGAAAATGTGCGCTCCGATGCAGCAGTGCTGACTGGCAGACACAGTATTAAAGACACCAGTTTCTGAACCTCACAGAACAGATTACGAGTCTCTGTCTGTAATGTTGCGAAGACAGCAACGAAGTCGGACATATTCTGGACAGCCTTTCCTTGGAATATGTTCGGTAACAGAACCAACTCTCTTTTCAACCTGTCTTCGTTGAAGTCCGCTGGTAGGCTGGGCAGTGGTGAGTCCAGAACGGTCGAAGCCGATGAGATGAGGAATTCTTCTCGCTCAGCAGCAAGGCTCAACCCATCTTGTGTGAAACGTCTTTTGAGCTCAGCTGTAACCAGATCAACGCATTGGAAATACTCTTTTCGCCATTCGCTTTCTATAGATTGTGTTTGCACACTGACATCTTCTACAACAGACGTGTGTCGCAAACGAAGAGGAGTGCGGGTTATTCGGCTTCTACACTTGATTTTCAGTCCGAGTTTTTCACCCTTTTCTTTTGCGCATGTGATCAATTTTTCCACTGTGTGATCATCACGCAAGCTTTGGATCGTGGAGAGAAGCAAATCCGTTCCTTCTTTGGTGCCCTTTGCCGTAACATGCCCTTGCAATTCCTTCGCCAACATTTCACATGGTTCGAAGATCTTCAGAGATGCCATCAACCCAAAAACTGTTGAACTGCGTTGCGCTATCCTGAGCAGGCCTCGCACTCGAACCTTCACTTCTTCTCGGGTTGAGGAGTCATCGTGTAATTCTTTCATTGTGTCGAGTACCTGAGCATATGAGTCAATCAGGCGTTTGAGTGCCCCATTGCGAACACACCATCTCGTCGCGCTCAACGACTTCAGCTTTTGAACAACTTCGTCTTCGCCAAACATCGACTTATACACGTTCAAACGTACTTCAACCTACTTTTGTTGGAAGGTTGACCGAGAAAAAATGACTGTATTGATTTTTGCACTTTCCTACGTTTTGCTGGCGGTGAAGACATCTTAACTCGCTGCGTCGAAAGATTAAAATGACAGCCTGCGCGCGTGCTGTGAAACGTGAGCGATGCGTGTAATCATACGTGAAATGATAGCGTGCGTGTATGTGAAACTAGCCAATCAGACAAAGAGTTATTTTGTCTGACAAAATTTGTACTGATTGAATCGTAAGCTGACATTCTCTTAATATATATTTTCTCTGGTGTCGACCGGCTTCGCTCGCCAACAAAGGCGAGCGAAGCTGACAAGTTTTACTCGCGTGCGCATTCTGTGCAACGACAAACCAGTAAGGGAAAGCACGGGCAGTGACATAGGCTGGCTGCAGAAGCATAGAAAAGCGCTATCGCATGCTCACTAAAGTCAATCACTATAGCAGTGATAACATTGAGGGTGCTACGCACCCTCGATCTATTTATTGGGGGTGCAACCACACCCCCTGCACCCCACGTTCCCGCGGGCCTGGATAAAGCCGAAGCTTGTACCAGTGCGGTGTATATGCAAATGTAGGTAGATGGCCTAGATATTTTTGGCATGTCTGGCAATTGTGCTCTTATTAGTTTTATTTTGTTGTATACCTGGATTTAGTTAACTGATAAAGAGAAACCCATAGGCTGTCACTGACTGGCTCTAGAGAATCACAGACCACAGCTTAGTGTGAAATAATGTCAAAAAAATAGCACGAGAGGAGAAAATATTAGACTTACATAGACTAACAGCAGAAGTTTTACTTCGTCTTTTAGGTTTGGGCTTGGGCTTGACACCCAAGCAACTCAAACAGCAACCCTGTTGAAAGTCACCTCAACGGTGATTTCCATTCGCCACGGAAAGTAATTTTCTTGAATATTCGATTTTTTATGATGTCCCAGTTTGGGGAAGGTGAAAATACTTTGCAAAAGCTTTCATTGATGGCCTCAACAGCGATCTTGCGGTGGATCGTTCGACTGTCACATCTTTGATATCACTTACTATTGCCCATACTCTGTTTTTCTTCTGTTTTACCTTTGCTATCTCATGTTTCAATTTACCCTTCAGATGATTATATACTTGAAAATTTCCGATTGGAAAGCTGAGTGCTTGCAATTGATGATGCATTTTATGAGAGGTGTCATCCACTTTTGTCAGTACTTCAGAGCTCATCAAATACGAAGGGAAAAGGTTGGAGCGCATTATAAACCCACTCGTACAACAATTTCGTCTTTTGTTGAATGCAGGCATCTAATCGATAGAATTTATGCCAAGGATAGGACGCAAGGCTGTCGATATTACTGTGTCTACAATCCATCAGCTGCACAAATTTTGATGTTGGCGCATCGGTGCTAGAAGACTTCATGAGAATTGATTTGTGGTGTGAAGATAAGAAGATTGGACAGGGAATAGGATCCAAGTAATTGCTTGTCATACTTTCTTGAATAAGAATCGTATCCAGGGTGACGTTCTCTCTTGCTGGAAAATTAACAAGTTGGTACAACGGAAGATATATTTCTAGATTTTGGGTTGGATGCTTGTTTAGATCACCAATTAAGATTAATCTATCATCAACATTGGTTTCTGTGGCCATGTCGAACCGGGAAATTAAGTAATCGGCTACTTGTTGGAGAATCAAGGAGGATAAATTGGGAGGCACATAAATAACGACAACTATCAGATGAAATGGTCGAAAACGAAACATACACTTTAGATTGGCAGTGATCATTATCGTACGTAAGTTGAATACATGAAATTTTTGACTGACGAAACAACAAACACCGTCGCCTATTCTTTCATCTTGCCTATCATCTCGAAAAGGTCTTTGATAGCCATGTATGTGGATTTGTCAGTCACTTATCATGTTTCTCAGCCAAGATTCATCAATTACAATCTGATGAGTTGTTAATGTTGATGCGATTGCAGAAATTTCATCAATTTTGTTAGTCATGGCTTGCACATTTGATCAAAACAAGGACGGCATATTTTCAAGTTTAGGTACCATCGAAGAACGGTTTTGAATATGATCTGTATGATGATGATGATGGTGATGATAAGTGTTTTATTCGATATGAATGAAACATGCAGGAGTAAATTATCATATACCAGTATCCAAAAAGTACACACTTCTGCGGCAAAGCAGTCATCACGGATATACAGTTTCATTGGTTACATAATCTCTTCTATAAACAAACCAGATTTAATTTGATGGAATTATGGATTTTGGTGAAAACAGGTAAGAAAGCACGAGAAAGACAGGATGACAGCTGTAATGGGACAGAAAAACGACCTGCATGTTTCAATTTTTCAGGAAGCATATCATGCGAAATGTGTTGTGGAGGCATGCGATCAAAATTACGTAAGGCACTTTTTTGTCGACGAATTAACAGAGAAGTAAATTTGCTATAATCACTATTGTTATCGCATATTATAAAATGAGCTTTCCAAGGATAAAAGAATAATACAAAGCTAATAAATAATTTTTTGATAAATGAGATCGCAAATTTCGTGAAATAAAAAGTCCTTGCGCAGCCTTCCTAGTAATTATGTCAACTTTGCCACTCCAATTAATTGCCTCATCTTAATTAACACCAAGTAGATTAATTTCATATTTTATCCCTTTTTATGCATGCAATAATTGGTTATTGATTGATGAATCCGATTTTAGTACAATCAATCTCTAAGGTAAAAGCAATATATTGAACTGTAAATGATAAGTGCCAGTAATTAAATCAAAATTTATCGTCGATGAATTCTATCATGTCAATTAATTACGCACAAAGTAATCTAAATGTAACTCTATTAATGTAAAATCCTATCCGTGGTCTTATAAGGCTTCAATAGGTAAGGGACTAATGCAAGTACATGCGATATAGTAAGGACTTAACTTAATTGGAATCACTTATACGAATTATGAAGAATTGCTCACTTGAACGATCCTCGACTAGACGACTACGAATTCTACTGCTATACTTACTACAACGTGTGGGTAATACTCGTACTTTATAAATTTGGTCAACTTTGTTCTAACGATGACGGTTGATTGGTCATTAGAAAATTGACACGCACAGACCAAAGTGTTTGTACTTTGGTACAAAGGGTAACATGTAAAACTGCGACAACTCCATGGAAGAATGTTACAAGTGGCGTCCCTCAGGGCTCAACCTTAGGGCCAATCTTATTCGTTCTTTTCATTAATGATCTGCCAACTTTCGATAGTACGTTTTTTACTGTTTATGCCGACGATATTACCCTCCTACACCTAGATTCATGTAAATCTGTTGATGATTATGACCCTTCAGTGTTCCAACATACCATCAATATGTTTCTCCGTTGGTGCATTGATAAAATGCTCCAGATCAATGCAAACAAGACCAAAGTGCTGTGTCTAAATCGTCGACCTGGTATTTTGATACCAGTTAGCATTGACAATATTGTTATTGAGCAAGTTGAATGTGTTAAGATTCTAGGGATGAACTTTACATCTGACCTTCAATGGGATTGTCAGTTTTCTCATGTATATAAGAAGACGTGCCGTAGCATGTCGTTTGTAAAAAGACAAACTCTAACCACTCGGATATTATCTGGCAAGCTTATTTAGGTCTTGTGTTTTGCCATCTGTCATGTTGTTGGCCAATCATGTGTGACATCAGTTGTAAATTTTTTAAGAAATTTGAACAGATTGAACTTTTAGCAATGAAATGGGCTAATGTGAAGAACATTCCCTGTTTGAGAAGCAGATTGGATAAGTCATGCAAAAAACTTATTTATAACATCTCAACATCTGCGCATCCTCTGTGCCAATTTTTTATTGTTCGTGATAATTTGAATAATGTGAGGCGAAAACGAATCCTTCTGCCTCTACAACACAGGTCTTCTTTGTATAATAAGTCTTTTATCAAATACTCTTGTTTATCGTGATTTCTTTTGTGTAAGATTTTTGTGTCACATACCGCTCTCGTATTGACCTCAATAAAGTGATTATTATTATTATTATTATCCACAGAAAAGAGAGAACACCTGATCACTTATCGAAATTGACTGTATTATACTAAGGAGAAGAGATATGGAGAGAACGATGAACTGAAAGGTTTCACTTGGGGAGGCAGTACTATCACGACACAGACTGCTTTGCCTGAAAATGAGGAAGAAAACCAAAAGGAGAAGAACAGTGATGAAAGTATGGAAAATAAGTGGTTGAATTTGAGAGAGGTCGCACAATAGGTGGCTGAGGAAGTGTGCGGGAAAAGAAAAGGAGGAAGATGGGAGATATAGGAGATTTGGTGGTGGAATATCGACTTAGAAGAGAAAAAAGATAAAAAAGAAAGCTTTCAAAGAATGACAGAAGACTGGCAGCAGTAATGCAAAAGACAACTATGTATCAGCTAAAAGTTGCAGGTAAGGCGAACAGTAGCGAAAACCAAATACGGCATGGAATGAGTGGTATGGAGAGAGAGCCATCTACAGGATTGCAAAGCAGACAACATAAAGCAGAAGGGATATAGGCGAAATGAAAACAATCAGAGATTAAGAAGGTGACATCATTTTGGAGCAAGAAAAGATCAGGGATAGGTGGAGAGACTACTTCAGAGTACTACTGTTATGTGAGAAATGGAAGAGAAATGGCCATAGAGGAAATTGTGCCGACTCAAGGCCCAGTGCGGAGCATATCCGCTGATGAAGTCAAGATAGCGATGGATAAAATTAAGGATGGCATGGCACCAGGATGTTCAAGAGTCACCATTGAATTCTTGATGATGATGGAAAAGTATTCGAAATGCTCGAGCTGGTTTGGAGAAAAGAAAAAATGTCAACTTATTAGGCCAAGCGCGACATTGTGCCGGTGTACAAACAGAAACCCTTGAATGCACAAGCTACAGAAAAATTGAAGCTCTTTGAGCATCTTATGAAGGTGGTGGAAAGGGCTCTTGATCAGAGACTGAGAGAAATTTTCAAAGCAAAGAAGTTTGACCTCAGCAAGAGTAGGGGTACCACCGATGCAGTCTTCGTGGTGGAGCAGCTGCAGGAGAAGAACCTTGAGAAGCAGAAAGACCTATTCCTACCTTTCGTTGACTTAGAGAAAACATGCGACCGGGTACCCAGGGAACTTGTTTATTGGTGTCTTAGACGAAGAAGGATTCTAGAAAGGCTGGTCCGGGTGACATACGAAAAAAACCGAGACAGCAATGAGGACACTGCATGGACCTACCGAGCCGTTTGAAATCAAAGTTGGACTTCACCAGATATCAGCACTCAGCCCGTTCATTTTCATACTGGTGCCGGATACCATCAGCAGAGAATTCACAGGCTAACTACCGTAGAATCTGCTCTTAGCGAATGGTGATACATGAAGGAAAAGAAGACTTGATAGAAAAATAGCTGAAGTGGCAAAGTGGAATGGAGAAGCACGGATTGAAAGCAAACACTCAGAAAACGGAAATTATGGTATGTAGCAGACACCAAAGGAAGGCCAGAATTGTCGACATGGATATCCAGGAGCTAAAGCAAGTCGAAGTTTTATTTTTAGAGATTGGAAAGAGACAAGTAAATTGTTAGAATTTATCGATAATTGCTAATTGCTGCAATATATTTCTCCTACTATCCGTAGATATCATCAGGCAGTTAGTGAATGGATGAACTAACAGGAAGAGCATCCGGCTAACAAAACCCTTCTCCATTACTATGATGTCTGCGTCATAGAAATTACCGCAGACGGTAATAATTGTGTGAAACAGGAGGCTCAGTGATGCCAGTGAGTTAAAGCTTCGGGGAATAAATGCAGAGAAGTGAGCGCGGTCATAGTGGATAAGAAGATGTCATAGAAATTGAAAGTGAAGATCTACAAGACCGTCGTGAGATCAGTGCTATTGCATGGAGCGGAAGTGTGGGAGATGAGGAAGGAGACAATAACGCTGGAGACAACAGAAACAAAAATGCTGAGATGAATCAGAGGTGCTACGTTAAGAAACGGACTGACGGACGAACGTATCCGAAGGGAGCTTGGAGTGACCAGCATCTTCGACAAGACAAGAGCAACACGCTTGAGATGGTATAGACACCTCATTCGGATGGAAATCGACAATCCGGAGAAAGTGGTGAAGAAAATGGAGGTGAAAGGAACACGAAGGAATGGACGTTCGTTCAGGCGATGACTCGACAACATCCAACAAGATATGGGCAAAATTGGACTCGAGGAGAGAGATGACTACGACAGAGGACGTTGGAGAAGCATGACACAGGACCCCGACCCGGCTAACTAACTGGAAGAGAAGATAAGTTTACACTTATCACATCGAATGCTTGTCGCATCAGTTAAATTATTGCACTAACGATCAACAACTAACTATCGTGCACGGACTGTATACACGAGTGAATTGAATTGTAGCACATAGTTGTCTATAATTTGAATCACCTGAATGTACCATTGTATTCATCCACAAAATTAAATATTTTGTTTTTCTGCTTCAGTTTGCTAGAAGTGTGATTGTTTCGAAATCGACGGCACATCGAGGAACTTAGTAAGTGGGCAAAAAGGAATTCCCATTACCTTACAAAGATAGGAAAAAAGTCGTGCGTCGCTTGTGGATTAATGTGTGAGTTCAAGCAAAATGCTTCGATTGCCAAAACAGATTCGAAGAATTCAGATCATTGCGCACAAGTTTTCTCCATCATGTTGGCCCTTCTGATCATTATTAAAATAAAATAGCAGGCGTACGAAAATTACTTCACTTGATGATTTAACATCCTCTCCTCAGCATTCCTCACTGCATAGTGCATGCACTGAATCGAATGTTAGCCAAGACAGCGATGTGTGTTTTGGTTTGTGCAAAGTGATATCACAGTCCGCACGCCTCTCTTACTGGCTCTGGTGTCCTCTACTGACAGCTTATTGTTTGCCATTTGCAATAGCAAGCGATACACGAATTATCTATTCGAGAAGGAGCAAGTTGTCTAATTCTGTGATGTGCCATTTCGATATTAAGGTCAGATATGATTCTTCCTTTCTAGGAAACCGAAGACACGCGCAGATGAATCTAATTCTGTGCATGCATTCATAATTAAGGCATTATGAGACACAAAATAAAGAAAGGATGATATCAAGTGATTATCTACTCAATGAGCATTTTCTGTTGAGAAATCGGAGTTCGGTTTGCATGTGCATCAAAGTGTACATTATCATGCGGCTATAGTGAGTTCCAGATATCTATATTGGGTCTTGTTGACTGTCTGTGATGATGATAAGACGAGGAAATGATGACCTAACTGAAGATAAGAAAATTACGTAGTGCAAGAGATGTGAAATGCAATGTACAGGCCTAATTGTACATGCAGAAATGAAATAGTATCTGAAAGATCGTGATAACATAAGTAGTGTATAGCAACCTGAGAAATATACATGCATTTTTACGTAGAAATCTGATGCCAAAAATATTAGAAAATTTGGAAATTTCAATTCTTTGAAAAAGTATTCGTGCATCAGATTCCTGTAAAATTCCTATTGTGCACCCGGGATGCGGAGTCCTATCATTTTGATAGGACTCCGACTCCGGGGGTTGATAGGACTCCGACTCCGACTCCGGGTGTCAAGTATATAAAGCCTTTTTTGAAAAATTAACTGGTAGCCTACATCATAGATCATTATAGGCTTACCTGAACCTATCTTTAGTGATGATTGCTGTATCAATTATCAATCATTTTCGATGAAAGTTTATCAAATGTCGCTTTAAGTTGGATGCACACGACTCGTCTCCTCCCATCTTGTTGATGTGTGCTTCACACGTTTTTTCTCCAGTCTCTGCCAGGCACGAAAATCCCAATCTTTCTCCAAAAAATATGAGTACACCTTCGATTTTAATATGCACTTTAGAGGAGCCATCACACACGATTAACGTGAGGGTAAGAGGTAATGTTCTCAAACAAACTAGTATTTCATTTTTGTCTCTGATGTGACCTTTGGTGCGTATGTGTGATCGAGGCTAGGAAGGCATGTCTTCTCTACTAAATCACCGAGTGAAAAGACAATCCTTTTTTCATTATCATGATTCATTCCCTCAACTAAAGCTTTGCATGCACTGCTGTGTCTATACTTTTGTCTGACGGAGAAAGGTGACATCAAGACAATGACAGCTATGCACGAGAATATATAATTTGTTTGTATTACGTTTCGGGTCTAGTAATAGGCCGGAGTCTGGAGTCCTATCATTTGATAGGACTCCGAGTCCGAGTCCGCATCCCTGCTGTGCACCCTTTAAAAAGTTTTTACACCACATGTGCATCACAAATGTACAAATTTTTATTGCATATTTCGTTAACATTTACAGGAATATTTTGATATTTCCCTCTTTCTTTCAGAGTACTTCTCAGAGTCATGGATCTTCGCGTTATTCTTGCAGTCACTTTTTACGACGAAATATACTTTGTGATTATTTATTTACTTCCTCTGAAATACTTGCAAAAGTGAAATAAATAATGCTACAGGTACTGTTTTTCTTATCGTTTGCCATGTTTGCGATTTCTGCGAAAGTTGCATATTTTTCGTACTAGATGTTCGGGTCAGTGGCGTCGCGTGCTCCCTGACCATAGTCCTTCGCTCGGCATTGAAATACTATTTCTACACCAGACATTTACTATGTTACAACATTAATTTTCATAAAAGATGAATTTTCAATAATAATTTCCTGAACATTTTTTAAGGCCAAGAGAATGTTCACATGAGAAGTTGATTTACTCAAGTCGCTTTACCGCCTTACTCAATGAGCTGAGATTGCTATATCCTTTCTCCATCCAGACCACATATTCTTGAGAAAAAGGAGGCTAGGCCAACAGTTTCTTGCGTTTCCCATGGCCGGTCAGCCACTAACATGTTTGAAATTTTGATGCATTAAAATGTTTTGTGTATCTCTTATTTCTTTCTCTGTGAGTAATTTCAATTTTTATATCAGGTGCTGGCCTACCTTGCTTGACGACTGTCATCTTTTCAGTATATTCCCTTCGGACGAAAGGCGTGGTTATCAGCTCATCCTCACTACTAAACATAGTGTCACATCAATCACGCAAAAACAAATTATGGAATTCTACCGAATCTGGGTGTACGAGTCAGATGCATTTGTGTTACACTGCACTCATTGGCGAACGCTCATCATCTGATCGCAGTCCTGTCTGAACGTCACTCATCTGCTATTGTTGACGTAATGGCCTCTCTGACAGGAAACGAAGACAGGAAAAATTATGTTGCGCTTGCTTTTTTATATTTAGGTACCGCGCCTCGATCAAGAACTGCGGAGAACTTCATTTCAGAAATTGGAGAGGGCGCAAAGCATTATGTCTATCGGGAAAGCCAATATTAGCGCGGGCGCGTGCGCTTACTGTCTCACACGCACACAACTCTCTTACGCTGTTTGAACATCAATGCTCCGTCTGACCACACGACTAGCGAGTGTGTCTAATTGTTCGAAGAAAACAGCTGTGATTCGAGCACGTGCTACAAAACTGTTCACTCTGAGGTTGAGTGTCTGATTTTGAGACGGAAAGCTCTGCTCAGCTATCACGAGAGGCCATCGAATTTAAATGAAATCTCCACTGGTTCGGGTATTTATTCAGCCGACGAACATCATTAAAATTTTTTAAAGGACTTTTCACTATTCTAGGTTTATAAGTTTTAATTAATCAATGAAGAAAAAAACAATTATAATTTCACATTAAACTCTATATGTATCATTGATTTTCCTTAAGAGTGTAAATGCATACTGTACACAGCCAGTTAAAAGTCAAATCAGAATTTTGGCTGATGACGTGTCTTAACAGACAAATTTCCTGCTTATCAGACAACACGTAGAATTACAGTTGTAGACGTGGAGTCATA
The DNA here is from genome assembly GCA_907163375.1 of Prostheceraeus crozeri. NCBI lineage: Eukaryota > Metazoa > Platyhelminthes > Polycladida > Euryleptidae > Prostheceraeus > Prostheceraeus crozeri. Next base: position 33,878 of record CAJQUW010014817.1, read on the forward strand.
GCGATTGCAGTTCTGGATATTTTACATCTTGATATGTGTTAATTCAGCTTTAATATTGATTTTAGTAATGTCTAACGGTATGTAATGTACGAGTATAATTGTCAAGATTCACAGTCATTTAATTGATTAATCAATCGAGTGACAGAGCTGCAACTCTATGAATGTTCGAGAGTAAGCGAGAGAGAGAGGTTGTGGTCAGAGTCAGCTAAATGAAATATGCTGGTTTTCAAGCGTGTCAGAAGCAATATTTCCTATTTGATGTGGATATTGGATATATTTACTACTGATGATGTGGTAGATAGAAATATATAGAAACATTATATTTTGCAAAAGAATTAGAAAAGTAGACATTTTTGTCTGATATTTTGCTTGTTGATTGCCTGCTCTGAACAGCCACTTTTGGCTTACCATGATCTTGTATTGTCTGTGGAAATTAATTGTCTCATTAATATAACTGATATTTCGTCTGTTATTTGGCTGTGTGCAGTTTACAGCGCATTATGAAGCTTGCTTTTGTGAATTAGTTTTCTAGTTTCTTTTACATTTTTTCAAAAACTTGTTTTTAATGCCATTATTTTGTGACGTTTTCAAAAATGTCCAGCCTATTGAATGGACTGTCAACGTCATGGGAGGTTTTAATATACATGATAAGAGCACATTGAGCTGAAATTCTGCTGTACAGAGACTAGCATCGACAAGCTATTTTTTCATATGATTTGTCATCTCTTCGGTCGATCTACATGTATCAAATTTCATTCTGTCCGCTCCCTTCTGTTGTAGAGTTGATTTTTCTTCCAGAAAGTTTTCTATAAATCTAAAGAATGTGAAGTTGCAACCCGCGCTCGCATGTGCCCCTAAACAAACAAAGGCCACGGTCAACCCGCTTTTATTGTATTGCCTAAAACTTCTCTCACAAGTGTATCCGTCGTTATTACCTTGCACTGATGTTGAATATCCATCTCGATCTCTGTAAATGTCCGCTTTTTCCTGTCATCAAATGAATCGGAAACTGGCCAGCACACTCGGATGTAATATTCAAGTCGATTATTTCGAGAATTACACCGGTATATTGCAGATTGAAACAATACTACATCTCAGCGACTGATTATTGATTGAAAGAGAATAATCAAAGACCTCTTCAGTCTATTGAAATCTATTGAATCGTTCCACAACTGTGACAACAAGCTCCTAGACAATTGTTATGCTCGCATGAGTTTAGGAGTTAGGACTAATGAATATTAGTACCAAAAGAGAAATTCTATTTTATTTTCTATGTGCCGAAAGTACAGCATATCTTATATAAAGTGCATTTTGATAGTCCGTTGAGTGTTGATTACAAATTTATATTTTTGCAATCTTGATTATTTTCCGGCATGCGTGTGAAAATGCATCGAAACGCTTCTTCCTTGGCTTATTTTAGCTTATGGAAGCTATTGGGGCAAACTTTATCTTGATTAATCTATAACTTCGATGGAATTGTTAAGTATGTGCTTGTGCTTACAGAAAAAATGTCAAAAGATCTAATCCGAAATACGAATGTAGTAATGGTTCTTATATTTTGATACAAGTGTGATGCACAAAACCAAAATTTATTACATTTATTCAGAGATACTCGTCATGAAAATATATATTTCAAAGAATATAAATAATGCTAAGAACCGAATTAATCATTTTTTGGTCTTTGAACATGGATGCTCACATATTTCAACTTCATCAATATCGAATTAAAGTAATGAGGACGCAATTAAAGGTTATGAAAATGACAAAATATGGCTTGGTCACGGTGCTTATTCTGTAATAGATTGATTGCTCATTAAAAGGAGAGAGGCCACACAGCAATTAAAAAACTAATTAAAGCAGCTATGACAATCCACTGAGTCTGAAATACAGTCTTGGTTCCATTAATTTTTAATTCGTAAGGAAAATGCACTTCATTCGGAAAAGTAATATTAGAATATAAATATTTTTGTAGTTTCCTTGATACTGCTCGATTTTTATATCTACATTTCAAGTTTATGTCAGGAATGGTCTTTGCAACAGTAACTTGATGATCAAAATGTACGTCGACGAAAACATATTTCTCATAAATCATTCCGGAACTCCACTTCTTTCTAGCAAAAAGTTTTTTTGCCAAATCAAATGGTCGATAAATAAGCGCTGAATACCCGACAGGAACGCAGCGATTCCTCTTGATATCCACAAAATACTGCCACCATTCCACTTGACGAACTTTTACATCGGTAGCTTTCACCGTTATGAAATATTGTGAACCAACTTTCCATGCTTTTGATTCTCGATTAGGCAAATCTTGGAATGCACCCGCCCTCAAAAAATAATGTCTGCAATAAAACATATTGATTTTGTGAGTTCTTTATACACTATGTCATGAAATTCGGACAATGATTTTGAGCTTTTCTGAAAACTATTTTTGCAATATGCTGCATGTAGGCCAGGGATGGCCAACCTTATTTGAGCTGGCCAGATTATCAATTCAGAAGTCGAGTCGCACCGCATCGAACTTCAAAAGTGCCACTAATTAAAATCCTACTTTTCGGTACTTAATTCAATGCCCATTATTCATTTTCACCTCTTGAAATAATTTTTGAAAGAAATAAGAACGAGCATTTTCCCAACTTTTCACTCATAGTCTATTGAGCATTCTCAAGGGTACAGATAACAATGAGCTAATTGAAATAATGCACCAGATATTGTAAATCTTAGCCTTACATCTAAAAATACTGAAAATCATATAAATTGCATTGCATTCTGTTATTTGTGAATATTTTCTGCATTTTTGGATGTTAATATTAAATCAGATTTTTTCTTATAAATTTTAAAAGAAACCGGGTGAATATTTATGTATTCAGAAAAAAAACTAATTGAATTAAAGAGCCTAGAAAAGTGCTCTCATAAAAACAATTAAATTAATGACTTTTCTGGGATTGATGAGCTGTAGATAACACGGCAAGGTCATTTGTTAAGCTCGATGTTCTGATACATAGAGTGTTTTCCAAATTTTTGTCTTAATTCTTAACAGTTTTTCACATGCAGTTTTTTTCATCGACAGAACAGTTGCTGTCAATAGTCCCAAAAAGCGAGGATGTGTAAATTGCACCGCATGTTTAACAATGCCTGGAAGTCTATCTTGATGAACACAATTTTTGTAGAAATCAAATACTACAAATGTCAATGCTTGTTAGGATGATTTGGCCGCATCACAGGTCAATTTGAAAATGTTGAGTTGGTCGCCCGAGAAGGTATCGCGGCCGCATGCGGCCCACGGGCCACGGGTTGGCCATTCCTGATGTAGGCTATACGTATATTGCAGCATGTATATTGATTCTAGCTCCATATAAAATCCACCTAAAAGACTCCACATGAACCGCAAACGGAACGCACTTTACAAAATTTGGTGAAACCCATAGTTGAAATTTGTCTCGATTGGGCCTTATTTCATCGAGGACTGCTTTGAAAAAGAGGAAATGTGGTTGTCAGAACTAAAAAAGTTTTATTTCAAATTTTAGTAGAATGTCAGCGCACTCAATGACCATCAAGGTGCTTCTCTTTTCAGTACATCTACATGTAGGCCTTCACGGAACATCCTCATTGGGTGTCAGCCCACTCAGCGGAAAGTCTTGGTCACTGCAGCATCACGTTTATCATGTTGACATGCCTATAATATCGACTGTGTATTCTCTTATTTCTATATTCACAGGCTGCTCTGTTCATTCATATTGCAATAAATCAAAACTTTTGATGTTTTACTCCATTTTGCTTTGATTCTGCGCTTTCTTGCAAGAATCAAAATCATAGTTAAGTGCGAAATTGGTTTCATAGATGTCAAATGTTTTTTGTATAGCAACGGTCAATAAGTGCTTGTCTAGTTCAGCATAACGTGACATTTTCAGACCTGATCAAAAGTGATAATAGTGATGGATCATATGAAGCGATTTCATTGACGGAATGTACATCTCTCTTTGCCGACTGAGAAGTTTGTAATTCGTCTGAAGAGACACTTGATTATTGCCCCTTCCGACAACTGCCGCGCCTCGAAGACTTTGGAAGCTATCAAGATTGTGGGAGATTCCCGATTTCCAGGAATTCCCCTAACCAGCATTCGACCGAAGAGTCAAACATTTCCTTAGCATCATCTCCTTGCAATTATTTCGACTCACTGACTACTGAGGTGCACGTTAACTCTAATGCCTTCAGTCATCCACTTTGTGTCACAGTCGCAGAGGTTGAACAGCTTTTGTCTCAGGTCCCAACGACGTTACGAAATAAGTATCACGAGGCTTTCCGACTTTCTTATGCCTGCGGTTACTTACGTCGATATTTCGGACGAGGTAATCAATCTCATATTCCCAAGAAATCATGTCCATCCTGCCAGAGGTGATAACCGTCCAATATCGCTTTTGTCTCCTCCCTCTGAGTACTGAATTGAGCCGTGCATTCTTGGATGACTTCAGGAGGACCAGGTCACCTACATTCAAGGAAGTGGAAGTATACCTTGACGGCCCTGACACTTCTCGATTTGAAGGTCGATCTTCCTGAGTAGAGATTCGGGTGTGTTGTACGACTACTTTCAACGGATTTCAGCCGAGTTTTTGACAAGCTTCCACATTCTCAGAGTGCAAGTCATAGAGTAGGTAGAATGTCGACTCAAAAAGTGTCTGTATACAGTGAAAATTCTTATATCGAAATATTCACTTTTTTGCCGAGATTACGTTCCCGTGGTCCAAAAAATTATTTGAGCACTTTGAAAAAAGTCAAAATTTTGCCAATTTATATACTACAAAGATGACTACTCTCCTATATAAGTAGTATGAAACAAGTTGGATATCAAAAGTAATGAATATTTGATAATAAGCATCGTAACTAAGCGGAAATCAAGCTGATTATTAAGGGGAATTTGATGATTCACATTATAATGGAAGTCTTCCTGAAATAGTCGCGATATTATTCGTGCTTTCTTGGTTGAAATTTCAGGTTTTTAATTCAATTTTCACTGGCATGATTTTATGATTCGATCACTAAATTCATGTTTCATTTCTTGAATCTGAATAGTGATGTAGAACCATTTACATCTTTCAAAGTTAAATGAAGTCATTGTCTTTGATTATGTGGCTTTGCTCTGCCAATGGCAGGCTGTCTGTGATATGATCACGCTTCAGAAAATACTCTTGAGGTTCATCATAAAAGTAATAGGAACCCATCGAATTGCTAATTCATATTAAATCTCCAAGGCAGTCATGAGAATCTGTGAAATACCATCATTCCTTCTGCATTACAATCATGATCACTCAATTTCGTTGTAATTTCTGCAAAACTGCAAAACTTTGCATATCTCAGATTTGGTGACAATACCACCTGTATCTCCCTTGATTTCATTTAATAAAATCGAAAGTGTATACACATTGGGGATTTAATAAATGCGGAGTTACCACTCTACTTAGCATGCCTATTCTATGAGTTGAATAATATTTTTATTACTATATATAATAAAATTATGTATAAAACATGACTTCCGTTGAGAAATATGTAAGAAATCATCTAGTACTTATAGTTCAGTTATACGTAGTATTTAATATGAACTTAATAGTGAAAGGTTCCAATGAAATTTAAAACATGGCCTAACAGACCGTCAGAGTTCATTCAGTCGGCCGCTACCAGATGAACACGGTTTTTAGTGAGTTGGTTTCGCAGTGAAATTCATTTCATTTGGTTGTTGACGGTTTGCAGCGCAGAAAATAGACGATAGAAGATGGAAACATGATATCTTTTTGCTTAAAAACATTCAGAAAATCATGTTTTTTAATTTTAGCCCAGGGTCTAAAAATTTCAGTAAAATACGTGACATTTATCATTTTCGTGGTCAGTATTTCGGGAAAGAAATGGATGTGTTCATATTTTTCGTCTTTGATGCAGCATGTGATGTATAGGTATATGCTGATACAGATAGTATACATTGTTTTCGAATCATGAATATGTACAATCTGATGCATTTCAACTAGCATAAGAAATGGTACAACTTACTTCATAGTGGAAATAGGAATAAACAAATTGCCTCTACATAGATTCCGTCCTTGCAGATGAAGGTTTGTGTATTGAAACAACTCAGGGCTTCCTTTCAGTTTCCTTTTAGCTTCCTTTATGAATATTCGGTAATGCTTAGTAAATAGAGCTGCCCGACACGACTCACGAAAATATTTCGCATTCTTCGCCACATTTGTAAATTTACACAGTGTTTCATGCTCTTCTAGCATACGCCGATGAACTCCATCAACGTATATTTTTCCTCTAAAGCGAGTTTCCTTCAGTCCCTTTAAATTGCTTGAATGATAGCGTATGTACTTAGCACTCCAGATCAAAGGTATGCTGCATTTTATTGTTTCACCGTTGGAGTAGGTAAATAGAAACCCATACAGAAAAAAAACGAATGGAATATAAATCCAACAAGTAAATCGTTGCATTACTCCCTGGATTTAATTGTGCTCGTTAGTACATTTGCTTATGTCACAATAATGAGATCTTCTTGTGTCACACCTTTGATGTCTTGTACCATGCATATATATTATAGAAAATACATCATTTAGATTTCTATTGCACCATAGTTATGAGTTATTCTTTCGCAAGACATAAAAGAATAAATTTCTATGAAATTATAAAGTCCACTTCAGTACATCAAGTGTCACTGTTGAAGTTGCCACTCAAAACTCATTGAGTAGTGTGACTGGATTGCAAGAGTTTTGCAAAAGGCTGGACATTGCCCAAAGAAAATATCAATTATCAAGCCTGATGGTGCTCAGATTACTATGGACTTGTATTGACTTTTCTTCTTTAACTTCATAGTTTTAACATGTTTGCTTGGAATGTTGAAACGGTTTTCATGTTTGTCGTATATATCTTCTGTAAATAAAGTTGCCCTAGGGGCAAGGATATTAACCTGGATAGAGTTTTTTCTGGATATTAGAATAACATTACAAAGAAGAATGGTGTTCTCTAAACATAGACTTAAATAACGGATTGATGATAGCTATACGATTTTCTGATATAGCTCGTGAAATTATTTGATATATCCTTCGGGATTCATCAAATAATTTCCCTCTTTATATCCCAGAAAATCGCATAGCCATCCTTTATCCATTACATAGTTTTACTATGAAAGTGTGGAAATAATTGAAAACAGTCAAAATAACTGAAATGCTCATTTGTAAGAAAAGTTCTGTTATTTTCACAGTTGATGCTAGAGCATGCTTTATAGCAATATCACTGTTGGTTCGATTCATTTATCAGAAAAAAGGTGATTGATGTAAAAGTTACTGTCACTTCGATTATGACACATTACTACGTAGCGTTGATGTCACGATAGAATGTATTTTCATGCTCCATTTGGTTTTCATTTGTTTACTAATCACTTCTTTTTCACGCACTCTTCATCGACCTAACATTAGAAGCTCTAAAAATTGTTTCCTCTAAAAAAATAAATTCGAAAGCGATTCTAGTACTGTCTTCTTCATTGAAATTACCCTGTTATTCATGGCCTACGTTATTCATGGCACATGTTGAGACTTTTGAATATGAAGGTCAAAATGATAGAGCTAGGCTATGATATATCATTGCCTTGTATTGTGCGTAATTGAGCCCTGGTACAATGCGGAAAAAGGAAGGCAGCAGTGTATCCCGTAATGATGATTTCTCTATCTATGCACGTGAAAGACATTTTTGAAATCTCAATCAGTGTATATCTACATGTGTGTTCATAGCATTGCTGCCCGCCTTTTTCCTACATTGCTGCCTAGTTTATTTTAATTACGCACAATAGTATTAACATAGCTTTTTTCGGGCAACATTGTAAGACATTTTCAGGCGCTTACACGCCCTCAAATGTCCTACATTATTGCCCTCAAAAATCCATGTTAATGTTATACTGATACAGGCAACCCTAGTTATTATCGCTTCTCTTGATCAAGCACATAATTATGGTACAAAATAGTCATACAATAGTCTATGAATAGACAGATGTTTTCTTATATTTTTTAAACAAGAAATTATATTTGATAAGATAAAAATGTTTCCTTACAAAATTTACAAATACCTATCGTATATAATCAATAAAAATGCAATGTACAAAAAAACTAGTCAATTAAAAAAGAACGTGTGATTTCAATGTCAGAAATGTCAATGACAGGTCTTGAAAAAGATCCTCGAACACAAAGGATTGCTGTTCTCAGGAGTGTGAATGATATTTTCGTTCTTAGCCAGCATTTGTTGATGCTTTCTGGGAGATGTTGCTTTTTGCTCAGTTTAAGGGAGAGTTCAGTTAAGAATCCTTTAGTTTCTGGGCTGCAACCACCATTGCTCGAAAAAATAAGTGTTGTGAAAGAGCCATGCTCGATTTCTATTACTCGCTTGCTGTAGCATCTCTTATGTTCTCTTTTATTGCTGGAGAAAGCTGTTTTCAAAGTATGACAAAGATGACTCGGGCCGAAGGGATTGAATATCCTTGCATCAAAGAATGCCCTTTGTCCTCTTTGCCAAAAACCAGATGCTGCAATATCCTTCGATTGTGCATTGTGCTATTAGGAAGATTTTCTCGTGTTAGAGGTTGTAAGAGGGGTTCAGTTGACACATCACGGCATACTTCTTGCAATAGACTGCCGAGCATTTCCTTCATTTCATCATGTCTTTCCAAAATGAAACCTCCCTTAGGACATGATAATGCATGGTCCACAGTATAATTTTTCCACAGGGACAGGTGAACAGCATGTAGTTCAGGCCATCTGTATGTAAGACTCAAAGCATCATAAAACTCTCCTTTACTCAAAATATAGCTCTCCGCGTTTATAGGTAAAGTAGTTAACCATGAAGAGGCTCTCTTTTGACATGCTATCTCATTTGCTCGTAGCTGATCACTTCCCATCTCTCTGCGGAGTTCTTCCAAAAGGTATTTTCTAGTTTGTTTCCGAGTTGCTTTGATTTCTTTTGATTGCTTGATTACACTGAGAACTTGATTCCGTGCTGCGGTGCGAGAATTATTGTGTTCCGCTTCGGCTATTCGACTGAAAATAGGTACTGTATTGATAGGCCACCCATTTTCACTAGCAAAGATAATAAGCGCCTTTCATTATCCGAACAGGAATGACCATCATTAATAGCAGGTATGAATTCAGCACTTACAACATCATCGAATCTCTGAAGTTCTTATTTGATGTATGGGATTGTTCGTATATGATATGTTAGCTTTTGGATGAAACCACTTACGAATGCTGTGCAGAAGCAGCATGAGGCTCACTTTTTGCTACTTTTGAGAGGCGTCGTACTTGAATTATCCATTTGTCCAATTAAAGACTGTGCGTATTCAACTTTTCCTTCTTCACTTCCAATAAATCCACCTAAATACCATTGTCCTTTCGTGGTTATATTGATGTCGGTATCACGAAATTCTTCTTTTGCTTTCTCATACTTTTCTTTTGATTTCACAACAACCCAGGATTTTTGAGCATTTGGATGGTATCCCAATTTTGGACTAAAATCAACAATTCTCTTCCACCATTGTCTCAGTTGTTCAAAGATTTCGATTCCACATAGGTCATCGGTATAGGCAACATGCCTCAGGTCTTCATTTGCGATAGGCATTATTGATATTAAAAAAGGAATTATTCCAACAGCATATAAAGACATTGAAATGGGGTCTCCTTGTGTTACACCTTCGTAAGACTCCAATTCCCAGTTTCCTGTTACAAACAATTTGACTGGAACCCCATACGAATTTCGAACATAGGTCGCCATTGGTAGGCATAGGAATTTTATGTTATGAAGAAACACATTCCGGTTCAAACAATTAAACGCGCTTGTAGCATCCACTAGCAATATTCCATCTGAAATGTCTTCGGCAAAAATATCAGACATGGCATGAAGAACAGTCTCACAACCTGATGGTTGGCCTGCACATAACTGAAGATCACCAGAACTTTGAATAATGTCAAGTTTAATGACAGAGATTATGGCCTTTCCAAGTATTCTTCGAAGAGCTTCGCCTATCCTAAACGGTCTGACTCCCGGATTCTTACTTAATGGAATGAGTCTGCAGGCAGTGCATACTGAGATACTATACTGTGTTGTTTCCCTGACTCTGACATAGTGAATTCGATTTCTTTTGTACAAAGTGTGCGAGCAAACGTTGCTAGAGAAGTGCACAAACCTTTTCCAATTTGTCCAAAACTTTTTGAAACCAGTATCCTTTCCATATTTCTGCGTCCATTCCTGATGGACCATGAGATCCTCTGGTTCTTAGGGCAGCTCGGGATATTGTTTCAGATGTAATATTGTTGAACATAATGTAGATGGATCGACAGATGGAACACTCCCAGCCATCAAAACTGAATCATTGCATGTTGCTGAAGGTGGATGCTTCTTTTGAATGTCTTTCATTACTTCTTCAATGAGCGGCAAAATTCCTCCAGGCTCATTTTCACTAATGTGGCGCAATGCTGAGTTTATTCTGCCTTGAAAAATAAGTCTCGTAAAAGTCTTGGAAATGTTACTTGGGTTGTGGCATTTTCGCTTTGTTTCTAGCTCTTCTTGAATGGTGCGACCCTCAAGTAACAGTGTCTCGAAATCTCCTTCAACCCAATCTTCTAGTCTCCTATTGAAACATTCACTATATACTTTAGCCCCTGACTTGAAACTAGGCTTCTGAAGTAGTAGAGCTGGCATTATCATTGTTGTTGATATTGATATATCTTTCATCAATGTGAAATCATTGTTCCAAAAATCAAACAACTTTTTTTAACTCTTTGTATATTTCTTACCAGAGGATCCAGAAGGAAGCGAGGAAATATTCTTCTTCCAACACACTATTTCTTCGTATATTAATTTGATTTTATCAAATAATTCCTCTTTCGTAAGTTTTCCCCATACTAATGCCTGTTCTATCGGTAGTGCATGTATTTCATTCGTTCGTTATGATAATGAAGTTTTGACTCCAGGCTTCTGGGGGACTACTAATCACTTTTTACAAGTGCTCAAGTGAATATATCGCCCATGGTCAGTGTTGAATTTACGTTGACATACAGAACATTGAAAAAAGACTCATCGCGTTATTTGATAAGCTTTCGGACATTATTCTCAAGTAGCTAGGTTAGGCTGCATTCTGCATCTGCATGCAACAAACCGACCGACAACTACCTTGAAGTGTTGATTGAAGTCGCTAAAGCTCGTGATCTATGCAGAATATTCATGCCTTGAAACTATGAAAATAAATCTCCATACACCACATTATAGCAATATTGTCATAGTTAAGAGGGCAATAATGCAGATTATCCGAGGACGCGTTAATTATACTCTTCGCGACAAACAAGGTAGCAAGCATTTCGCCGTTCAGACCTACTTTCTGTTCGGATTTGAATGTAAACCCGAAAATGCTGACCACTCATCAGCCTGATGACACAACGTTGAACTTCGAATTCTGAATTTGCAAATTTTGAAGCTAGTTACCGTTCATGTTTGTATTACTCACCTGTATCTACATGTACTTACCTTGTTTGAGCTCATCCAGGGACTACTAAGCTATCTATGTAGATATACTGGTAGTCCGCGGATCATTGCAATAAATCGGTAGTTTTTTGACAACAGAAAAAAATGTCTATGTTTTGTTAACCTGCCCCGGATTTCCACGGATAGGGATGGATATGAAATTTAACCAAATCTTTAGATATCAGAAATACATTACAAGATAATCTGGCATAGTTAAATGCAGATTATCCGAGGACACGTTGGCCTCCGAGGATATCTGCATTATTTGTCCGATAAAAGTATGACAATTTTCCTATTATAATTCCTCCAAGTTAATGGCTCGGACTATATTCAAGCGATCCACAAGCGATTTTGAGCGATCCACGTCCAGAGATCTGACAGCCCTCTTGTGCTCCTTCTTCCTTTCGTCTGTTGTCCTGCCTGTCTCACCCACGTAACTCACAGTTGCAATCTTCCTCAGAGCAAGGTATTCGGTAGACTACCCCAAACTGCTTTGCCGGAGTCGGTCTCTTCCGCACCAGTAGATTCCCCAACGTTGTCGATGGCTTCATTCCGACATTAATCCCCACTTCCTTGAGGACACCGCGAACTTTCTCGGACACACCAGGTAAATAAGGAATGGAGCCATGAAACGTAAGATCTTTTCTGGAACCAGGTGCTGTCATGGCCGATCCACCAGTCCGCCACCAACGCTGCATCTCAGAGTTACTAAAACCATTTTCCTCCAGACTTCTCATTACCAACTGCTTCTCGTTCTGAACTCGATCGGATGAACAAATGTTCGCGGCTCTACTGGACAAAGACCTCACCAATCTTCAGACTTATTTATTCAGACTGCAGGTGTTGCAATGGGTACCAGTTTAGGACCTGTGGCAACAAACTTGTTTATGGCTCATTTCGAAAAAGTGGTCCAGATAGAAGCTCCTGTTCAAGGCTATCAAGTTCCTGTTTTTTGGCTGAGATATGTCGACGACATATTGATTTATTGGACTGAAGCTGAGGCGAGACTTGATGACTTTGTGAAGTTCCTGAATGAAGTAAGACCAAGCATCAATTTTACGGTAGAGCGTGATCAAGCTGGAAAAATTCCATTCTTGGACATCCTCGTTGAGCGCTGCCAAACGGGATTTAATTTCTCAGTGTACCGAAAGCCGACACACACAGGCCGTTACATTAACCGCGAGTCTTCCCATCCAGCCAGTGTTTTCAAGGGATTGGTGAGGTCTTTGTCTAGTAGAGCCGCGAACATTTGTTCATCCGATCGAGTTCAGAACGAGAAGCAGTTGGTAATGAGAAGTCTGGAGGAAAATGGTTTTAGTAACTCTGAGATGTAGCGTTGGTGGCGGACTGGTGGATCGGCCATGACAGCACCTGGTTCCAGAAAAGATCTTACGTTTCATGGCTCCATTCCTTATTTACCTGGTGTGTCCGAGAAAGTTCGCGGTGTCCTCAAGGAAGTGGGGATTAATGTCGGAATGAAGCCATCGACAACGTTGGGGAATCTACTGGTGCGGAAGAGACCGACTCCGGCAAAGCAGTTTGGGGTAGTCTACCGAATACCTTGCTCTGAGGAAGATTGCAACTGTGAGTTACGTGGGTGAGACAGGCAGGACAACAGACGAAAGGAAGAAGGAGCACAAGAGGGCTGTCAGATCTCTGGACGTGGATCGCTCAGAGGTTGCCCGTCTCACGTTCGAAAGTGACCACGTAGTTGACATTGACGCGATGGAGATTTTGGAGCGGGAGCCAAAATGGAAGAAGCGTGTGGTCAAAGAAGCACTGTGGACGAAGAAATGTGGATCCTTCAACCGTGTCAAGCATAGCGTTAGTAACCAGTGGAACTTTTTTGACTTTCTCTTGACTTTGTCTTTTCTTGAGATTACTTGTTTCTTGGTTATCAGTATTATGTCTTTTTCTATCTTTTAACTTTTAGAAAGTTTTTCCGTGTTAGTTCAGTACACATAGAATCTAGCTATCTGCGTGATATCAGTAAACAATATTCAATTTGTGAACGTTGAATTGCTTGTAATTCTCAGTTGCCTGAAGATAGCCTCCGGTGGTGGCTGAAAGGCCTCGCTGTTGCAATAAACGAAGAAAGTCAACATCTCTCGCTTTTGGGCTTTCTTCAAAATTAGTATAATGATGACATTATGTTTCAATATGACAGAACATCAAAATTCAAATTCCTAGAAGTGGATGTTTCATGTCAGTCACAATGATCACAACTTCCCAGACTACTAGGAAAAGCAACGTAACTCTGTAACGTGAACAGAATGATAATTAAAAGTGAATAGGATTTCTTTTAATTTCACTCGTTTGCTTAGTTATACACTTTCTTAAGGTCCATCTACTGCATTACAAAGAATGGTCACTCGATAAGAAGGGGGAATATGTTAATGATGTGTATTTCATTGATGGATAACAGCTGACACAACCTCTAGTGAAAATGACAGGATAGATTTGTGAATATTTTCCTCTGGAATGCTAATTTTCATGGAAGGATTTGAGAAAGGGGATTTTTCATCATTCATGAACATTACAACATGCGGCTGAAGTAATTAATTCAACAACCATTGCTACGATTTCAGATTCCAATCAAAATTTAGGCTACGATTTTCGCAGAATGCTGATATCATGCATGAAATTTACCAGAGGACGAAGGATTTGAGAAAAAATGTCGCTCATTCTGAGCGTATATGGTACCCTGTGACTCTACAGGAATATGGTACACTGCCTCGAACTCTGCCAATGTAATTTTGCATGTGAAGTCACATGATCCCAGGACCCAAATGAATGTTTTAATGCTTTTCTTTCAAGTCATCTACGCACTTTGATGTACTGATTCAGTGCAAAGCATTGACATCAATAGACAATGGGTTGATCCAAATGGCGGACAAATGGAAACGTAAAAAACATAAATAATTCCATTATTTGATCATGGAGAAATTAGCATTTCAATTCGTCACACTATAGCATACAACGGCAATGCTTAATTTAATGTGATCAATGAATCGCTGAAACATCTCTGGTAGCGGACATACAAGGTGTTTCAAAAGTAGGCTAACAGTAGAAATTGGCCTTGAAAAGCTATGTCTTAATGCTATAGATTAATAAGCTATGTCATAATAATCTTTTTCACGATGCCACAGATAGCTAATATGCCTTGTATTCGTAAGGGGCAAAAATTCAATACTCTTTGACATCGCGTAAATCATATTAAAATATCTCATGATCTCCAGTGTTTTCATGCCTACATATTTCACTACAACCCAATTTGAATCTATACCGATCATGAGAAGTCGAATAATTATCCAACATCTATCAAAAAAAAATTATTAGGAAACCATGTAAACAAGATAGTAGTTGTTTCAGTGTTACTGCGGAGAAGGAAGAACAGCTGACATTCGAATGTCCTCCGCGCCCCTCAGCCTGGTGCACGAAGACGCTGTCGTCAACACAAGACAGGGAGGCGAAGAAGGAAGAACAGCTGACATCCAAATGTCCTTCATCTTTGTTAATTCCAGCCTCCTCTTAGACCATCGTCAGAAGCTTCTGACGATGGCCTAGAGGAGGCTGAAATTAATAAAGGTATTAACATTAAAACAACTACCATTTTGTTTGCTTGGTTTCCTAACAAAAAAATGAACAAATGAATAACCAAGGCCTATTCAACATATCAAAAAATTAATCAACTTAAAGTTGCAAAAATTCACGAACGCCAATGCTCAAAATGTCCACCATGGACATCGGCACATTCTTGTAGTCTTTCGGCCACACTGTGGCACACAGTTCTGCATAAGTTCCTGTCATCACTGATCTCTTGACAGGCATCTGTGATGTAGGATCGGAGTTGAGAAAGTGTGTGAGGTTTTCGTCCGTACACTTTCTCCTTTACAACGCCCCAAAAGAAAAAGTCCATCGGAGTTAGATCGGGAGAGCGAGGAGGCCAAAGGATGCTACCACATCTCCCGATCCACTTTCCTGGAAAAGTGTCATTCAGATAGCTTCTGACACTCACTGCAAAATGCGCTGGTGCACCATCCTGCTGAAAGTACAGCTCATTGAAGTTGTTCAATGACTGCATCTCAGGAATCGCAAAGGATTGGAGCATTTGAAGGTACACCTCAGCCGTCACAGTTCTTTCAAAAAATACTGGCCCAATCACACCGTTGCTTGACATACCGGCCCAGACGGTTAAGCCAGGCTGGTTCAGCTCATTTGTTGATACCATGTGCGGATTTTCAGGGAACCAGTAGACACAGTTATGTCTATTTACGTGACCTGATAGTTTGAAACTGGCTTCGTCAGACCAAACTATCTTGTCAAGCAAATCTGGGTTCTCCCGAATTTCCGACAACATGAGCACAGCAAACTGCAAGCGTCGTTCAGCATCATCCGGTAGAAGGTGCTGCAACAGTCTGGGTCGGTATGGTTTCAACTCAACTTTCCTCATCAGTCTCCAAGTAGAGCTTAGAGAAATGTCCAACTCCAATGAGGCTCTTCTTGTTGACTTCTTCGGACTTTGAACAAATGTTTGGGCCACTAGCTCCTCGTTTGATGTTATTGAAACTGATCGAGGGCGTCCTGACTTCGGTGCATTCTCTACCGAACCGGTCTTTTCAAATTTATCTCGAATGCGATAAATAGCAAATCTTGATGGAGGATTGCTGTGAAAGGCATCTCTCCATTCCATTCGCACCTTTTCAGCATTCTTGTTTTTCCAAAAGGATTTCAAAATCCATTTTCTCTGATCATCTTTTAGATGACCTGACATGACAGAAGCAGCAAATTCAAAAAAGCTTCAAGCTTGTTTAATTCACTTCAAGTCAAACTAACAGTGTTTGATTCAAATCAAATTAATTGAACATATCCATGTACGTAATGTCAGATTGGTGCTATATCTTGTCCATGATAGATTTCAAAATTCCTTTGCCAATGGAATGCTACTGCATAGACTTCTAAATGATAGTAGCAATTACTTCGAAGTCTATGGCTCATGTTGGACTGATCATGGATATCCATCGACTGATTCAGGTGTAAATCGCCAATAGAACGGTCAACATAGATTTCCTAGGGCAAAATCAACTGTTAGCCTACTTTTGAAACACCTTGTATATTGGGCTTTTTTCTTCCATAGAAATTGCATAGCATTTCCCGGACAATATTGCAACTAAGAGCACTATTGTCCAGCAAAATATAGAAATCTTATGCTTTTGATAATTGATGATAATAGATGAATTATAATTCTATTCCTCCATTGCCTATGTCCCCATGTTAATATAAAGTAGACGAAAAAGTGTATAAACTACCTATTAATCCAGATATCTATATTTATCCATGTGATAAGATATTACATCAGTAGTATTGCAAAATGCAAAATTGAATTTCATCTACTGCTTGAAAGTTCATCTACTGATGTGATCTCTGATACTGCATCCTTTAGAAAACATATATAACAAAACATAGTTAAAATGTACAATTGTTAAATGAACAGTTATTAAATATGATTGTTTTGTTTGGCTTGGTAGCTTCTTGCTCTGACTCTGACAAAAAAGATGTAGACGGGACAACAGAGGACACAGGCTGTGGGTTTGAACCAGAGAGTATGCTTCCCATTTCTCTTTCCATCAGCTGCTCATGAATATAGACCTCATCGGCGTCTGATATATGGCCCATGCGTTTCTTTACCACCTCTTTCGGTATCCCTGCCTTCACCAACCTTGTCTTAGCTGAGCGGCGTAAGCTTGTATTCGTGTAATATCCTGTTTTGCCAATGCTAGACATGAATCGCTTGGTAACACCTTCAATCTGATGAATTCCCAAAGGTTGAGCTTTGTACCACACTGATGAAGTCGGATTATTGATCCTCGCTAGGTAGAAATCAGGCAATTTACATTCAGTCGGTCTATGCGAAATGTACAGTTCATAAAGGTTTATCACGCAGCGACTGGGGTTTTCTTTGTTAGGGAATATTCTTACAGATTTTGGATCCAATGTCGATTGCTTCAGACCAAAGTTTTTGCATTTTGATACATGTTCTGTGTATCGAAGAACCTTCTCTCCATTTTCTGTTATTAGCTTCAGTTGACTGTTGTTTCCAAACTTCAACTGCTTATGTTCTGCTGCTGCACGTAATCCCAATTGAATTCCGAGACAGTAAATCAGACTTTCTTGGAGTTGAGTTGGTGTACCAGATCCTAGAATACCCTTCTGCCATAATTCCTTTTCATCATCCTCAGATATTGGTTCTGCGCGTTTTGGGGCTGCAATATTTCCTTCTTCTGCGCTGACTCTCATTTCTGCGTCAAGGACATCGCGTGCCTCTTTGAACTCTGTAGATTTGAACAATGACCAATCTCTGCCGCATTCGTATTGTAAATAATGTTGTATCATTGCAAATATAGACTTTAACGATTTTGGCGGGTATTTCGTTCCGTCCTGTTTACGCACATCTGCCAAAAAAAACTTTAAGCAGTAATTCAAATCGCTATCGCTCATCTCTTCCAGCTCATGGAACACCTTGCACCCATCCAGTCTTATTTTCCATTCACTATGCCATGATTTGAACAGCTTTACACATGACTTTTCTTTCTTCTTGGTTCCCTCAGGTACTCTTCTTTTCAAATGTTCTTGTATTTCTTCTGATGATGTTGTAGCAAATCTAGAGGTTGATGCAGAAGTAGCTTGTTGTGTACAGTCATCATTGAAAAAGTCCATCATAAGAGAATCGAATTCGTCAAAATATTCTTCTAGAAATGAATCATTCATTCCTCGTAGGCTTGACAGTTAGACAATAGTGAAATTGTGGCAGAGAATTGATTTCTCAGGCATATTATACATGTATTATTGAAAATTAGTTTAAAATTTAGAAATCTAAGTATTACAGATTTCCATGACTATGTTCGGGATATAGGATCAGATTGATCATGGACATCGATAGATCATTGATAGATGCCCATTTATATGATCGGAATAGAAATATTGATAAACCACTTTTTTCGGAGTAAACCAAGACATCTACTCGTGCTTCGCACTCGTAGATGATCCTTGGTTCACTCCTCAAAACAGTGGTTTATCATATACTTGTCTATATAGTATAACCACTTCTTATGCCAATGATATCAGGGACATCTATGATTATCTAAGCATCCATGATTAATAATATATCTAAGCGACGCTCAGCTCAACTCCCATAGCATGTGCTGGACTGTTGGTCGGTGATTTTGGCAGTCTTGCTGGTTGACGATTGTTAGTGCGCATCTGGATAAAACTGTGGAACAAGTTGTAAGCGATAATTGAATTATTGGTACTTCTCTATCCTTCCCCCACATTTTTCAAGTTTTCCAAAATCATCAAATTTCGCCAAAGTTAGTCACATTGGGTTTAGAATAGACTTGATCTTTCACTGAGTGACACTGCAACACCACTGAGAAGTCTTACCTGAACCCTGGGATGAAGGATTGGTCCCTTGGATACTCAGTTAGAATACAAGGTACAGCTGTGATCATGAACTTCGTGTGATTACTGTCTACAGACAAATGACGAGCAGTTGTCTAATTCTGAGGCTGTAAATGCTCTACAAGTCAGATAAGAGGAGTTTTACACACTCAACGCTATGCGACGTTAGTGAGACTGACCGCAGGAGCAAGAGAAGATCGTTGACGATGCAACACTACCGGGTGTCAACAACAGAAATGTGGGGGGGGAGGGGAAAGAATAGAAAGAAGTACCGAATTATTCACTATTATTTTAAAATGCATTAATATTCTAATACGCATATTCTTCAAACAAATCTGTTGAAGGAAGATTCTAAATCCAATCAAGAATAGACCAAAGAATTACAAGACTCTTACTAGAATAAGCAACTTCCAATAACAACTGCAATTGTAACTAGTGATTGAAGTCACATTGATAGTCCGTGATTGAAGTTGGACACATGGCACGTAGCATTAGTGACCTTTGACATGAAGATCTGTACATTTAAGTACGTTGATTTTCGTGAAATTGCAGTAGTAGGCTAATTACAAAAAGTTTTGCTTTCTGAAATCGATTCAGCAGTGCTTTTAGAGAATCGTGGACTCCTGGGAAGTATTGAATAATCTATTTCTCTTGTTCAATGCCAGTCATGGAATAAGCGATTTCTAAATCACAGATAATTAGTGATTCACTACTTACAGAGTTGGAAGTGGGTCAACGAAACTTGACTCATGACCCACCTGACCCATGGCATATGTGACCTACGACCCACCTGACCCACCTCATCTTTGACCCACCTGATCCACATGCTGCAAGGGTGAATGATGTGAGTGCAATTTCCTTTTCTGGCATCGTCTTTAGTTTCATCTTCATTCAAGATTCTAGGTCTATCTAGGTAGAGGCCTCGTAGTATCAAAATTTTTGCTAAGATTTGTTATGAAGATTCAAGTGTATCAGATCACTTGTCACGTAATAAATAGATATGTAATCTCATCAAAATTATCTTATAATCAAACTTCATGCACCACAAATGCCTAGGGTTCTAAAAAACTTAAACGATTCCGTTTCTTGCTAAAATTCTTGACTATCCTTTCTTAGTGCTACCTATTTAACTCGCAGAGAGATAAGCTAAGTTGAAGGCCCTAAAGACTAAATTTCAAATTTTACATTTCTTAATCAAATGAAGTCAAGAAATACGATTGCAGTAGGCCTAAATTATTTATTCATGCATTTTTTGTGCCAGATACCACATGTGTGAAAATTATCCCAGAAAAATCGTCAAACTAATATTTTGCTGCTTCTCATGGCAATCGATTCAAATTTCATTAACTTCCGCTAATGTTAGATTTCAGTAGAAAGTTGTATATTTGATGTAAGAATGACATTCACTGAAAACAAATGGAGCAAGCATGCGTAACGCGTGAATAGAAAATTGCTCGAGGATAAGATTATAATTCATGAATTAGCTTACAATGTGCATATGCAGAGTTGATCATAAAAAACGGACCACCTAAAAAATGCCAAACTTCAATCGATTCTCCTGTCTTTCAATTTCCTTTTACATTGCCAAGCCACACACCATTCGAGAGCTTATGTTCTCAGCCTTTCAATGAGCCGCTATACATCTGTACCCGTCATTGCATAAGGTGGACAGATGTCAAAATGTGAAAATCGCCACTTATAGAAATTTCAAATTTTCAATGCAAAAACATGTGAGCATGACAATGAATTAAACACGAGATGAAAGGGCTTTCTCTGAGCATTCTTTTCATGTATTGTTCGTCAAAACTGGTTTACTTTTAGAGAAGTTATGATGTCTCAAATTCATTGCATAATTTGCTTTTTCTGTCTATTCTTGAAAAGTTTTTTTGCATCTTTGGTGCTAACGAGGTCATTTTCACGTTTTCAATATCTATGGTGTCTACACGTCTGCTATACACATCCAAATCAAAGTGTTGGTTGACCCAGATAAGCTGTAAACAAAGTTTCTATTCGGTTTTGAATTCATCTAGGCCCTATGTCATGATGACTGAGTCGAAGTTTGCGAAAGTGTGAGACGTCGCTTGAAAAGTGAGCACTTTATAAGCCGTAAGAGACCGTGAGGGATCGAGTTAAAGAGTTAGAAGCTAAAGCGGGCGATAAGCATTGCCACTGGCCTTCTCAATGGAATCAAGTTGTTTGTATTGATGAAGCGTCTACATGTCTCCGAAGTCACAATGGCCGTTTGAAAGTTAGGATGAAGTCAGGTAATGCAATTCCTGATCATTTGACATTACCTGAATCAAGGAGGCAAAAGACTGCATATTTGCACAGTGATATGGATGAGTGGTCGTATTGAACTCCATATCCAAAGGGACAACATGATTTCGATGGATTTGTAAAGGTTTTGCAAAAAGGCAAATCTACTGAAGTGCGGGGTGAGTCTCTTAATTCTTCCTGCAGTTGGTCTTTCTCGACTTGAAGTTTTGTTAAGGCAAGAGAGGGAGAGTTTAGATGAAGTAGTGATCAATCGCCTGATCGAAAGCATGCCTTTCCGGATTCGCTTAAGTGATTGAACTTTCCGGTGAGGTTGCGAAATACATGTAAACACCAGTGAACCTACCACTGGCCCTATTAAGGGACTGAACAAATATAAAAAATTTTTATTTCAACTATTATTTTATTTTGAATACGCCTTTGAATATGACTAATTTGTAAATGAAAAGCAACACCAAGGTATTATTGTAGTATTGATGTTATCTACTTTTGCATCTTAATTAGTAACATGCCTGTGATGTATTTTACCTTTGGCATTAGAGTTATTTGTTATCTGTCGCCTGTAGATTACCTTTACCGTATTTCTATGTACTGCATCGAGATATCTTTATAACGATGTTCACATTGCTGTCAACTTTCATTCCGGAGTGTCCCATGACTAGAACCGGCTAAATATATCGGGTCAAATGAATACCTTGGTGTTGCTTTTCATTTACAAATTATTTTATTTATCTGCCAAATGTGTACATATTATTGACAGAACTTAACTAAAGTGAAGCAAAATTTGGGTGGTCAACTTTTTATGATCATCACTGTGGATGAACTGATATATTTGAGTAGCACTGTACGAGTACGTTGTGATAACAATCACTAGCGACATCAAATAAATATTCCTATTTTTATTGATATCAGATCAAATATCAAAACGAAACTTTTCATTGATACGAAGTGTTAAAAAAATATCTCCTCACAGAGCTTTGCCATAGATCTGTGTGAAAGGGATAAGTCTATATCAATGACTGTCAATAGAATTATAGTATTTCAGATTATCATGTATCGAATGAGCAATGAGATGCATGGAACATGTATGAAAGTAGATTGAACGGCTGAATACTTTAGACATGAAGCATGTATGTTGATAGTATTTTGATTTAATATATTGAGATATTTTATCAATTACATATTTCAAAAATGTTTAGGCTCTGATCAATCTTTACCAGAGATTTACCATTCTAATCTCTACCAGAGGATATTTTCTACGAAAGACCAACAAAATCGAACGAAACAAACAAAACGAAGGTCAGTCAGCTGGCATTGCAAGAAAATTTTCAAGATGAATATCAGACTTCTTCACTAGCTGTATCTCTGAAATGAAGCTTACACATCATTGGGTATCGTCAGACATAGCGGCAGGGAATCGAGCATACACAATTGTACTCAAACAACTTCTCTCCACCAGCCAACATCTCTCAGTAGACAGCAGCAATTGTTTTCGAGCCTTTAATTTGCGTGAATTCCGCCCCCTTTCGAAAATGTATGAGGCGTGTGAAAGTCAATAGTGTTGCATATTTTGACTGTGTGCATCCATCACCCCTTTCAGTGACACTGACTCAATCATTTTTCATGAATGATGAGAATACGAATAAATTAAGTTAACTGTATTTGAGATTGTCAAATCTATCATGGGTCAAACTGGTTGGAAGTGGGTCAACAAAGTCTAACCCACGAACCACCTGACCCACCAACTTTTCGGAAAAACATGACCCACGTGACCCACGCAATTTTGTGACCCACCTGACCCATGACCCACGACCCTCTTCCAACTCTGGATAACGACGCTGTGTAACTCTAATATTTATCTCTCACTCGCCCCCAAAGAAGAACGATAAATTTATGAAGTTCGGGGAAAATCCTGAAAATAGGAGTTCTTAATCGAAAAGCAGGACAAATTCCAAAAAGTAGAAATAATAGGAAAAATGGGTCAGTGAGCCACCTGACCCACCGGACCCATGACCCATGACCCACGAACCACTTCCAACTCTGACTACTTACTGCTACAAATACTGTATCAATGGCCATGTCTGATAATATATCATTATGTAAAAAAAGCCATGATCAAAATCTACAGAAAAATCCACAGATGTATTCAGAAAACAGCAAAAGATAAAAACCGGTGAAACATCAAAAATTGAAAGTATGATCAGAGGAAACGTTGAAAGTTAAGCAAGAGCCGTTTGAAGATCCATTCCTTCTGGAGATCTTTGTGGAAAATTACAACCAATGTTGTCTTAACACATTGTGCTCCTAATCGTACAATGATTGATGGCTTGATGACTTTCATGATTTTAAGATCGTTGCTAATTGGCCTACTCAGTAACAAACAGAATTGATAAAAATAAATAATAATTTGACATGTCTAATAAGTTCCCGCACTGGCCATATTTTGCGCAAACCTCAAATCAATCTAATTAGCATTATTCTTAGAAATCCTGATCATTATGCATTTTTGAGCCTCAGACCAACGTTCTAGCTGATGTCTTTGTAACTGCATTAACAGTTTGACACGCGAGTTTTGCGTAGAAAGTTGAAAAGTGCTCCGCGAAAATGTGGAATTCTATATGTGCGAGTATTGACAGAATTACGATTTACAAGCAAATTAAAGGAATGTAAAAGCCTATGAAGACTAAAAGGCCTGTAAAAGCAAAGAGCAGCTATGTTTTCTTGCTCGTCAACTTTTGGCGGAGAACAGTTAGCCTCGGTTCGTGAGGATGATACCAAACTTAATTTTGCTGCTTCGTCAGAGCTGTTTCGTAAAGGAAGCAAATTTCGCCCTATGTGATCAAGTGCTGAGGGACTTAATCAATTGATTTTCCATAGAATAAAGTGATTAAGTTTTCTGCGCAACAAATTCTCTTCATTTTCTTGTCGTTGGAAAGATGATGGGGTATCCAAGTGGAGCAACGCTTTCGAAGGTCAAGTTCAAGAATCAGTCAAAATTTCCCTCGAGTGATATGTAGTTTTCGTTGTAACTGATGTCATCGGTCTTCCACATCGTTCATTGTCTTCGAGTGACATTCTTTAAACTGCTTGCAGCGCTCGGAAACTGTTCTACGTGAAGGAATTGCAAGCTTTGTTTGTCGAAGTTGAGAAAAAGTTCTATCGGCTTACGATCCTGTTGCAGTCCGACAAAAATGTATGCTTGAAAGTGTGATTGCTTAATTCTTGACAAGTCACTTGACAAGTGATGTAATTACACTCACCTGGAACTATACTTCTCTCCTAAAGTACTAGGAAAAATTACTACCGGTAGCGCGCTGTTTCAAAATTCACTTTTGCCAGCTGATATGGATGCAACTATGTAGATCATATTTAAATTTAGTATCTAGTGTATCTTATCTAGTATCTAGTATCTAGTGTATCTAGAATTTGATTTGAATATATGGCTTGCATAGGAAGCGACTCTCAGTGTTTGGAAACCCTATTGTTGAAGCATTCTCAGTGCGTTAAATGTGTATTGTCTGACGACTTTAACACGCTTTTTAACAAGGAAGCTCTGTAATGAAACTGCACATCAAAGTGCGTGCATGCGCATACATATACGCTATAGAATTCAAGGGCTTTTAGTATATTGTTAATAATGTGTGATTCACTTACACGTGCAAACTGTAATTTTAATCAAGAACTAGGTCTGCATATTTACATGTAATTATAGCATTCGTAATTTCAGGACACACGAAAACGCATTTACGAAACCAGTTGACGTTGTGAGCCAGTTGTGAGCAAGCACTTCATAAACACAATAAACATCAATAAGCGAGATATTCTGACATAGGCCTAACATTAGTACAAATTCAGATAGATTGCAATTTTGTAATACATCGTTTTCAAGCCCAGACTGGTGACTGGAATGCTACTAAGCCCTAGGCCCTGTCCCAGTTTTCTCCGGGATTGCAACCCTATTTTGAATTAATAGAAATGTAGAAATCATACTTAGATATCCAGTTATCCTCAACCGCTCGTAAAAAGTGAGTGAAATGAAATAAGAATCTGAAAGCCACTTCAATTCATAGAATTCCACATTTTCGCGGAACACTTTCAACTTGTATGCAAAACTCGTGTGTTAATACAGTTACAAAGACATCAGCTAGAACGTTGGCTTTGAGGCTCAAAAATGCATAAATGGTCAGGATTTCTACGAAAAATGCAAATTAGAATGAATAGCTTTGACGCTTGCGCAAAATATGCCAGGTGCGGGAACTTATTAGACACGCCAAATACAGGAATAGGAATAGGAATTTAGAGGAAACAGGAAGTTTAGATTCCGAGGACGCGTTATTCTCGCGTACAGTAGTAGTATATAGTGTGACATTCGGCGCGACGCTTCGCTTCGCTTTGCTTCGCTTCACTTGCGCCGGATGTCACACTTTTGCGGGTTTTTTTCAAAATTTTCAAAAAATCAAAATTTCAAAAATTTAGGTAGACTTCAAATTTCACGTGGGCGAAGGCCGAAGGGCGAAAATTTAGGTAGTGACAAATTTTCAAAAAAATCAAAATTTCAAAAATTTAGGCGGTCTCAAAATATCACGTAATCGAAAATTTAGGCGGTCTCAAAATATCACGTGGACGAAAATTTAGGCGGTCTTAAAATATCACGTAATCTAAAAATATCACGTGGTCGAAAAATATCACGTAGCCGAAGGTCGAAAATTTAGGCAGATGAAAATTTAGGTAGCCCAAAAAATATCACGTAGTCTTAATATACCAGAAGATTGTATTCAAAATATTTCTTTAAAAATGGAAACCTCAACGGGGATGAAAATGGTAGAAGCCTCAGAAATTGAAGGAATAAAAGTGGAAGAAACCGCAAGAATATATCCTTCGTTATCATATGAAATGAACATCGAAAAGATGAACAAAGAAAAACATAAAGATAGAGTTAGGTATATGAAAGATAAAGAATCTCAATTATTATTAAGATTAGAGCATTATAAAAAATTAAGAAAGAGATGGTCTAATGTTAAGAATGTAACACAAGGAATTGGAATTGTTCGTGATGAGATCTCTTTTTCCTCTTACTCATCAACATAACTGACAATCGCACTTGACAGTTGTTCTCGTGATGTGGCTAATTGACTGAGTGATCTGATGTCCATTCATTGTCTTTGTTGATTCGTGAAAAAATTATTTTTTGTTTTCATGAGAAAACAATTTTTATTTCCATGACATATATATCTTTTATTGTTTAAAAATGATGTTACCAAATGTTGGTGGAGGTGCATATATCCCGAATAATCGTGAATCAGAAATAAAAATAGAAAATTATATCATGAAAACTGGAGACTTTTTATCTGGCCCATTGCATCTTTCTATTCTTCCGCAACAAAATACAGAGTTAACAAATAAACAATATGTTGATACACAAATCGATGACTTAAAAGAAAAATATATAAACGATGGTTTGGTTCCACTGATGAATGAATTAAAGTTGCTAAAACTTAAGGACAAATCATTAAACGAAAAATTATTAAAACTTGATAAAAAGGATAGAGAGCTAGAAAAAGAAATAGCAAAACTTTTTAAAAAAATTTCTGAACAATCAAAAATTTTAATATTGCTTTCTATAAATTTAAAATCTGCAGTCATTAAAAATAAACATCAGATAAAAATGTTAAAAGAACAATTAGAAGATGAAATAGAAAAACTTCCTGAAAGAATTTTTAAAAAAATTAAAACAGTTACAATCTACATTCCAAAAAAGTGTTGATGAATTAAGTTCTAAAATTACTCAACAAATGAAAAAGATGAATAGAATAATCAATGAAATAAACTCACTTAATCAAAAAGTTGATAAAATGAAAACTCTTAAAATCAATTTAGAAAATGAATTAAAGAAAAATTTACAAGAAAACTCTAAAGGAAATAAAGAACAGTTAGATGCTGTTAAGAAACAGTTAGATGTTTTTAAAGTTAAATTGAATGCTCTTAAAACGACGTTGAAGATTAATCAGGAGAAAATGCAAGTTAATAGAAAAGAAATTAAAATACATCACACGCTGCTTGACGCAATAGATAAAGTGCAACGGAAAATTAATAAAGTTATCACGAAGTTGTTGGACATTCACACACGTAAATCTTAATAGAACCTTGTTCAGAGGCTTTAGCCGATCATAAACGTAAATAATTTCCCCCAAAAGACAAATTCATTCCTAAAAAATGCCTATAATTTATAAAAACAATCTTAAAAATTTTGCTTCAAATAAAAAATACCACATGAACCATCTATGAAATCTGTTTACTATTATAACAATGTAGAAACAGTTCAAAAAGAAGGAGGCGGTATATTTTCTGGCATAGGAAGTATCGTTAACTTAATTAAAAATAATAAAGATTTGATTACATCTGCTGCAAAAGGAGCAGCTGCTATAGGTAGTACAGCTAGTGCAATATCAAATGGTGTTAAGTCTCAAAACGAATTAAAACAACTAGAAACTATTCGTAAACTTAGGAATGATTCTGAAGAACTAAAAAAATTAAAAAAACTTTCAGAGGAAACGAAAAACAAAATTGCTAACATAGCTGTGGGGGGGTGAAACCTTGAGGAGCGGAGCTCCGTCTGATAGTAAACAGGAGAAGAAATCAGGCGTAGCCATAGAACCTACGGTTCGTTCAACTGAAGAAATAAGAGGCAATGGTCTAGCAAAATTCTAAAATTATATTTTACTAAAATTTTTTAGTAAAATTTTTTCTGTGTGTGAGAAAAAACAAAAAAGTCAAATTATTTTTTATAAAAATGTCTTCGCTTATCGAAAATAAATTTAGATTAGACGATCCTCCGTTCGCCAGTTATAATCAAAAAAGAATGACTTTATAAGAATTGCTATGAATCCCGGATCTACCAGTAGAGTAAATACTGGAAGTGATTTAATTTTTGAAGTTGATAATCAGCAGAGTTATTTATATTTACCTGGTTCCTTTTTACACTGTGAATATTCTTCATATAGTGATGCCAATTTTACAACACCATTACCAGATAGCGATAATATTGCATTAGAGAATAATTTCTTTCCAAGATTATTTACACAAATGCGTTTAGATGTTGCAACTCAAAATATAGAAACAATAAGTGATTCTCCAGGTGTAATTGATACAATTCTTAGATTTGTAACAATAGGTGAAAATAATAGAAAGTATGAAATCGAAGGTTGGTTTCCTGATACTAATGATGGTATAATTGTTGATGATTTAACTCACGCTGGAACAGATGCCGTAGGAATTGCGAAAGATGTAGAAAATATTGCAAAACATTTAAATAAAACAAACAATAGTGCATATAAAGAAAGACGTGAATTTAACAAGAAAAGTAAACAGACAATTAATTGGTCATTGTCTCCATTATTCGGATATTTAGATTATGATAAAATATCATATCAATTAAAATTTAAGTTACTAATTCATCGGACAGCAAATAATGAATTAATCTTTTTTGGTAAAACTGGAAAAAAGCATATTGAAAAATTAATAGACTTGAATTGTGGATTAAGCATATTACTCCTAGTTTAGAGGTAGAATTAGCTATTGCAAAAAGATTAAATACTAACAAACCAATTCCAGTAAATTTTCTAAAGCTTACTGCTAGTTCAGTAACTTTTTCCGAACTGGCATTTTACTAGAACTTCGAATACTCCAAGATATTTATTACTAACATTTCAAAGAAATAATTCTCCAATTTTTGATAAGAACAATAATCTTTTTCATATTGATACAATTCGAAGTTTACAAGTTGCTTTAAATCAAACCCGATATCCAATTGATCCATTAAGATTCGATGATACCAATAATCAATTTATGGAAGGATATGATGCTTATCAAAATCTTTGTATAGAATTTGGAGTTGAACCACAATTAACTCCTGGAGATTGGAGACATTTATATCCTGTTTTCTGTTTCGATTTAAGTGCACAATCTGAAGATATTATCAAGACTGGTTGTGATGTAACAATTAACATTGAAAAAAAGATTCCACAACTTCATTGATTGCTTATGGTTTATTGCTAGAAGATGTAAAATATTCTATTGAAATTCTTAATGGAAAGATGGCTAGGATTGGTTAATAACCTTAGGACCTCTGGTCCGATCGGCTAAAGCCAGAGGAGCTTCGCTCCGATAGGTTAGTAACCTGAGGACCTTTGGTCCGATCGGCTAAAGCCAGAGGAGCTTCGCTCCGATAGGTTAGTAACCTGAGGACCTTTGGTCCGATTGGTTAATTAAAATTTTTCCTAACTTAAATTTTTTTTATTAAAAATGTCGGAAGCAAAAAGTAATAATAATAAAACTGTTGAATTAAAATTACGTAGTATTGTTGACAAAAATACACCTAAAACTATTACGATTGACAAAAAGAAATATTACATAAGTAAACCAATGATAGAGAATGTTCAATTACAAGAAGAAAAGAATGGCGGGATTCTCCCATTAATTCCACTAATAATAGGAGGCATAGCAGCAGCAGGAAGTGTTGCAGGTGGGACAGCTGGTATTGTCCAAGCAGTAAATAAAAATAAATCAGAGAAGGCAGCATTAGAAGAACAAAAACGTCATAATAGAGAGTTAGAGAAAGTTGCTAGGGGAGAAGGAATAGTAGATAATTATATTAGTAAATTAAATTTAGTTGATGAAGGAAAACGAGTTCTTAAAATCTAGATCTAATGGATTATCTTTTAAAAGTACATAAAACCTCAAATTGCCAGCACACCGGTCGGCTGCACAGCGGTCGGCTGCACACTGGAGGTGATATACAAAAAACATAGGAAAACTTTCCTGGATTTATTTGGAGTAAATATTCGAAAGAAAAACATCTTCCTGGTCATTCATATACCGGTCCAGGAACTCGATTAGATATAAGACCAGATGAGAATAATAATCCAAAACCAGGTGAAGAACCAATAAATAGAGTAGATGCCGCAGCTTACAGACATGATTTAGCTTATCGAAATCATGACCTAAGTTCTCGTCATGTAGCTGATAAGAAGATGATTCAGGAATTAGATAGTATTCAAAATCCTACATTTAGAGAAAAAATTGAAAGAATGTTTGTTAAGAAAGCTTTACAAGCTAAAATATTCCTCGGTCAGGGTATTGATCCGTCAGCAAATGAAACCTACGCGTCTGAAATTAATAAAGATTACAGAAGGCCTAAATATTTATTGAAAGTAAAAGTATTTAATAAAGATGATATTTGGAGTGCTGATCTTATTCATATGCTTAATGAAAGAGGGTTTAAGTACGCATTGACCGTTATAGATTTATATACACGATACGCTTGGGTAAAGCCTTTAAAAAACAAAAGTGTTCTGTCAGTTAAATATGCGTTTAACGAAATCTTTAAAGAAAGTAAGAGAAAGCCAAGGAAATTGTTTGTTGATAAAGGGTCGGAATTTTATAACGGAAATGTTCAGACACTATTTGAAACAGACGAAAGTCATCGCCAAGGCTCAGTTTATTCAACTGAAAATGCAGGAAAGGCTGTAGTAATAGAGCGTTTCAATAGATCATTGAAAAATAAAATTTTTAAGAAATTTACTGAGCATGGAAATCAGAAATGGTTGAAGATATTACCAGGAGTTGTAGAAGAGTATAACAATAAGATTCATTCAGGTATTGAAGAAACTCCAAAGAATGCTTCTGACGAACCTGATTTAATACGAAGGAAAATATTCGAAAATAATTATTCGAATGAGAGTAATCCGAATTTGCAGAAACTTAAGCCGAAATTTAAAATTGGAGATAGAGTTAGAATATTTAGGTATAAAAATAAATTTGAAAAAGGCTTTGCTGGCTATTGGACTAAAGAAATATTTGAAGTTTGTAAAATAAATCAAACTTATCCGATTACTTACGAAATCAAAGATTTAGATGATGAAGATATCAGAGGCCGATTTTATCAAAATGAATTACAACGAAGCGATTTTTAATTATCATTATTATTATTCAATTCTAACATAATATCAAGAAATGGTACTCCTTTTTGTAATTTCAATAAAACATAAAAACATAATTGACCACAATACGTTGTTCCTGGTTTTTGAATTTGAATTGTATTATAAATTCCATTTCCAAGTAATTCTTTGACTTCATTTGTTGGAGGCAATCCATAAGAGTCGAAATAATAGTTCTCAGCCTCAGGGCGGTCAAAATAACAATTAGAACAGTTTTTATTTCTTTGTCCCGCACACCAATGTACTCCTTTTTGATCTGACGTCTGAAGATTTGTCATGAAATTTACAGTTGGAACTTTGTTCCGGGAACTGAAGGTTCCTGTTGGCTTATTTTTGATCAATTGTAATTCGTCTCTCATTAGGATGTGAAAATTCTTTATTTCTAATTGATTTGCGATCTTATTTAAATCGAAATTTGTCGTGGTTTGTTTGCCGTATTGTTTTAAGAAATCATTTATGTTGCTCATTTTAAATGGAATAAAATGTCTTGTTTAACAATGTTGCATTTCATTTTTATGAACTCTCATAAAGAGGATATTGTTTGTTTTATCTGTATTAAGACAATCGCAACATCTGTTACCACATTTCTCAAACCGAATGATTGTTTTAGGGGATCATACGGGTTGTGCATTCATAACATAGCGTTAATAACATAAAAGCAATCTATTAATTCATTCTCTGCTTTGAGGGAATATTCTGTTGTTATAGCAATCATTCAATACAATATCGCAGTATCGGCAGTCGAGACCGACTGTCGAACCAAAACCGGAACAGTTCTGGTTTTGGTTTCCGATCTGATTTGTATTTTGGTCGATGAAATGATTTACAATTCGGTGCAATTTCCCCATTGTCATTCAAGTACATTTAATCATACCCGTCATGTCATACCCGTATGTTGTCAAGCAAACTTCATTCACCTACAATGCCGCTTTGCTTAGATCACCATTCATAATTTCACTTACTATTTAAACACACACACAATTCATAAAACGTGACACATTACAATCTTAGTTTAAATTTTATCATCACAATGGTTGGATCTACTGAAAGATCTGTTCGATTGGAGACAAAGCGGAGAAGAATTCAGAAGTTAACAAGGGAAATCGTACATCTGCAAGCACGAAGTAAAATATTCATACACTTGGATATAGGAATAATTTTTGAATGGATCGGAGACTCGCACATAAATTATACAATTGATAAGAAAATATTAAACTTAATTGAACAACGGCAGAAAGAAATATTTTCTTTAAATAGAACCTTATCACAAGAACGGGACGATCAAATTATTAAACTTAATTGAACAACGGCAGAAAGTAATATTTTCTTTAAATAGAACCTTATCACAAGAACGGGACGAACAAATTATTGAACAATCTCAACAAAATATGCAACCTATTCAAAATATGCAACCTTTTCAAGAATTTCAATCTATGTCAAATATTCAATCTATGTCAAATATTCAACAATTACAACATTTGGTATAGCAATACCTAACAGATTAACAAATGATGATACATTAAAATGTTTAAAATCTGGAATTGATGATGAAAGAAATGCCTTGAAAAAAAACAACACCAATAATATCTGATGCCAAATCTACATTAGCTGACGCAAAAACAAACAATTGAAGATAAAAACCAATAATAAACGGTGTGAGTGCTATAATTAATTAATTATATTTTTAGATATAAGTTTTTAGATGTAATGAGTTTTTAGATGTAATAAGTTTTTAGATGTAATAAGTTTTTAGATGTAATAAAAAATATTATTCCCACGTGTCATCATCACTTAAATTACTCTCACTGACGATTGTTTGAAATATTTCAGCTTGAATATCTTCTCCGTTATAAGGTAACATAATTTCATTTTCATCAGGTGCTTGACGTTTAAGAATATTTATTTGACCAGAAAATTTTTTTTCTTCAGTATTATTATTTTTATCAGGAATACTAATTCCAGTTTCTAAAGATCTTTTCCATGGTTTATTAACTATAGTCGATAATGTTTTACCCGAATATAATTTTAGAAAATCTTCTACTTTTACTTTATCTTGTGAATATCCTTTGAATGTTTTCTTTTCACTAAGTCTCCCTTGTTCATCTACGGTAATACAATATTTTATTTTAGGTGCAATAAACATTGCAAAAATAATTCCACCATTTCCATAATCATTTTTTCCTTGACACAATTCTCCCCCAACATATCCAGCAGCATCTAATTTATTGAAGAGTTCATTAGAAATGTATATTGAATCAGTGTTTTTTACAATTAATGGAAAACCACAATTAAATGTGGCATCTTCTGTTTCAATATCATAAACATATTGTGGTTTATTATTTAAGTATCTTACAGTGGTGACATCTTTGGTAATATTATTTTTAACTTGACACGCACTAAAGCATAGCGATTTATCTTGTCTTTCGCTTACTACCAAATTAATACCTAGAGATGATGCCAAATTGTATAAACCACTAAAGGTTTCTTTATATTTCTGTGTAAAACGAATGATTGCATATTTACTTGTAAAAAAAGATTTTTTGCTCCCATCTGCTGCATAAAATCCAACAAAGAACCAATATCTAATATTATATTCAGCATTTAGAACATACCAAGGAACACGTTTTTCTTTGAACTGATTATAGTAATTTTCACTAAAGTATGTGGCATATTGTTTTGGATTTTGAAAATTAAGTTTGTATACCCTAGATGATCTCATCGTATCATATATTTGACAATCATTGTTATAGACTTCATTAATATATGTTTTTAATTTAATTAAGAGGTTAAGATCTTGGTTATATAAAATACAACAATATCTGACTCCTGATTCATAATTATAGATTCCAGCAGAGCCATCTCCTAAAAAGAACCCTTCTATAAATGCTTGCTTACATCTTAAATTAGGTGGATCATTAACATAAATATCACTTACAATTTGTTTCAATGTGATTGTATTGTCGTGTAAAAATAATTTATTATGTAGTAAATTTGTTCCCATCTTTAATTCTTGTGGCTTTATTTCATTACCTGTTTCATCTAACAATGAATGATCTTCAGTAGCATCTACTATTCCCATTTTTGTTCTTATTCGATAAATACGTTTATTTGTAAGATGTCTAATAATTTTTTTTACTTTACTCCATCCATTATGAGCATAAATTTCTAAATTATCAACAAATGAAATTTCTTTCATATCACCATTAATTTCAAACGGATTAATTTTATAGTTGTTTACAATACTATCTATTCTAGAAATAAATAATAAATTATTCTTTCTCAATATTACAGGCGTGTCAGCTGTTACTGAATCTGTATAATGAATGTATTTTTCGTTGAAACCATTAATTTCAAAAATAAAGTTATTCATGATTCTTCTAGAGTGAGAAAGAATGAAAGAACCTAAGTGTGATGGCATGAATGACGTCTTCCCATCTTTTACAATATTAGTTTTAAGAAATTCATCATCTTCCATTTCTACTTTCGCTAAATATTGTTCATCATTTAATTTTTCATAATCTTTTACTTCTTGAGTGAAATTTTTTCTCAATGTACTCTCATTCCATAAATGATATTTAGTGGTTATATCTTTTTGTACGGTTTTTCCATAT
Source organism: Prostheceraeus crozeri (assembly GCA_907163375.1). Taxonomy (NCBI): domain Eukaryota; kingdom Metazoa; phylum Platyhelminthes; order Polycladida; family Euryleptidae; genus Prostheceraeus; species Prostheceraeus crozeri. The sequence continues at coordinate 68,754 of CAJQUW010014817.1, forward strand.
AGTGATTTCATCAATAATTTAATTAACTCATCGCCTACAGTATTTCCTTCTGTTTTATATCTTTTTCTCAAATTAAAAAGTTTTTCAATATAATTTCGAAATGGTGAAACTTGATAATTTTTTTCATAAATTATACCATCAGTAATATGTAAGATTTTTCCCCCACATCTAACAATTTCTTGTATGTCTACAGAAGTTAATACATCATAACATATACCATTTCTAAACCTGATTACTTTTACATGAGAATTATTATTTTGATTTTCAACTTTATCTTTTATAGGAACTGGTTGAAAAAACATATCATTGGGATATTGAAACACAACTGTAAATATTCCAGTTTTAGGTCTAAAAGTTTGAGTATTAAATTTATATATTATTTCTCGTTCTTCTTCTTCGCGAAATTTTCTAGCGGATTTGGCTTTAGAGTATTCTGAATTTTCATCATACATAGCTGATGGATATAAAGATGTTGCATCAAAAGCCATTAGAAATTCATTTTTTTGTTCAAGTAGTTGATTAGAAATTTTCTTACAAATTTCAGTTTTATCTTCTAAATCTCGATACTGTTTCATTAAATCTATTAAATTACTTCCAAGGGACAAAGTCCCCCCAGCGTAGCGACCAAGTGACAAAGCCCCCAGCGGAGCGACCAGGTAAATACTGTTTTAATATTGGTAACAAGATGCTACAAAATGGCGATATGTATTTTCTTATATTTGCTGAAACTCTTCCACCTTTAACAGATTTTCTAATATAATTTCTAGCCCATAAATCTATATGAGAATGAATATTTATATTGTCATTTTGTACGCTTTTCATCCAACCGTTAAATGTTAAAGCAGAGGATGTCAAATTAGTAGTTATATCTTCACCAACTAAATCTCGCATAACATTATTATATTTGTAGATACAAAAAGCTAAAGAAAGAATATCGTTAACTAAATATGGTCTCCATTCATTTTCTTTTTCTTTATAATTTTCATGTGTTATGTCTCCAATTTCATAATTTGATTTACATACATTCGTAGGAATTTTAAAATTCTCATACCATTTAGAAAGACTTGTTTTTACATGTTGATAACTACATTTCATTATAATAGTTTGAAGTGCTAATTTACCTGAAGGTGAATCTTTTTTCATATTGTTTTTAAATCTAAAATATTTTTGAATGTATCTACTAACACATTCATTGGTATAAGGATTTTGTAATGAAGCAGTTAATATTCCTCTTGAAGTTTTAAGAGGCGGTTTAGATCATTTAAAATTAGCTTTTATCAAAAAATAGGAATCAAAACCTGATGAATTGTGAGCTATTAAAGTTACTTTCGAATAATTAAATTTTCCAAGAGTTTTAAAAAATTGATGGATCGGACATACGTCCTCTGGGTTTCCCCCGATCGGACATTCATCATCCTCAGTTCTCGTAAATATTTTCACACAATTTGAAGTTTATTAAATTCTAATTCAGTTAAATTATTATACTCATTAATCTGTTTTTTAAGTTTTTTAATTTCATCTTCATCTTTTGATCGTTTGATTTTAATCATATCACTTAACAAACGTGTTTCTAATTCTTTCAATCTTTGTTTCGGTAAGCAACATATAAATTTATTAAAATTAATAGCTCCTACAGCATAAGGAATAGGATGAGCTGTTGAACAGTTAGGACCAGGAAAAGTTTCGAGATCCCAAATATATATTGAACTATAGTCAATTTTTTTCTTTGTTATGATTTTATATGGACGCGTTGTTAGATTTTCATCAGTAACTGTTTCATATATGGGTTTGAAATTATTTTCAATTTCTCTAATAGCTTTTAATTTATGAGATTTATTAATTCAACAATAGTGTCCAATTGTTGAAGCTTCGTGAAAATAATTGTAATAAACATAATTATGAAACGTTTCAATTCCTCTAGGATTTAAATGACGATTGGCAGAACTATAATATTGAACACATTCTCCAAAATATTTATTGAATTGAGAAAATTTGCAGTTTGACATTACTCCTGTTCTAGATGTGGCTTTCTCTTTATATAAAAAATTACTAAACATTTCTTTCATCATTTCTCCTTGTTCTTCATTAAAACCTCGTAAAACATTATAACATTTAATAAAACAAAAATCTTCAGAAGGAATATATCAATATTCACCAAAATATTCTTTGATTCTATATTTCATATTAATACCTGCGCCTCTATGCGATCTTTGTACTAACTTCATTCCAAAATCTTCATATTTAATATTACCTGTAAAAATCCATTCGTTAGCAACGGATTTCTCATCCAGATTCGAAAACCATATTTCAAATGAATTTTCATTATAGAAGGTTGCCTAAAAATTTTGAATTGTATTTTTCTGATCTTTAACAACTTTTCCAAGTAAATTAATAATTTTACCATTTGCTAAAAGTTTCCGCATATCATTTACTACATTAATAAAAGATACATTTTCATATTTAATTTCATTTGGATTAAATAAATTACATAAATCATCACCAAGTCTATCCTTAATTCTATCATCAAAAAAGATATCAGTAATAGGAGTTTCTAATATTTCTTTTGTTCCACTTTTCTGTTTTTTTAATATTACGTCTAATACTACGCCTAGTACGTTTCTGTTTTTAATACGCTTACTACGTTTACTATGTTTAATTTGTGCATCAAACTCAGCAGTTTGTTTCTTGATTAATTCATCAATCCTAGACGTTTGTCCGAGAGACATTTCACGATTCATATTTTTTAAAAGAAAAAAATGTATTTTTACATAGAACCTCGATTCCACCAACTTCGTTGGATATACACAGGAATATGTAATTGATGTAATGTTTCTAATTCATGTGTTGTTAAATGTTCTTTCTTAACCAACCACCATAAATTATTATACGCCAAAAATACTCGGAAACTTCTTAAACAAAGTGGAAAGTCTTTTGTTTTAACACACGGTTTATTACCATGTTTTGTTTTATAATCTGTAACGAGCGCTACGTATTTATGATGATAATAAAATCTAACTTCTTTCTTAGAATTTACAGGATTTGTAGGATGTCGATAATCTTTTAAAACTGGTACATGTTCCATCTTCTAAGCATTCAACATATTTTTTTTTATTTTTATTAACAATAATTTATAAGAAAAAATTATTCGGTCACTCCGTTCGATCACTCCGCGAAAATATTTTCTATCGACTTTCAGTCGGGGCGAAGCTTAGTCAGAGAACAAATCTTCTATAACTCTATCATGAATTTTTTTATCAATATTAATTGTAATGAAGCCATAATCTTTTGACCAAGCATTGTTACACGATTGTTTAAATTCATCTTTATTTCTTACACATCAATCTCTTAACAAATCACTTAAGTTTCTTGCATTTATTTCAAATAGTATAAATATATTTGCATTCTTTCTAATAACACTTCCGTCTAATGAATACATACTTTGTGTTAAATAAAAAACACTACAGTTATTATGTCTACCTCTTGTGAAATAATTTCTCTGGACTGACTGATTTCTATCATTAACACAATCATCAAAAATTACACAATGTTTCATTGTTTTATCTAGTTTACTAGGATCTTGCATATTATCACTATCATCTATTAATTGTATCTTTATATGCTTATTTTTATTGGATTCCACTAACTGATTATTTTTTGCTGCTTCTTCACACCACGAACTTATTTCTTCTTCATATCCAGAATTTTCATATTCTTTGAATAATGAAGCAATTGCTGTTTTTTTAAGATTATTTTCAAATCCATATTTTAAAAATTGATAGACGGGTTGTTCTGCTGTTGTTGTATAAATTATAAGATTGTTATAATCCAAAAAATTTGGAGTCGTGAGAATTTTAAATAATAGATACGTTTTACCACAACCTGATCTTCCACAAATAACTGACAAAACTTTATTAGACAAATTTGGATGATGATTAAATTTAAGTTTCTTTTTATTTAATGGGGGTACTTCACTCATTTTTTAATTAAAAAATTTTATTTTTATTTTAAAAGAAGAAGAAGAAAATTAAACTTCTCTAGCTTCGCGTGGGAGTTTATACCTCCCGAACCAAAAGATCTATCATAATCTCTTCACCTCCAAAATTTATTTCTTGTCCTTTCTCATCAGTGATTCTAATGCTAATGTTGTTAATAGTTTTTCTTGTAATAGGAAAATATATTAATGTTTGTGGAAATACATTTAATCTATAACCAATGGGTACAGTAAAAGCTGGAAAACTGAATATTAAATTTGACAATTTACCATTTATATATCCTCCTTCAATAATGTCACAATGTACAACAATTGAATTTATTTCAGTTATTTTTGGAATCTTCTCACCTAAATGATAACCTTGACTATAGGTTTGTTTATTAAATCCTAATAGCTTTGACAATGATCTATCATGATTAAAATCAACTTGATGATTTTCGTCTAAAGTAAGAGAAAATTTATTAACTGCCGGTTCAACTGCAAAATGTAATTGTTTCTTATCTTTAAATGGTATACCTAAATGTCTCTTAATTTCATTTGATATTGATTCAACTTCGTAAGAACCAGGAAGAAAAGTTTGTATTTTCCACGTTTTGCCTTTATCAGTAGAATATCTAAATTGGTCATTCACATCTTTGATAACGTTTTGAATAGTGTTAAATGTGGAGAAACTAGTCAATGCAATTTGATAATTTTTATTTTGTTCCAAATGCAGAATGGGTTCTAAATTACAAGTGTGTGATGAAGTAGTTGTTATAATTTTTAACGTCGTACTAAATTTTGATGAACCCAAAATCTGTTAGATTTTCTAAATGATAATTAATTTTGTCTAAATCTGCTGAACACATTTTTTAGTTAAAATTTTGAATAAATATCTTTTATAAAAAAATTAAAAACAACAACATATTTCAGCTATACTTTTATAATCCTCTTCATTTAGAATCTTCTTTTCTAACAGTCTTTCAATATAGCATGAATTTCATTGAAACTAGAATTATGTCCTTCTTTTATTGCCGATATTAAAATATTTAATCTATTTAGTAATTCTTGTGGATCATCTGGTAAAAATACAGTTGTTTCTGTTTTAAAACCTTTTCCTACTTTAACTCCCGTTGATAATAAATTTTCTAATTGTTTATAACGTCTAAGAGATTTTGCTGCACCAACTCTATCTAACATAGCTTTATATTTTATGAGATCTCCTACAGCATAATTTTTTAAATCTGCTCCTCTTAAAAGATCAACAAAATTTCTATCTACACTAAAAGGGGATTCATCTGGTGAAAAAATTAAACCTCGAAAAGGTTGTGGAAATATTTCTTTTTGTCCGAGATAAAATCTAGGTATTGTTTTTCCATCTATAAATGAAATAGAATGTTCAAATTGTATAGATTTTGGTAATTTCTTATTAATGTTTGATTCTAGTAATCCATAGTCATCTAATATAGTTTTGTGTTCTGGATCAATTATATTAATTTGTTTTTCATTAAATTCTTTTTCAAGAGTTTTAAATGGTTCCATAGTTTTTTCAAAATCAGTTTTTACTTGCTCGGTTTGCTGCATTTTTTCAAACATATCAGATTGAATACCAGCTTTTATCATTTTATGTTGAAGATGATTTTCTTTCATAAAATTTTTTTGTTTTATTAACTCGTCTAATTGTTTAATTCTTTTTTGATTATCAGCTTTAATTTTATCCATTTTTAAAATATAATATTTGAATTTTGTGGTAACATTGGAATACAACAAAAACATTTTACTGAACAAATTATTTTTTTATTGCTTTGTTGTCTGACATCTTTTCGTTTTAAGTTTTGTTTAATAAAGTTTTGTTTAATAAAGTTTTGCTTAAATTTTCGCTTAAAGTTTTTAGCTCTTCTAAAAAAATTTTGTCATTTTCTTCATTAGAAATTTTACTCTCACTAGAAATTTTGCCATCCTGTTTATTCTTATCATCAACTTTTTCTGACTGTAATTGAAATGATATTTGATTTACTTCATTAGCTATTTGATCAAATTTTTCAATCTCATCTAACGTAATAACATTATCATCACATACTCATTGAAAGTAGTAATGCAATTTGTCATAGACTTCTTTAATATGTAAATGCTTATTTTTTAATGATTTTCGTTTCTTAGTTATTAAAGATTTATCTAACATTGTAACAAGTGAAGTTGCAAAAACACCCGTACCTGTTAAAGCTGTAGCAACTACTGGAATTACTAAAACACCTGAAGATATAACAATTGTTAAAGCACCTAAACTTATTGTTAAGAATATGCCAATTCCTTGTGTTACATTCTTAACATTAGACCATCTCTTTCTTAATTTTTTATAATGCTCTAATCTTAATAATAATTGAGATTCTTTATCTTTCATATACCTAACTCTATCTTTATGTTTTTCTTTGTTCATCTTTTCGATGTTCATTTCATATGATAACGAAGGATATATTCTTGCGGTTTCTTCCACTTTTATTCCTTCCATTTCTGAGGCTTCTTCCATTTTCGTCCCCGTTGAGGTTTCCATTTTTAAAGAAATATTTTGAATACAATCTTCTGGTATATTAAGACTACGTGATATTTTTTGGGCTACCTAAATTTTCATCTGCCTAAATTTTCAACCTTCGGCTACGTGATATTTTTCGACCACGTGATATTTTAAGACCGCCTAAATTTTCGTCCACGTGATATTTTGAGACCGCCTAAATTTTCGATTACGTGATATTTTGAGACCGCCTAAATTTTTGAAATTTTGATTTTTTTGAAAATTTGTCACTACCTAAATTTTCGCCCTTCGGCCTTCGCCCACGTGAAATTTGAAGTCTACCTAAATTTTTGAAATTTTGATTTTTTGAAAATTTTGAAAAAAACCCGCAAAAGTGTGACATCCGGCGCAAGCGAAGCGAAGCAAAGCGAAGCGAAGCGTCGCGCCCGATGTCACACTATATACTACTTACAGTGATTCTTAGAAATTATAATCTGTGTTCTTGATATGGACATCTAATGAGTTTTACTCTAAACTTCTGACTACTGCATAATTTCTATAGAGATTTGACATACAGTGCTTCTTCTGGATAATAACACATTTTTCACCTCAATGCAATTTCAATGTAATTCATCTGACAATAATGCCAAAGACGGCATTAGTTTCCGCTAATTGATGTAGAAATCGGTAGGACTTTCATCTTCATTGGGTTAATATATTTCATTATTATTAAATTATTAAAAAAACAGCAAATTAGGAAGAATTAATGATAGCACCATTTGATCTAAGTCATATCATTATAGGCCTACAATTTGTGTTCATTTAGACTATGAATCTGAAGAGAGAGTGAACAAATTGGCGTATATGTGTAGCCTATGATTATGTTGTCCTACACAAAATGATCTGGATCACGAAAGAGTAGCAAAGCAAATCAAGAAGTCCATCTATATATCATAAGGTACTAGTCCACGTATCCGGGAATGTCAGATCAAAAGTGGGAATTCTTTTTCGGATACAATTTTTATTGATGTTAGAATCTCTGTGTCCAATACTCACACGTTAACAAGCTTGTCTAAGCGAAACGTCGTGTAACCTACAAGCAACATCCACAAAATTTGTATCCGAAGAAGAATTCTCACTTTTGATCCATATATACAGTATATATTCTTCTGTTCAATCATCCCTGGAAAATAATACAGTCCTTCAGCAGTGTTTAGACGGAGCTTTAGTGTGTCATACGTTTCCATGAAGAAGTCCGTGACTGTCTGTGCATCATAATGCGAAATATGCATCCATTTTTCAATGGACTTTGGACATCATCTCAGGGGAAATTACATGTGGTATTTTGGTACACAAGACCATGGCTATCTAAACCCATCGCTTCAGACCGCATTAGCGGCCCGTGAAAGCAATCAGCATAGTTTTACTTTTCAACGAAGATAAATTCATCAAAATATCTTGCTTTAGCCCACGCGCTATTAGTTAAAGATGATAGCATATTGAAGTGAATTTTCGATTATGTGAAAGACTACCAGGGTGTGACAGATTTATCACATCTGAATTTGACAAGTAAAAGCTTCCATGAATATTAGCTGTGCTATTGTGCTCATTCAAGAATAAGGTGACCAATGGTCCTTTTACATAATCTGTCCAGATTTGTCAAAAATGTTCACTATAAAATAGTATACAAAAATATAAAAAATATACAAAAATAAATATAAAAATAAATAAAAATAAATATACAAAAATATTCACTATACAAGCATGCAGCAATCATTTCCCCGGTCATCCATCCATGTCATGCTTTTGTTTGCAATAGATAGATTTTGAACCATGAGAAACTCAGGACGCCGGAAGTTTTAGAGTGCGATTCCCTGAATCTAGATATCTAGACGTCCATAGCATCTTATGTCATGTGATTCCTACAATCTTGGAATTCAATCATTCGCAACATAGAAATTTACAATACCATAGAAAGTCCTAGAATGGAAATTGCATGAAAATCATAGCATTACTACTATTTACTTCTATATCATTTGAAAAGTGTCTGACCGTCGAAAAGTTGCGTTGTATCCATAATTTTCGTATACGCACGAAATATAAAATCACAACCATTGCGAGAACATTTCAACAAATATTGTGTATTGCTTTATTAGCATGATGTTGCCACCATCGATATTGCTTGGAGTCATGCTGGTGAACGTCAATGCAGAAATAATAAGATGCAATATACCTCTAATATGGAGAGCTAATTATCGCCGTTATCAATTAAGTGGTTTTAATAAGCTTGCAGAGAATCATGAATCGCCTGTCAGGAGTGATTCGATGAAATACAATGGAAAAATATATGTAGATGGAGTTCATCAACGAGCATTAGATGAGCAATTTAAAGAATGTGATCTCAGCAAATTGAATGAACACTCAAAATTCTATCGAGAGAGGTGTCATGCATCGAAATATAAAATTTATCGCCTGTTGGTAAATAAAGGTAATAGTGATATCAGTACAGAAAGGAATCGGTATATGGTCGTAGAATTGAACAACCGCAATGATTCGTTATGTCTGGTGAAAATACCGATCACGATGCATCCTACTCACAGGTAAGCACAATATAAAATTTGATGAAATGTCAACATACATGCACATAAAATGCTTAGTCACATGGCATATCGTTGCCACTCACCATCTTAGGAAAAGAATCGCACCTTCAATGATTTTTTGATATTAAAGGTGTAGTTCCGCAATTTCAGAAACGAATTTTGTTCCTGAATATTTAAACCATCAAACTTTAGTCTCAAATATTTACAAGCACGTATGCAAACACAGAATTCTAGCGTCTCAGTATGGAGACCAATAAAGTCACTTCATGAGAGAAGACATTAAAAAATGAGTGCTCTTAAAAAATCAAAAGATATCGGATTAATATCAGAATAAAGATTATTCCTAAATATTGAGGTATTCGATCACTACGACGATTTCCTATCACTGTCACACTCATCTGCTTGCTAGTTTGCCTGCAAATTCATGTCAAAGATTTATGATGACGTCACAGCTGCCGATTCCAGCTTACTGAGAAGCAGAGCGTCGTGCACTGGACAGGAGGTTCGCTGTGTTGGACTGATAGAGGAACCCTGTAGCAGCAAGCAAGCAAGCAAATCTCCGAATGGACCTAACGTAACTTCAGAGCTGATCATAAAAACAGGACCACCTATTTTTCGCTGAATTCCATCGATTCTCATGCCCTCCAATCGTATCGCACAACAACGTACCATGCATCGTTCGAGAGATTACATTCTCAGCTTTAAAATAAGCCATGATACACGTAGATTTGCATCCGATATTGTATTTGCTGAGTAGTCCTCAAAATGTGAAAATCGCTCAATTTACAAATCGCAATTTTTCACTAGGAAGACATGTGAGTATGACAATGAATCATGCATGGGGAGAAGGAGCATTTTCTGAGCTCTCTTCTGATATGCTGGTCATCAAAATCGGTAAACTAGGAAAGAATCGGTGATATCGCAAAGTTATCACAAAATCATGACTGTTTCGACTGAAAATGCTATGTTCTCACTATTTCACCAAAAATGTGAAATCAAAAATGTGTTCAAAACTTCTTTGGCATTTTTCCTGATTTCCGCTAAAGTACACAAACACAATGTAAGGTGAGCGAAGGTTCAAAATAAAAAAAATTAACAAAGCCTCTCTCTTTGTTCTCTCACATTGACTGCGGATTGTTTACTTTGATTGTTTGTGTACTTTAGCGGAAATCAGAAAAAATGTCAAAGAAGTTTGAAAAAGAACTATTGAACTTATTTGAATAAAACTTACATATTACTCACTCCTTACATCGCAAGGATTCTGAAGATACCAAACATTAACATTTTTGATGAACTAGTGAGAACATAGCATTTTCAGTCGAAAGAGTCATGATTTTGTGATAACTTTGCGATATCACTGATTCTTTACCATTTTGAGGACTACTCAACAAATACAATATCGGATACAAATCTACGTGTATCATGGCTTATTTTAAAGCTGAGAATGTAATCTCTCGAACGATGCATGGTACGTTGTTGTGCGATACGATTGGAGGACATGAGAATCGATGGAATTCAGCGAAAAATAGGTGGTCCTGTTTTTATGATCAGCTATGTAGATTATTTTTGAATGAAATTGGATTATCGGGTGATCACAAAATGAAGCACGTGTGGTTGACCACGATTCAACACATTCACGCCTACGAGAGGCAAAATACGACAGATGACTGTTCGCTGTATATTTGCTGTCAGATTCTGAAATGTACAGTACATTTGCTGTATCAGAAATATAAGATGACTACAAGAAATATGGCGGTATTGCAAATCAACACAAAAAGTAATTATATGGAACATCAAACGTGAGACTAACTGGAGCAGCTTGACTCTCTTCACTTTCTGAAGAGTCGTGCATCACATGGCAACTATCGAAATCCATATCCATTTCATCTGAAGAAATCTGAAGTTCGTCTCCAGAATTAGTTGATAGCAGCATCTTAAATTTTGTTCGACTTTCATTCAGTATTTGTAGAAACTTTTTTTGCGAAAGAAAATTTTAACTAATTTGCTTCCCATTTTCAAGCATGGTACAGCCTCTCTACTCAAGTGGAGTAAAAGCTGTCTGATTTTGCAACATTCCTTCAACATCACACTTTGTATATCTTAGATCCTCTATTATCATTTTATTTGAAGCGTTCAGAATAATGCTACTGCACATCCTTTTTTTCTGTCTTTCAGAATGTTGTAAAAGGCTAGTTTCTTTGGATCGTCAGTTGTGTTTGCGCACATTACGAGTATGCGCAGTATTGTATGTGTTCAGAAACATAAACAAGTGACTTCTTGTAAATGACTTTAGATCTCGCATTTCCTACAGTTCATTTTCTCCCTGAACGTTGTTTCTTTTGCGCCTACCCGATTCGTCACCTAGCATGCTAACAGTGGCGCATCAGATCAATGGCACGTGTGACGTCATCTCTTCTCCTAAAGCTGATGATGGCGGCTAATTGAGGAATCAGAAGTGCGTCGAAGTTCGCTAGATTGACCATTAGCCTATGCAAGGATGAAGCCATTGAGACAAGGTTGAAAATTTGACCGAACTACACCTTTAAGCATATCTGATCACAATCTGATGGCTTTAAGAATTCTAGAACACAACAACAATTTGGTGCATAAGATCTCTGTTATTCGCATACTCCTCCCTAAATTACCGTTCAAAAAGCACCATTAAAGATACGGTTTAATAAAAGTCAGTTTTAACATTTGCGTCGCTCAAGGAACCTAGATGTTTAATCTACCATGGTGAACATTTTTCAAATGTAGGCTCTTAATGTTTATCTCCAGATCTTGGTCAGCACTCAGCACCAGCAGAATCTTGGATACCCCAATATTTAGCCAGAGTCCAAGATTGGTTCAAGAACCAAGCTCTAACCTTGTTCATATCAAAAAAATTAATCACATATTAGGATTTAACAGTTGCACATTAGGCCTGAAAAACATGAATGATTTTTGACTTGCAGCATCTGTCAAATAGCCAAAAAATAAGAATCTGAAGCTGGTCAACAAAATTGAAGATGCAGGCTATTTCTGAACTTTGAATATCCCCAACATGACACTGCGCTTATTATTTACTTTAAATATTTTAAAGCTATTAATCAAACTTTTTTGCAGACATTACTTTTTGAGGACGGGTTCAGTCAGACATCTGCCATATATCGAATCAAAAACTTGGAAAATTGGATCAACGTATTTCCTTAAGATAGTGGCTGCTGACGAAAATGTCAATCAAATAGATTGGTGGCGGTATTCTGTGGATTTAAAAAAGAAGTTGTGCGTTCCTGTAGCGTACTCATCACTACTTTACCGACCATTCAAAGATAAACATCATGAATGGCAAGAGAAAAAATTGTCACCTGGTACCATTTATGAAAACTATCGATTTTTTGATGTCGCATTTGATCACCAAAATATTGTTTCGCGCACTATTCCTGATTTTAGTAAAGAATGTGTGGAGGGAGAAGAAATACCACGGAGCAAGAAGTCAGAAAAGTTGTATCCCAACGTAACGTTTCCGAATGAAGTATATAGCACCTTCGACTTCAAAGGAAGTTCAGACGGAAATTCGCATCCGCTTCCTTCACAGCGGTTTTTGTTATCAGTGATTTTTGCTACAAATCTCTTGACATCTTTAAACTAGTTCTTCACAATCTCTGTATCTTCGATTTTACCAATATTTTCGTTGAACCATCAGATAGGACAGTTTTCTAGTAAATACCTGTGAACTAGTTTTATAGTATTCGCTATTACATATAATGCTTAGAACAACAAAATCAATTCATTAAAAATCTTTTCAATTACGTGAGATTACTTTTATTTAATGTTTGAAATAGTTCAGCTTTCCCGGGATTAGCTGCAAGTTTCCACGGGATAAAATCTCAGAGTTTCGAGAAAGCGCGACAGGTGATGATCCAAAATGCGCCAAAACGATAAACATGAGAAGGTTTTTTAAGCTTTCTCTTACTAAATCATTGAGAATCTGAAATTGAAATTTGCCTATGTTGCTAATCGTCTTTGGACGAAATGGCTACGTACATGTATATAGTTAATTGTAGTAGCCTGCGTAGCGCAACCATGTTATCCATAGAGTTATTAAGCTAATAGGAAATCCTAGTAGTCTATCTAGTAGCCGAGGTACTTATGGGCTATCTCTCCTCCTCCACGTTTTCAATCCATGGAAATGAATCAATCGTCATAAAAGATTAAATACACGTAAGTCAGGATATTTTCTACCCACACACCAAATTTTGTGCAAATCGTACTATTACTTTTTGAATTAGCAATAACTTATAGTGCAGCTTAATCTGACTTCTTCTGTCACATTGTCTGAGCAGAAAGCATTTGAGATCAACAAATTAATTTCTCGACAACTCGTGAAGTGATGATGACCAGGCCCCGTCCCTTACACTAACATTTTTAACTGAGAAAAAGGTGTGGCAAGGTAGTTGTCGCGTGAAGATTTCAAATAGCAGTGGATGAGACGAAGAGGGAGAGAGAATAATACACACACGAGTGACAATCTGTCCGATCTGTGCATTTGTTTTGCAAGTCGGTAGAAAATATGTTTAAGCCCGTCTGCTTGAAGTTTGGTGACGGTTGATTCATTTTTGCATATTTTAGACAAATTTGAAAACCTGGGGAGATAACCCATAAGTACCCCGCCGATACAAAAATTCGCATATATTCACAAAAGATCATGAATTGATTCGTTTGTGAATGACGTGAATATGGCGAATGTTTTGACAATAAAGTTGTAAATTTTTGATTTTAAGAATAAAATTCTGTCTTCTTGTTGATCTTTGTAGTCCAAAACATCTAAGATATCAAACAAATTTCACGTAGCATTTATGGGTATGCTGTATGTGTTATCCGTGAATTGGATAGATCCAAGGACATCTACAGTATGACTACTATATCTGAGGGACGCTCAATTCTCACAACATGTACTAGACTGGAGGTATGCTATGAGGACTTGACTTTGGCATGCTTGATCAATGACGATATTTTGCATATGGATAAAGCCTTGGGACAAGTTGTGAACAATTCATTACATTATATGAATGAATGCATCAGAATCCACCTGAATTGAGTGCTGTACATCCTTGTTAATGCGCCTGCCCAGTCTTGAAGAGAAAATGTCGGAAATAATATTGTATACTACTACTGTATATCTAGGAGTCCATGAGCCGATCGAATGACATCCTACTAGTGAGATTTCTATATTTTCCTAACATACACAGACCATAGAGTTCCTATATTTCCTATCAAAATTCAAAATTTTCGCACGCACAGAGCTTTCTGCTGCATTTCAGCTGCATTTCATTAATCTCATTCGTTTTTCAGAAGCTATTAATTGACACGTAAGGTTTGATGACTGAATTATAGTATTAAATGATTCTCCTTAATTGTATTTCACTTGTTTCTCAAATAATGCATACAAGCAGTGAAACAATAAAATGCAATATCCCCCTGATATGGCGTGCGGATTACATACGCTTTCAATCTGTTGGTTTTGACAAAAAATATCTGAAGAAATTTCGTAAATCCACTTCAGCGATTTACAATGGGCAAGTGTATGTAAATGGAGTTCATCAAAGAGTGCTAGATCACCAAATCAAGAAATCTGAATTCTTGAAAGTTATAGAAGACCAACCGTTTTACCACAAAGAATATGATTTTCATAATTATAGAATTTATCGTGCATTTGTGAACAAGACTCCCTACAATCCGGAGAGGTATCGATATACAGTTTTCGAAACTAAAAAGAAGAAAACATTGCTTAATTCACTTTGTGAAGCATTCCCGAGTTTCCCAGCAAGTCCCAGTGATAGGTGAGCATTGATTTCAATCGCATGACGCCGGGTTTTTTTTATTTGCAACTGAACACAATTTGTGCAGTTCCAAATTTAAATGTGCAGTTGCCAGAGACGGCGGAAGACGATAAAAGGGGCAGGTACCAAATTAGAAGGGCACTTTTTTTGCCTGAGATTTTTGACCATAGTATAACTATGGAATATATTCCTAAATACTGCTTCAAAATTTCAATGTAGTCGTTTCCTTCTCAATTTTCCAGTATGTCTTCAAATATACAATTAGCATCATGTTTGAATAAGCCTATGTATTATCTAATCTTAATCTTAATGTAAAACTTCCCTTTTGTGGGAAATGGTTTTAGTTGAATTAATTTACAATCATCACAGGGATGTTGCTTTTCAGGGAAGCCATGCCTCACTGATTGCACTGATTGATATAATATCTGTGAAACTCGCTTTGATGTGTATATTGTACATAATGTAAGTCAATCGGTCATTTAGAGGCAAAGTAGGCCTACTGTAGAATAAATAGCAATGACTAACACAGGGCTCCTTATACTTAAGAAGGGACCCTCCATGCTGCCAAAATGAAGACCCAACGTACGTGGAATACTGATAAAGGGACCCGCTCGAAGCTTTGAGGGGCACCTGATGCTAGTGATAGGGTTTCCCTAGAACAGTGGTTGTTAAACTATGAGTCGCGACCCAAACATCGGTTGCGAAGCCGCCAGGATTGGGTCGCGAGTATCTTAACGGATACAAAAAATAGAGATATACACCTTTTTTCATTTAGATATCCAACCAATCAGAATCCGCTTTATATTTTCATTTAGAAATATTGTATCTGCACTTACATATAGGCATACATAAATTTAGAATTAAATATCAAATAATTTTAAGGATGTTGCTTGTATGATAATTTTGATTATTAATGAATTAATGTTTGTTTATTTTTCAGATATACATTACGGGCCCAGGTACAAAGGCCCATATACTTAATATATATTGTACAAATAAATTTATAGAAAAGGTTGGGTCGCGAAGTGTTCACTAGACCAACAAATAGGTCGCAACTAAAAAAATTTAAGAACCGCTGCCCTAGGGTAACAATGAACTTTCAATAGTGAAGGTCCCTTAAAATTGATAAAGGACTGATAAAATTACACTTCACTTGCCGCGGACACAATCGCCGTACCGGTAGTTTGCATCCCAACATCTCTCAGCAAGTAGATAATTCACAATTGCTTGACATGTCGTAGGTATATCCGTTATCATGAACAATGATAGCAGTGGTCTCCGTGGCGCAGGGGTTAAGTGCTTGGCCCAGCGATCTTTCGGTCGAGCCCCGAAAGTGTCATTGAAAGTCGGGAGGACTACAACGCTTCAGAAAAGTTTGACTATGTCAGCACCGTCCAAGCCCCAGCATGGGGGAGTAGTGACGTTAAAGCTTCATTACATAAATATTATATGAGTTAATTCTGCTTAATTACCATAATTACGTATGACATAATTACCTCCATCCCACGCTTTACCGCATCATTTTCACTTGAATGAAATCGCGCTTAACAGAAAAAAGGGGAATATGATAACTTGGCAACTCATCGGCAATCTATGGCTCTGTAAAATGAATGAGATGTTTGAAAATTTTGAATATCAATTAAATTATGGGAGAAGGGCATGAAAAGTTGTTTTTTTATGAAGGAACCCCCGTTGCCCCCGGTTCCGCCGTGCCTGCCAGTTGTTCTTCTTGATTTGTGCAGTTGAAAAATTGCAGTCAGGAAAAATAGGCAAATTATAACGTAGCAGAATATGGTATAGATGTCAGCATAAGAATGACAATTACATGACTTACGTTACCGATAAAGTAAACAAATATTAAGACATGACTATGTGTTGAAAATTGAAATTTGCAAGATTGCTTTATGATTGCTTATCAGCTGTGAGACCTAAATATTAGTTGAAGGCGCACAGTTGGAGAGATCTATTCCCCAGTAGTGAGTCCATTGCAGACGCAAGGCCAAAATGTGAAATGTGAAATGCTGACTCAGCCCCCCCCCTCTGGAAGGAAGGAAGGCGGAACTCTCCTGTGAGGGTAGGAATCTCCGAAAAACGACAGAGTTAGAAAAAGGTGGGTTTTGGACGTTTTGGGGTGGGAAAGGTCCTATTTCGGGCAAAAGTAGGGCTCGGATGGACAAACGGAGGGCAGATTCGGATTCTACGTGAAATTTTGGGTTAGGGAGGTGATCTCCAGCTCAATCGGAGAGAAAAAGTTCTGACCCCCCCCCTCTGGAACGAGACTTCGATCTTGGCTTGTAGGAATGGTAGAGAGTCGTGCGATAGCTCGTTGGAAAGCTAAGAGTGAGAAAAATGCAGTGGACGAAACGGCATGTCTCTACGTTTGTTTGTTGAGGTGTAAGAGTGACTTAAAGATTTTTGACCATCACCGAAAAAACGACAGAGTTAGAATTTTTACGAAAATGGCTCTAGCGGGTGAACGAAGCATTGTATGAGAAAACTGATTTGAAACCAGATTTGGAATCAGCGTGTAATTCTGCATCTAGAGGGTGAGTTTCAAGTGAATCGGAGAGAAAAAATTGAAAATTTTCTTCACACTGGGTGTCAACACTTGGGACTTTTTCTTGAAAATGTTAAATTGTGGCCTACTTTGATGACAACTCACTCAGGAATGGAAGTGACTGAAGAGCTCGGGTTTCTTCTAGGCGCAAGACCGCACTTTGTTCTCTAGGATCCTATCTTTTCAGATGTGTGGAAGGTTTCATTTCCAAATGAGAGCATGTTTAAAATCGAATTTTCGCGAATCGAATCGAGTCTTTTCAACTCGGCTTCTGGTAATTGTAGGGAATCGAGGGATGGCTTAAATGAAAGGTGGGAGCGAGAAAACGTCACTGTCAAAATTTGAAGTCAATCAAAGCACTAGAACCGGAGATAGAAGTGTTTAAAGTTTTGGATGATTGAGATTACGTCATCAGCTGATCGTCACAAACTAATATAAGCTGGGAACCGAATGAGAAATTATATTAAGACGAGAGAGATTGTCAAAGGTAGGTCGTCTCTCCGGAGCTCCGATGATGGCATCGGAAATTCCAAAATCTTCGACTTAGAAAATTTCATTGCTGATATCAGCTTATAGGTGAGCCAGGAGATGACCTTAGTCTCCAGGTCATAAAAGACTCCAAAACTTTAAAGGCTTGTAACTTTGCTTCTACAAGTCCTTTTGACTTGATTCAAAAAAGGTTCGATAGCTATTGATCAGACCTATATTTACAGACTACTCATAACATTTCATAAGAAGTACTAAATGCTGAAAAATTTTAATTTGCTATTTTTTGATGTTTTATAAGGTTTTCAAACCTTCTGATTTCAATAAAGAGCTTTATAAAGTTGTCAGAGCCGAGCTTCGCCTCGAGACTTGCTTCCTGATGTAAAAAAATCCACCGGTTTTCATGTCAAAATCGGAGTCCGAAAACCAACACAGTGATATGACGCACGCTCTGTCCGCGGGAGGTTGGATTTGTGGGCCGAGGCCTTGGAGTCGGGATACGATCCCCTCTGAGTAATGCCTGTAACGGATTCATCAGCCTAGCTTGTCTATCCTCATTGACATACTAGTTGAATTTTAAAAATGATGGTCAATGGAAGTTTTAACACCCAAACGCTTGCTATCAAGTCGCTATGGCTTCTGCTATCAGGCCTTTGTGAAATCTCGTCTAGCCTCAGTAACTCAGGGTTGACAACGTCTATCGTTTGTCATTGTAACTTGGTAAAAATGAGAGGGTTACTGCAGGCATTGACGTCAAACCTTTTCGCGTCATAGGGTAACCAGTCTTTGTGTTGGGAGTTGGTTTCTGAAAGCATGTTGACTGCCGATGCCCATATTTGGTAAAACCACTGTTGTCATGTCAAACGCATGGTCAAATAAGGAAGGTCTGAATCATGGCTTTGTGCTCACTGGGTATATAAACCGCGTCTTCTCTCTCAACTTCATTCCTGTTTTAAGTTGCAAGACGAACGGTGAGTTCTCTGACAAGGTTTGCTATCAAACTTTGGGTTTTAGGATAAAGCTAGGAATCATACTCTCTAAATTTGGTTGACGATTTTTTTCCGTTTGCTATCAAATGTTTGGTGACTTAGTCTTTCAATGCATATCAGCAAGTAGTATCCTATAAACACTTGCTATCAAATTTTACCCTATCTTTACCGAATCTTTACAATGACTAAGCAGTGCAATGCTAGGATGCCTGTTGGCAAATGCAGTTGTGGCCGCATCGCAAGAGGCAGCGACCTTAGGAAGCATCTGAAAGATAAAGAGAGGACGATGGGCCATCAGAGGAAGGTGATGTTGAGGCTGTGTGTGTCTTGTCGGATATGAATATGAATATGAATATATTAATTGTAGCAAACTACAAAGGCATCCCAGGTTGCAAGCAACACTTATGGGTAGCCCTACGGAAAAACTAAACAGAATTTTGACAGGTTGCATGACAGTAATTTAGATTTGAATTCCCTAACATTCATTGACAGTACAACTGAATGAGATAGGAAATTCCAAACATTTATGACTCGGTTCGAGAAAAAGTACTTTCTTGTGTTACAGCGAGAGAGTTTATGTGGCTTGAGCTTAAGAGAATTACCACGTGTCACATTAGCTCCAGTAAACAGCGAAAAAAATTGCTCATAAGGTAAATCAACCAAACCATTCATCAATTTGAATACCAAAACCAAATCAAACATAATTCTGCGCCACTCTAAAGAATATAATCCTAAAATGACATTCGATCCTGAAATCATTCAAAGAAATACGACAACGGCGACAAACCCTCTTTGTGAAGTACTTCTGGACCTTCTCTATTATTTTAATGTCTTGAACCAGATAAGGATTCCAGATCGGAGAGCAATACTCGAGTAGTGGTCTGATATGTGCGATGGGGGATGAGGCAGAGTTTCTGAAGGCGCATTTGCAGTGTGAGACTGGGAACATCGGGGAGAAGGGGTTTAAGTCATGGTTTGAGGGGATATTGTTGTGAATGGAGGAGAATGATAAGGATGTAGCTTCGATTGCGACGGGGATGGCTGAGAAGAGTGATGAGCATGCGACTGAGGAAGTGGAGTTGAGAGCGAAAATTAGGAAGACTGATGAGGTTGATTTGGATGCGGTGATGGAAGAATTGTTTGGGGATGTAGGTGATTCGAAGGAAGAGTGGGACGGTCAGGAAAAGAAAGACAGGGAAAGTCAGGAAGTGGGAAGCCCGTTGGCGGCATCATCGCCTCGGAGGAATGTAGGGAACACGAGGGATGAGTATGAGAAGATGAAGGGTCGAGTGAGAGCGGTTGAGGAGACGAACAAAAGGTTATTGACGATGAATGAGCAGTTGAAGGTGAAGGAGGAAACATTAAGGAGACGAGAGTGGAATTGGAAAGGTTGAGACAGATGGAGAAATAATGGATGGAGTAGGGAAGTGAGCTGTTGAAAAAGGCGAGTAAGACTAGCAGTTTGGAGGCGAGCTTGTTGACGAAGGATGGAGAGATTGAGGAAATGCGAAGTGAGGTGAAAGAGACAAAAGAGGTGAAAGGAATTAATAAGAGGTTGATGTCGGAAGTTGAGCGGTTGCATCAGCGTGAGAAGTGTCGAAAAAGGAGAGTATATGAAGTTCATCTTCCCCTCTTTGAAAATAACGCATGTGATGTCCCCACCATCTCCAGCGATTTGAATGAAACGCAGTCGTGTTACGAGGGGGTTGGAGTTCGCTGCCTCCATGACGATGAATATCAATGGAGAGCTTCATGACTTCGTCGTCAGAAAAGTTAGAAAGAAGGTTCCCAGTAAGTCTATTTTACAAATCTTTTCTCCACCCCATCTCATCTACTATTATTTTCCTTTCAGCGTTCTTGCAGTAGTCGTGGAAGTGACAGTAGTGTCGGTGGACGGAGAACGCCCCATGAGCCCTCTTAAGGGCCACCTTCTAATGCAGCTAAAGCGGTCCCAAGTCCGCCACATATCTTCGGATATGGAATGCAGAGGGGAAGAATAAATGATGAAATGGGAGGACACCCTTGCACCACATGCAACACATCACAGACTTCTCTCTTCGGTAGTGAACAAGCTCTGAACGCATAAGTTACTTTACTGTATCGCAGTCGATTGCTATACAAGTATTAAAGGAAACGTAAGTTAGTTAAATCAGCAGAAAAAACAGGGAGACATGTGATGTTCCAAATATACTTATCTCGAAGTTTGAACTCAACATGATAAACCGTTGATGAATAATACTACCACAAAGTGTAACAAGTCCACCGTTTATAGAAATCAACTACATGGTATCAGTAGAGGTTCGTTTCCTCTAAAGTATAGTTAGTAAAAAGTCGTCATGAAAAAATACTTTATTTGGTCTTTGATTTAGCATCATTGAAACCCGTTTTATTAATAGTAATGACAATATGGTTTATTTTATTCAGAAGCAAATGATCGCCGTAACCATGAAAGTTGTCCATCCGAGAAATAATCTTCCGCAGATGTCGTGTATAAAACTCAGAAGCATCAGTAACATATTCTTGTCCGTAGGAACGAAATTGAAAGTCAACACTTTTCGCTTCTTCACCTTGTGGAAAATAAATGTAATTGACATTTGCAATTAAGTGAGCCTTGATGAGGCTGTCTTTGAAATAAGATATCAACTCCGTAAATATTTCTCGTGTATAGTCCAAACATGCTTTCAATTGTCTCCTCTCTTTGAAACTCAGGGATGCAATCTTGTATTAAACCTCTGAAGCTGTCTTGATGAAAACGAATCGTGCAATCATCATGTTTCAATGTATTGACTTCGGGTGCCATGGTTGAGTCTATTGCTAAACATCATTTTTGCATAAGACGATTTCAATAACGCGTTACAAATGTGCGTGCGCACATCGGGAACTCTAGCTCGTCTGTGATTGGACAAGAGGTCTCATGCATTCACCGCTTAGGAAAATCTTATAAAAGGCAGTGAGTGCACCAGCTCTGCTCTTCACATTTATCTTTCACAAGGTGAGTGTCGGTGAGCTCCTGCTATCAGGTTGTTTGACTTGCTATCTAGTTGAATAGTTTCTTGCTATGAAGAGATTCACTTCTGCTCATAAAACATATCATCGCTGTAATACCTCCTTTGCTCGAGCGTTCCTTCGGGACGGCGGGTACTGCCGTAGAGGGATTGCGTTGCACGGGTTGTTCGTCGTTTGTTTGACCGAAACCTCTGAGCCGTTGCTCATGTTGGGCGTTCGACTTCATACTCAACGTGACGCTTTCTCTCGCCAGGTCAGAGTACTTCAGCCATTCTACAAAGGTTAGTCTTTCTGATATGGAGTAGAGTGAAATATAATTCATTAAATGTCACTTCAATGATTGTTCCTATGATAAACGTTGACTAGGCGAATGAAACGATTCTCATGTTCCTTTTCAGTGATTGAAGTCTTACTTATCCACTATCAGCTATCCGTCATTGAATTCAACACAGTTGAAAATTACCGCATTGCTGTCGAGATGGAAAAGGCTACCATCGAGTAATGTAAGTATTTGTATCAAGGTTGATTCCCTCTATTACTAACATCATTAGGGTAAACATCCCAATTAAAATCAAAACCCCTCCCCTATTTTATTCACGTTTAAACAGAATCCAAATTTTAACTCTGCTTATCTTTGCTCTCATTCATTTTCAGTGCATGAATGCATTCGAAATGGGAAACTCGTCCGCCAAGGAGCAATCGGGCAAGCTTGCGAGCAGCTTGGCAAGTGTAAGTACCCTCACCTATGAGAACTGAGAGTTGGAATGTCATGTTTTAGCACTTCTGTATCCGTATAGTTTACTCTCCATCATTATTGTCTCCGCAACCTCTAATCTCATCTCTTTTTCCTCTCTACAGATTTATCAAAGATGAGGAAGTGGAAAGAAGCCGCGAAGCGGTAATTCGTTGTTGAATTTCCGGCCCTACCTTCGCGCTTATCTACCTCCGCTCAAAATCCGACTCCTTTCTCAGGCACCGTCATCGCCCCACCTCCACCGCCTGCTCCGCTCCCTGCACCAGTCCCTGCTCCCCGCCACCACGTCCCTCCGACACTCAAGCCCAGGACCCTTCCACCCTCGGCTCGTGTCCCACTCCTGCCTCCTCCTCGACCATCGGTGTTGCCGGAGATCAATTCCTTAGATGGTAAGTAACCGTGATTGGGAAATAGGGGATAAGACTTCAAACTTGAAATGTTGATCATGCTACTAATCTCTTTTCTCTTTTTCTCAACAGATCTGGCGGCCTACCTCCTGGACAGCGACATTCCCTCCCGCCCCATCATCATCCCAGCATCGCCACCACCTGCTGCAGCAGCAAAGGACCTCCCTCTCCTCTCCGTCGAGTCGGTGGAGCGTCTGTTGGAGCAGGAGGAGTTGGAGATAGTCAGAGAGGAGAGGGAGATTGATGTCGAAGTGGAGAAGAAGGACTTTCGAAGCCAGCGGTGTGACAGGATCTTCGCCAAAGCCTTCAACTTAAGACGTCACACCGATGGCAATGCCTGCAGAGGAGGAAAGCGCCGACCGATCCCTCAACGACCCAAGTGTGAAGGGTGTGGACGCACGTTCTACAACAGCACCAACTTACAGCGTCACATCGAAGGCGGATCCTGTGGCAGTGTCAGGCGACCACCGACAACAACAGGTAGGAAGCATCCCTCACCACCCGTCGGCTTTTCCTGTTCTTCGTGTCGGAAGACCTTTCCCACAGAGTTTGTTCTCTCTTCGCACACACTGTCACACACATTCCACTGAGCTTTACACCGACAACAACGTCACTATAAGGCTGAGGAAGTTCTCCCTTGAGAGGCTCGTTCGTGACTATGAGATGGAAAGCTCTGAACCTATACAGGATATTCATCCATTCCTGTCAAATAATATAGGTTAAATTCATCAAATGTTGGCGAGTTTAGATAGGTTTTTGCTCAAAGGCATGTTTTACGTCTCTGCTCGCTTCAATAGAATAGACAGTAGCACGGGAGAAGTAAAGTCCACTGTGACGATTAGGAAAGCCTCCTATGCTGCTGATCTCATAGGTGATGTGAACGAGTGGATAGAGAGACATGCCACCAATCTCGTCAACAACCTGGAAAAGTTCCTGGAAAGAGACAGCGGACTGGTCTTTGATGGGATCGAGAAAGTAGATCTCAAAATTAATTTATTAGAAAATTTACAAGGGAGTGGTTGTTTCACCCTCCCCAAAGCACTGGCTAGCAAAAAGGCTGTCATCAATGTAGAGTGTCAGTCCCAGTGTTTCAAGTATGCCGTCCTCTCCTTTGTTCACTATGATGATATAAGTGTACATCGTGAACGAATCACTCACTATCGTGAATGGTAGGATGAATTTAAGTTTGACGGGTTAGATGTCAACACACTAGCTTTTAGGGACATCACCCAATTTGAAAAATTGAATAAAATTAAGATAGTCGTCCATCTCTGGGAAAAAGGTCTGAAGGGCGTTAGGTATAACAACCGCCAAAGTAACTACCACCGGGTTGTCAATCTTCTCCTAGTGTATAGCGACAACCACCCAGAATGGCATTATTGTGTTATTCCTAAAATTTCAAAGTTACACCATCATCAAGCAACCTATAGGGATATTTTTTATTACTGTGATCGCTGCACACGGCGTTTCACATCCAAAGCATTTTTTGAAGAGCATTACGAGTAGTGTAGTCGGGGCAAGCGTCAAATGGAAGTCATGCCCAAAGATAAAATTTATAGGTATGAAGAAAAAGGCAATGAGCTGAGTCCCATTTGTGTCATTTATGTAGACATTGAATGCTATATTGATAGTGAAGATCAGACTCACCAACCTGCAGCCATTGCCTGTTATGAAGTTTGGCATTCTTACTATAGGAACCAAAATAAACTGCATTTGTGGCAAGGTGAAGACTGCATCTTAAAATTTTTAACATTTTTAGATAAAAAAGCCCGTTCTAATCAACGCTATGAAACGGAGATCACTAGTAAACCCATGTGTTTGATAGGATCGCAGAATGTCCCCGCTGCTGTTCATCCTTTGATGAGAAGCAGCATAAGAAAGTGAGGGACCATTGCCATCTCAGTGGTAAATTTAGGTCTGCCTTGTGCAGTAAGTGTAATTTCTCACTTAGACTCAAACGGCGAACGCTCCCCGTCATCTTTCATAACTTAAAATGTTATGATGCGCATATTCTTCTTCGTCATGGTCTAGGACATATGAAGTCATGGTCGATGAATGTCATGGCGCAAAGTAAGGAAAAATTCATGTCTCTGTCGGCCAAAGTCCACGGTGACAAGACAAAGGAGGGGAAACCTGTCTTTTATGATGTTAAGTTTATGGACAGTTTCCAGTTTATGTCTTCTTCTTTAGTCACTTTGGCTAATAATTTAGACTTACTTCCCCTCACACAAAATTTAAAGAAAGACTATCCTACTATTAGTGACAGTCTCATGCGACGGAAAGGGGTGTTTCCTTATAGTTATTTTAGTTCAATGGACACATTGAAAGAAACATCCCTTCCGCCCATTGATAAATTTAAGAACGATTTGACGGGTGAGGACTGCCTTTGAGGTCGAAGCCTTTGCCAGAAACCCACTTTGCTTGGATTGAACCCCATGAGGTTGAACACTTTTTCAACCCCCAGCACATTTTAGGACTGGAAGATGAGGCCGACATAGGTTATTTGCTTGAAGTCGACCTCACCTATCCAGACTGTATTAAGAATAAGGCATCAGACTTTCCTCTTGCTCCGGAGTCTGGTATAGTGACTGAAGATATGTATTCTCTCTTCATGGAGCAACTAAAATCCAAGTATGAAGGAGAAAATAAACTGAAATATCATCCTGCTAGAAAGCTGCTGCTCACCCAGTATGATAAAGAACATTACATTGTTCATTACAAAATTCTCAAATTTTATTTAAGGATGGGCATGCAGTTACAGAAAGTGCATAGGGGTGTTCAATTTCATCAAAAAGCCTTTTTGAAGCCTTACATAGATTTGAATAGCCAGAAACGTGCTGCCTCCAAGA
Source organism: Prostheceraeus crozeri (assembly GCA_907163375.1). Classification (NCBI taxonomy): domain Eukaryota; kingdom Metazoa; phylum Platyhelminthes; order Polycladida; family Euryleptidae; genus Prostheceraeus; species Prostheceraeus crozeri. The sequence continues at coordinate 94,703 of CAJQUW010014817.1, forward strand.
ATCCTTTTGAAAAGGAGTTCTTCAAATTTAAGAACAATTCCCTCTTTGGTGAAACCATGGAGGATGTAAGAAAACGCATCAATTATAATTTGGTGACTGATCCTGAGGTAGCTAGAAAAATGCATCGTTCGCCACTCTTTGTATATGCTGATGCCATTACCGAAGATCTGGCCGGCATTAAGATGATAAACCCAAAGTAGAGTTGTGCAAACCGATCTACATAGGTCAAGCCGTTTTAGATCACTCCAAGGTTGAGATGTACAACCTCTACTACCACACGATAAAATCATGCCCACTCATCCATCATGCAGAATTGGTAGGCGGGGATACTGACAGCTTTTTCCTAGCACTCACCACTAGGAAAGGAGTCAGAAAGAAAGATATTCTACACTAGCTAAATCCACACTTTGATAGCTCCAACTATCCCACAGAGCATCTGCTTTACTCAACCTTAAATAAAGCAAAGCTCGGTTGCTTCAAAGATGAATGCGCTGGCAATAGGATAGAAGAGACGATCTTGCTTCGTCCCAAGATGTACTCTATGAAGTTAAAATCATCAGAGCCTTCCATGAAACGGGCGAAAGGCACCTCCAAGTCCATAGTTAGGAAAATGACACATAGACTATCGAGATGCTATAAATTCAACTAAAATAAGTTCAGTCAATATGACGATTTTAAAATCAAAGGTACACGAAGTCACGACAACAACGTTTAGGAAACGGGTACTCTCTGCTTAGGAAGACAAGCGATGCTGGATGAGTCCTAACCTTTCATTACCGTATGGCCATCCAGACACACATCTACCTCCACCCAAGAAACAGAAACGTTCTCTTCCTCCATCCGACGATGTATGATGATGCATGCTTCCTCTCTGTTGTGGCTGATGTTTTGTTTTTCTCTCCATAGCGTTTTCTATGGAATGTTGCAAGTGAGCGCCTTGTAACATGCGTCCAACTCCTGATCACAACATATCATCGATGGGGTACCCAGTGCTTTTGCTGACTTTGTTTTATCCCTGTACAGTTTCCGGCACATCAGTGACTTCGTTTTCTCCCTGAACATGAGTGACTTTGTTTTCTCCGTGTATAGTATTAACTATGTGTGACTGTGATGAAATGTCTTTCATTCAATAACATATCATATACAGACTGTCTCGTTTTTCTTTTGACATAAAGATGGGATTCTCACTCAATAGACAGAAGTAAAAGTTTTGATCATTTTGTAAGATGCAAAGGGTTAGAAATAAAATTGATGATTGTGAAGTTTGAATTAATGTTAGAATCATTTCAGAGTTTGCAAGATAGGTAAAGTATAAAATAAAGTGACAAGCATTTCAATGCTTGTAAGATAGGTAGAGAATAAAGTTAGTATCATCTCACTGTTTGAAAAGCTAGAAATAAAGTAATTGTTTGTAATGTTAGGAATAATGTCATTCACAAATGGTTAAGTTAATAAATGTACTATACACTAACGGTTAACATTCACTTGTGTTATATAAAACTCTAAATCCCTAAATCCAACCGTAGGGAACCCTATCCCCATAGATTATGAACTTTAGCAATTCATAGGTAAAGTATAAAATAAAGTGACAAGCATTTCACTGTTTGCAAGAAAGGTAAAGTATAAAATAAAGTGATAACCATGTCAGAGTTTGTAAGCTAAAATTCAACATCCTCAAGTTTCCAACAAATGTAGCATCATGAAAATTTCTTCGGCTCAGGAAACATCAACCACTTTGCTGACTCTTGTCTATAAATAGCTCTGACTCATGAAGTGGCAAAGCACCAGTCAGTTAGATAAGAATCTAATCAGACTTGTTCAACCTTTTCACCGACACGTGAGTGGGCGTGTCATTCAACATCGATGGCGCCTCACGTCAGACGACGTGACCTTTTCTCCAACAAGTGTGTGGGCGATAGTTCATTGCGATGACTCATTCAAAGCACATCATATGATTAACACGATTCTATTAACTGTGACTCATACAGGTAATGCATTAAAGATTTAACAATGTCAGCTACCTTACTGATATCACGTAAACCAGTCATGATACAATGTCCGTTGTGAAACACTGCAATATGTACAGGATGCCACTTCCGAATCAGAGCAGCAGGAAAGAGTTCAGTTTCATAAAATATACAATGATTACTGGTTTTAATGTTGGCTAGATTCACTAACATCTTCAATTGAACAGACACTACTATATTCTTCAATGTCAGGGGACTGAGGCGGAGATGAGGCATGAGTGTTCGCATTTTCTTGACGACTTCGTAACACATGAACTGCATCACGAAATGAGAAAGGTTTCCCAGGACTTGGATTTTGCCGCAGCGAAAGATTTGAAGATTTCGACCGTTGCTCATGCGAATGACCAACATTTGCGGACGACCGCGATGATAGACTGAATCGGGAAGATGGGTATGCAACTGTTCTAAATCGATGTCTCTTCTGAGATTCATTTCGCGCATGGCGTTGATGATGCGGATGGGAAGCATGACTCATAAATGACATGAGGGTTGAGTGAACTTCCCTTTTATACTTTTCCCATGAGGGTTTTGGAATCACAATGTATCAGTGATCATTATGTTGAATCATCTCTTGAATGCAAATAAACACAATGCCGTCTCCTACGTTAATGACACGACAAGAGTTGGATAGGATAGCGCGATGCAACCTTCGTAGATGAAAGCGTTCTAGAGTTATCTGAAGTTGACGTTTCGTATCATGAAATGTAACACACTGACTTTTCCATGATACATGGAGCCATGCTGATAATTTCCACATGATTAAAACCTGAGTGAAGAAGGGTATGCCTAAGAAAGAAGGAGAGAGAGTCATGTTCATGTATGGCATGGTGAGTGTACATTTTCTTTCTTGATACGGTGGCCGTTAGGCCTTGGTCTCATAAAGACCGATGTTGCGTTCTCAGTGTGTGGAGAGTGTTACTGTAGTTGATCACCATCAGCATGGACATCATTTTTAAAGATGATGGAGACAAGATAGAGATTCAACGTAAACAACCTTCCGTCCCTGCGCGGACCCATGTAGATGGTTTGAATTTTAATTTCAAAGGAGTAGAATCCTTTTTCCAAAATGGGGAGAGGTTTGCAATTGAGTTAGTCGAATTCGCTGCCCTCCTTTTCATGGATGATGAGACGGTGTCTATCCATATGAACATACATGAATCTTCTGATGGGAACTTGTGGCCGCTTCCCATTGTGTCGAACAATTTCTTTGGGGATGGTGAGATTTTCTTTCAGGAATGTTTAAAGAGTATTGAATTGTAACCGTGTCCAATAGTCTAACGGTACACACACAGCGATACCATACTGTGTTGAGATGACCTTTAAATAATCCATCCGATGACTTCGTGTTTTTGTGGTCACGACTTCTCCATGATGAGTTATCTTTTGATTGAAAGCATTTTTACCCGATTCAGTATACCCATTGCAAGAGCAGAGGAGTTGATGGCTTCGAGCAACTGCATGGTTAGCGCAAGGACGGAAATGATTGCCATGAGCTCAGTCGTCCGTTTTATAACCACACCTAGCTCCAATCACATGCGCTTCCCTTTTCATGTTTTCCCTGTCTTTGTTACGTGACAAAGAGTTATCACACGTGACCTTTTCACCGCGTGGATGGAAACCTTCCCTATTTATATACAAAGTCGTTCTAGTCCTCACAAAGACTTTAATGACACACCCCTTCTAGCGAACAAAGACGCATTCATTTATCTAACAAAAAGCCCGATAGTAATGCACAAAGCGCAATGATTCATTTTGTGATACGCCCCTTTTCTCGAACAAAGACGCATTCATTTATGTAACAAAGTGCAATGACTCATGTTGCTCTATACACCATTACAAAATACTCAGTTAAAAGAAATCTTTATTGCATCTACACAACATGTCGACCATCAAACAAAGTCGTGGTTGTAAACACAGTTGAATCATGATATGTTTAACAACGTATGCATTTCCTTCCATCGTCTCTTCTATTCTCTCCATAATTTTCTCCATATGTCGATCACTACGAGTAATCCATTATGTGCAATAGGATCCAAAACGAAGTGGTTTTTGCAAATATTTCAACTCTATATAAGCAACAAGTCTACCCTTCACATCTTGAGGTTGTAGACTCTCCATCAATCTTTTGAAGAGAGGAAGGCTTTCAGTTACCACTACTTTCATATCATTCATCTTCATTTTAAATGTAAGTTTCCAATCTTGTAAAAATCCATCGAATCCTTGTTGATGAAGAGTTAAATGACACATGTGGCTATTTAAGGTACGATGCGTCATCATAAACGTTGTGAGAATAGATTTCACATTGCTTCAATGACTTCCACTATGAATAAAACTTCGATGATCAAACTTTACTTTCACTAACGTGTGTCACGGCAAAATTATTTGACTACACTAAACTTTGCTTTTGCAAACCATGATAAACTTTCTGACTACACTCACGAATAGAACTTCGATGATCAAACTTTACTTTCACAAACGTGTGTCACGGTAAAACTATTTAACTACACTAAACTTTGCTTTTGCAAAGCATGACAGACTTTCTGACTACGTTCACAAGAGCTTGTTCACTAGCGAAGAGAGAAATGAGCTTGCGGTTGCGTGTGGCGCATGAATGTCCCATCCAATTCATTCCATTTCATCATTTAGCCTCGGTCAGAGGCAGTCTCACAGCGTTGGTGGAGAATCTTAAAGAAAACCTGCGGGAGATGGCTAAAGCACTCATGATCGAGCGAGTCCGTTGAGATCGGTGTCACATGCCCAACATAAGCGACAGCTCAGCGGTTTCGGTCTGAAGTATGACACCGTCCCTTGCCCTCCTTCCATCTGTGGCAGTGCTCGCCGTCCAAAAGGAACGGCTCACCATAGGAAGTATTATATCGAAGGTCTCCACCTCACGTTGAGATGACTTGATAGCCAGACATGAAACGTGCTTGATAGCAAGCCGTGATTCACCTTTTTTGCAATGGAGATGTTTAGTAGCCACCCATGACAAGATAGCTAAGACTCAACCGATTGGCGTTCAAAGTTCTACGTTGAGAACTGTGTCAAATGCCCAACAAGAGTTGCCCCAGAGGTTTCGGTCTAAAATATGGCGCACTCCCTTGCCGCACTTATCACTACGGCATCATCCGCCGTCCCGAAGCAACACCCTGTCATTGAAATATTACAGCGAAACTCTCCGTACCATGCATCCGACACTTGCGAAAGGCAAATGGCGAAAGGCAGTAACATCTCTTCTTTATAGTGGATGTTTGATGAATTATGAATGGGCGAGAATACTTGCTCGTGCACACTTATACATGCATTCATTCACTTCAGCAGGGTCGAAAACCCCAGAAAACTTCTAAAAATAATGAATTTAAATTTTTCAACTATTTAGCACTACTTATGAAATTTTATAAGTAGTCTGTAAGTATAGGTCTGATCAATGGCTATCGAACCTTTTCTGAATCAAGTCAAAGGGACTTGTAGAAGCAAAGTCACAAGCCTTTAAAGCTTTGGAGTCTTTTATGACCTGGAGACTAAGGTCATCTCCTGGCTCACCTATAAGTCTGACGCCTTAGCTGATATCAGCAATGAAATTTTCTAAAAATTTGGAATTGCCGATGCTATCACCGGAGCTCCGGAATTCACCTACCCCAACCAAGTCGGGAGGAGAACTGATTCCCACAAGTAGAGACTCCGCTTATATAGTTTGTGGCGATCAGCTGATGACGTAATTTCAATTATCCAAAACTTTAAACACTTCTATCTCCGGTTCTAGTGCTCTGATTGACTTCAAATTTTGAAAGTCACGTTTTCTCGCTCTCACCTTTCATTTAAGCCATCCATCGACTCTCTACGATTACTAGAAGCCGAGTTGAAAAGAACTCTGTCGTTTTTTCAAAGTATCCAAAATCTTGGAAAATGCGCAAAAATTCAATTTTAAACAAGCTCTCATTTGGAAACGAAACCTTCCGCAGATCTGAAAAGGTAGGATCCTAGAGAACAAAGTGCGGTCTTGCCCCTAAAAGAAACCGGAGCTCTTCATTCACTTTCATTTCTGAGATAGTCGTCACCAAAGTAGGCTACAATTTAACATTTTCACGAAAAAGTCCTAAGTTCACCATTTCGCGATTTTCAAAATTTTCAATATTTGATCTCTCACCTTAAACCAAACCAATGAAGACTAGGACAAAACGATGCACATCCATTGCACATGGCTCACTCTTAGCTTTCACATGAGCTACGGCTTCTACGATCAACTATCACCCAGGCTCCAGACTGGACTGCGGGGGGGGGGGGGGAGTAACTTTTGATATCACACTAAACACCAGAGAAGACTTGAAACGAATGCTTTACTCTCAGCACTGCATTCTTTAGCTTCACATGAGCTACATGAGGACTTTCTACGATCACTCCCACCCAAGTTGGAAGTCTGACAGGCGGGGGGGGGGAGGTAGCGAAAACTTTTTGTCACCCATTCACTTGAAATTCACCCTCTAAATGCAGAATTGCACGTAGAGTCCGAATCTGCCCTCCGTTTTCCCATCCGAGGCTTCGTTCTCCCGCTAGAGCCATTTTCGTAAAAATTCTAACTCCGTCGTTTTTTTGGTGATGGTCAAAATCTTTAAGTCACTCTCACAGCTCAACGAACAAACGTAGAGACATGCAGTTTCGTCCACTGCATTTTTCTCACTCTTAGCTTTCCAACGAGCTATCGCACGACTCTCTACCATTCCTACAAGCCAAGATCGAAGTCTCGTTCCAGAGGGGGGGGTCAGAACTTTTTCTCTCCGATTGAGCTGGAGATCACCTCCCTAACCCAAAATTTCACGTAGAATCCGAATCTTCCCTCCGTTTGTCCATCCGAGCCCTCCTTTTGCCCGAAATAGGACCTTTCTCACCCCAAAACGTCCAAAACCCACCTTTTTCTAACTCTGTCGTTTTTCGGAGATTCCTACCCTCACAGGAGAGTTCCTCCTTCCTTCCTTCCAGAGGGGGGGCTGAGTCAGCATTTCACATTTCACATTTTGGCCTTGCGTCTGCAATGGACTCACTACTTTCGCCCTTGAGCTACATGAGTGCGACATTATTTTTCTCCGGAGGCCAAGGTGATGCGATGCGTTGTTACTTCCATTGCTTTTATGAATTGGGAATTGCAAAACTAATACATGTGTACGTGCAGTTCTAGCAGAGAACATACATGCACATGTAATTCAAATTAGAGAAACTGTTGACGAGTCATGAAACACATTTTGTAGGAGACAGAGTCTTGGACAAAGAAGGTAATTATTTAAATATACAAGTATGCCATGACTTGAAACTTTTAAGTTTTGTATGTTGCATGCGAATCATCTAGCTCAAAGGTGGGCAACGTTTCTAGTAGCTGACCACATCATGGATCTGTTAAGCTTTGTGGTCGGCTAACTCTGCAGCAGGCTACTGTAGAAATTAGGATCTTTGAAATAATAAAGCTGTGAGGAGAAGACCTTTACAACTTTTTAACAAAGCATAAAAGCCAAAAGAAGATGCTTAATGTGCACATTTTCTATCGAAAACGATACCTAACCGACATTTTGACTGGTGGTTTGCTTTACGATTTCCGAAGTATTCTGCACTCATTGAAGCACATGCTTTGGGGCTTTCCGTAAGTTTAACACAGGGACAACTATAGAGTTTCCAGAAACATCAACCATGAAATGAAATTGTACCCACAAGTCTCAACCGGGGCAAGATTTCGGAAAGCTCAAATACGTATTTAAATCCATGGAAATATTGCAAAGTATCGGCAGCAATTTAACAAAGGAAATCTGTTGATCCACAACGAAATCTACATTGAAATCATTTTGTAAATCCAGGTAAATTTAGCACAATAAATTGGGAATAAATTGTTTGAAAATTCTATCATGTATACGATGCGTCAGGTTTGAATCCAGCGGGCCGGGGATGAGTACGTTCATTGTCGATCAAAATTGATCGCATGCCGTTAACTTCAGACAATGCTCTAGTATCCACTGTCACGTGCTCATGCAGGATTCTGACAATTTTATTTAGGATAAAGTACGCTTAATTACATGCATAAGTTAAGAAGCAGTTCACAACATTCATGTCACATAGCACACATATGGGTAGGTACTCTTCAAAGATGTTGCATTCATACATTACATGCTCCTATAATGCTGTTTTTCTTTTGATTGATTAAACGATTTCTTCTGTAAAGTTCATCGTCAATGGTCAACATAGGCCTAATGAAGTTAATTGGGCAGCCAGTCTTAAAAAAATTGATCGCTGGTCACTTCCAACCCTGTGATGCGCAATCACAGAAGAAAGAGGACATAAGAAAATTGGTTTGACGCGATGAAAAATTTTATCGCATCAAGCTTTTTCACACACCAGATAACGTATTTCTGTTCTGATTTGGTCGATGAATAATCGAGATGATATGCTCCTAAAAATCTAAGTCTATCTTGAAGAAGGGGTCGATCAGATGTATTGCTTCAAATGTTATGGCTCATCTACGTTAAAATTCTGTAAATGTTATTCAAGTGAAAGGATTTTGATTCTGTTCAGCTGACAAGAAGAACAGATAAGTAGTGCCAATTGTCCTGACATAGCAGCGTGAAGCAAAAATTGATCTAACGCACTGAAGTAAATGCCTCCCTAAAGCTTGCTCCGGGGCGAACTATCGGAAACGAAAATCCTAGAGCTTATTATTTGGGCGACTTACGGTAAAATCCGGCTCCATAAGAAATTAAGGCCTACTGAACATTGTTTGTACAAATAGTCAAGGGTGTTCGATGGAAACGTTATCACGCAGGCACCTCTTTTACGAAATAAAGACAAAAAACAAAACTGCTTACACCAATACATGCAAGCAGTTTTGCTTATTTGTCATTATTTCACTACAAAACACATAAATTCTGCATCATCGCTCACGGGGGTCAAAAAATATACAATCAGATCGGTATCAAGGGCAATCAGATACAACGCGGTCGAATCTTTTGCATCCCAACTAGCGCCTCATATCGCTGTTTGACTGTATTATTCCAGCTTAATCATACAATGTATACGTAGAGCTTCCATTTTTAAAGTCGTTTTCTATTATAGGCGCACTAATAAAATGTGTGTACTTATGATTTTTGACAATCGTGTCAACAGATTTTGAAGTTGAATTTAACTGTGATAGCTCAGGTCTGTTGTATATTGCATCCGTCAATCTTTTTATAAACAAAGTTCATGTTTCTGAATTAACAAATGCATGAAATTCGAACCTTGGTCATACAGTCAGCTGTTGCACAACTTATTAAATTATAATTACTTACATATGTCAAACTGTTTGTTCTTCGTTTGGTTTACAGACACCTGCATTTGTCTTGTAAACGCATTATCTTGAATGGAAAATGAGAATCAAAGGCTGTCATTATCTTATTTTGCTCCGAAGTATAAATTTCGATTTCTTTTCACTATGCTACTCATAAATCATTGGATCATGCCGGATTCGGATTGCTAAGCTACATTATCGAAGGAGGATCCCGACCATGCCCTTGATCCGGCAACAGTTCTAGTCTTTTAATATCATATGTCCGCTGGGAGAAGTCCTATTGGTCCGCTAGCGGCTGGTCTTAGCGGCTCCGCTCAGGCTATTTCCAGGACTCCAGTCTATTTCCAGGACATTCCGTGAGAACACGAGGTGTAAAAGGAAGCCAGTCTTTGCTAAGATTTCATAGCGTCCGTTTTTATACTTCCGATCCTCTACCGCCATTTGTTTTATTGGACAATTACATGCACATCGGGCATGCATGAAGCGCATCCCAGCCAGTATTAGAAAATTCTTTCCGAAAGCGTGGTACCGGACCATTAGCGGCTAACTAGATCTTTTCCACGTGGACTCGCATAGTTTCGAATTTTCAAAATAATTGTCAAATTATTCATCATTTTTTTGCAGACATTACTTTTTGAGGACTGGTTCTGTCAGAATTTTGCCCAATGTCTCGTCAAAAGCTTGGAAAATTGGATCGAGGTACTTCATAAGGATAACAGCTGTTGACCAAGACGTCAATCAAAAAGAATGGTGGCGTTATTTTGTTGATTTCAGCAAGAATCTATGCGTTCCAGTGGAGTACTCATCTTTTCTTTATCGGCCTTATAAAGATATAGAACATGATTGGAAAAAAAGGAAATTTTCATCTGGCACAATTTATGAGAACTACCGATTTTCTAATGTTGCTTTTGACCATCAAAACATTGTCTCACTTACTATTCCTGACTTTACTAACAAATGTAGAAATGGAAAAAGAATAACAAAGGCATATACGTCAAAAGCATTATATCCTAATGTAACGTTTCCAAATGAGGTTCATTATCAACTCGAAGTAATTTTGAATGGAAGTTTTCAAACTCTTCCGTCAGAAAGGATCTTGGCAATATCGATTTTTATTTCAATATATGCTTCCTGAGCAATGTCATCTAAATAGGAATTCGTTATCTATAATTGTGTAATCGATTGAGTCATCAATCTTTTTGAAAATGATTATGAAATATAATATTATTCTGATATACATATATGTAGAAATACAAGTCGGTTAGTTGCATTGTAATGCACATATCAATTACAGCTATTACTAAACTAAAAGAATATTTTCTGATTTGATTTTGATTTTAGGTAGCATACAAACTATCAAATAGCTTTCAGGTAGGCTTTTCAGGTAGGCTGAACTTTCAATAGTTGAGCATGCTGATGGTTCAAATGCAAAAAACTTGAAGAGCACAATCCTACTCACACCTCCAGAATGGTACTGTATCACTTCGATGCTCAGTCACCACAACGTACAATTGGTATAATAAGCTAACCGCATCATTGTTCATGACTGACACAAAAAGCCTGCTCCAACGCTGTTGAAAGACTCCAAATCCGGTTCTGATTCCGAGTAACTCAGACTAAGTCATCGGCAACATTTTAGCATCTTTAAACAAAGATTCGATCTGAAAGGTCAATGGAGTGTAATGAAGCTAGATTTCTATCTGATGGGACCAATGAACAATTGACTGCAAGTTACAGAAGAGTCAAAGCAAAAATGCAAAAATGGAATTATAAAAGCTAGAAATCATCACATCATTTAAGCTCCATCAAAACAATCTCTATACAAGAAAAGGCACATGGACTTCATGCAAAAGAAATCTAGGTCAGAACCAGTGGCGTGCCGTCAGGGTAAGCAAGTACGCATTGCATACCTAGCAATTATTCGATTAAACGGAATTAAATCTAATTGGAACTACATGATGTGCATGTTTGATTATTTTGTGTACAGGCAGCACTCTTCTCGGCTTGAAATATATTCAAATCCACACGCTTGTCATTTACTGTAACCTCTAAGCTCCAATTAACTGCGTCTTACACTCATGAGGTATCTACGTGCGCAATGAGGATGGATCGAAAAAAAGTTCACCAAGGCCGCGTGTTGGTCGCCATCATTTCTACCAATTCGGCTGTCACATTTTTGAGGGAACCACGTTTTCTAGACATTGCCAAATAGTAGTCTTAAACATTATGCGTTCTAGTCAACTGCTGCTGTTGTAAGCGTTCAGTTGGGGGAATAAGAGCCAATAGAACGCGCTTCGCCTCCTTCCCCATTTCATTCATTCAATTACAACACTCACGAGTAGCGACGCAGTACGATGGTGACTTGCGGGAGATCAATTGAGGTCGACGATATTTTGACTACATCTTTTAATGAAAAGTCCTTTGAGGAGAAGAAACGATTAGTGTCATCAGCACCACCCCGTCCTCCTTTGGTCATCGAAGAAGACAAAAAAAATGTAATTTTGAGATACTTCAACTCATCATGCTATGCGCATGTACATATTGTAATAGGTCTACAACTGAATTTATTCTACATAGTTGTACCGGTACATAGTTTTACATAATGTCGACATACAGTGCCTATTGCAGTGCATCATCAAATTTTCTCATTGATTAATATGTGCTTTATACTTATGTTTGTGTATCACATTATTGCTATATTTCTATATATTTTTTAAAATTTTCATTAAATCCTGCGTAATATGCCGTTTGAATAGACACTTTTATAGCCTCTGAGACTATAAAAGCTAGTATCATTCGTGGAATCATGCTGTGTTGGACTTGTGAGTACGCGCAGGCTTATGATTGGATATTACTATAATGTCATTTTTCATATAAAAAGGTAGCCAAAAGTTTACCTGCAAATAACGACCACCTCTGTATAACAACTTTATTTGCTTGGCAGATAGGTGGTCGTTATAGACAGGGACTACTGTAATACTAAGTCACAAATACCAAAGTAGCTACGATGTCGTATATCATATAAAAAGGTAGCCAAAACTTTACCTGCAAATAGTGACCACCTGTCTATAACGACTTTATTTGCTTGGCAGAAGTGGTCGTTATAGCCAGGGACTACTGTACCTAGTGCATACCCAGTCATAAAAGTCACCGCACGCCACTGGTCAGAACCTAATAGGTTTGCCAGCAATGGCAAGCTCTTCCTGCCCAACTGTACATTGCTTGTATGCCTAAAGCGAGCGATCAGGCATTGCAACGCATCACGAGCACCAGAAGCTTTCTTAATAAGGCACCTCTGACTTCAGAAAAGCGGGATACAGTCAACATGGATATTTACCGCCAATGCGTGAAAATACATCCTTCGACTCCTTCCCCCATTCTCCAAAAACACATCGCCATTGGTAGGCATCTACATCCGAGTTCTGCACATTACTAGTCGTTGGAGAATTGCTTGCAACTTTCAGCGATGTCAAGGAAAGATCTTGCGGTTGTACTCGCTACAGAAATATTGTTTGCAGTAAGCTAGTGTACCACCGTGAGGTCAATCGGCCATGGTCGTCCAAGGCTCCAGTCTGGAAGCAAGATGTTGGCAGGTCGTCTATTAATATGTCATCCCGAGCCAGCGCCACTCTCAATGTTTGGTCGCAGATTCATCCAGCGACAGATCTCACTAAGTTGGTCTCTAACGATAGGCCTAGGCCTATTGTCTTGAAATCACATTGAGACTTCTTTTGCACCTTAGGGCGTGGAAACAAACGGGTCCAGTGCTACATACAGGCATCTAGAGCAGCAGCTGTCACCCTTAAATAGAGAGATGCCTATAGCCACCATTTTGCCAATATCTGATAATCGTTAGATGATAGACGTAGGCCCAAACCTTTTGATGACATCACTGTTATCCAGGATGAATAATCGGTGGAACTGACTGAATTCAAGCGCACTGTATGGGCACCATTTGCTTGCCTTTTCATTGAGTTGAGCAATTTTCTGTCTATGCCAGACGACAATATGCGCTGTTTGAGTCTGGACAAAAAGAGACTATTTACATTGATTTTGTCTTTTTCCTCCACAACTGAATTAAGTTGGTCAATAAAGTTTGTCATTGGTGAGGAATTATAATTATCTTCGTCTGAGACCGAATGACACACGGATGAGCTACTGGAGAATGTTTCAGTGTTGAGCACAGACCAAAACCTCCATTATTTGGCTTAAGCTGAATTAGGTTCCATGCAGTGTCGGACAACTCTATGGCTACACTATCTTTGAAGGTCTTACGAATACTATTGTCAAGAAAATCGAAGGCTTCCTTTGCAATGCCTGAGGGAATTTTTGCTAGGTGGTTCACCCGACAGAAGAATACACGTACAGGATCGCAGCAAAGCAACTGACACTTGGGGATCGTGTAGTTCAGTTATCTTGTCCAAAAGCTTCCTGGCTTTTTGACACTTCAGGTGCAAAACATTTTGGCAAAACGTGGGTTAAGCAATACATGATCCAAGGATTTCGATGTTCAGAACTGAAACATGTTTGATATTGGTATTAAAGCCACTAGCACTTCCTTGATGGAAAAGATCATACTTATGGGGCTGGACGATAAGTCCGATGCTTTGTGACTCCATTTCTAGAAATTTGTGGGCTTGAACTTCCTCTTTGTGTCGTGCGAAAATAACATCGTCCAAATATCAATAATGATGATCTAAACGGATAGTTGAATTTATTTGCCTTAGAAGAGGATGTAAAGCCAAAGCAAAAAGGAAAAGACCTAAAGGGTCACCTAGTTGAACGCCTTGTGCTGAGTTTAGGCAGCCAAACTGATGGCAAAGATGAGGTTCTCTTCCGTAACAGCAACTCACTCATTTATAAATAGATGGAAAATGCTCTAGACACTGATTCAACACTGATTGACGGCAAACACTGTTAAACGCATTTGCCATGTCCACTTTTAGAAAACAAAAGTTATCCTCATTCCAATTCTTTTCTAAGAAGCAATCTAGTCCCATTCTAAGTTCCAATACGGCAAGCCACTCCTAGCTGGATAGGATCAAAATATTCAGAAGCTGCAGACTTAATACCAGAGCAGAGATGCGGTAAACTTCACCAACGGCTATTTGTCGGACATCCCAGTCATAGAGTAGGGATATATACAGGTAGAGTGATAGGTAGAGGGATGTATATCGGTATAATAATCATCCTAGCTAAGCGGAAATCAAGATGATTATCAAGGGAATGATCCGTATTATAATGAAAGTCTTCATGAAAAAGTCGCAATCTTATTCGTGCTTTCTTGGCTGAAATTTCAATTTTTTAATTCAATTTTCAGGGGCATGATTTTATGATTCGATCACTAAATTCATGTTTCATTTCTTGAATCTGAATAGTGATGTGGACCCATCATTTACATCTTTCAAAGTTAATTGAAATCATTGTCTTTGATTATATGATTTTGCTGTACCAGTGGCAGGTTGCCTGTGACATGATCACGCTTCAGAAAATACTCTTGAGGTTGAGTATGGAAATAATTGGAACCCATCGAATTGCTAATTTAGCAAACATTACCTCTCCAAGGCTGTCATGACACTGAGAATCTGTAAAATAACATCATTTCTTTCTGCATTGCTATCATGATCATTCAATCCCGTTGTAATTTCAGCAAAACTGCATAAATGTGCATATCTCACATTTGGTAGCAATGCCACATGCATCTCCCTTGAGTTCATTTAATAAAATCGAAAGTGTCTACACATTGGGGATTTGATAAATGCTGAGTTACCACTCTTCCTAATATACTTACTCTATGCCATGTCCTATCCTAGCCATTGTTTGCAATGGTAACAATCGATAGAAATCGACATGGATATTCGTCTCTCCTTGGCTTGTGTAATCTGTGTCACTTCTGTGTCTGTCAAGTGAAAGTACTTCTCTTTAACTCAATATTTCTCCGTTGTAATTTCATCAAATGGAAATATTATTCACACCGTTCGATTCGTCACGATCTAAATTTACTGACTGTGTGCGTTAAATGTGGTGTCAATCTTCTGGTTCATCAAAATTCAGGTTTAAATTTGCATTACGTCCAATGGAAAATTGATCTTCTTGCCCCTCGAGACCACACCTTTTCCATGTTTATTACAGAACTTACCGTTTATATTTTTGATCCTAACATTTAAATTTCAAAATTTCAACTTTAATTTAAGACTTGGTCATTACAATTTAAAAATTAATGATTTGTATTCAATTATCTATGGAATATTCATTTTAATTTCAGAATTCAGCAATTCTATTTTACAATGAGATATTTATATTCCAGTATGAACATTGTCAGTGAGATTATATCATTTTATTTCGAGAATCAATCATCTATATTTCAATTATTAAGAAATGAACATTTATGTTTCTGCAATGATCACTTATATTCAAGTCGGCAAATTTATATATGTGAATCAGGGATGCGGAGTCGGAGTCCCGGACTCCTAACATTTTTGCTGTAGTCGCAGTCCTATCACGTGATAGGACTCCGGACTCCCGCCGATAGACGCGAAATATAATACAAACAAATTATTTATCCTCATACATATGGTGGCTGTCACTATCTTGATGTCAACTTTCTCCGTCAAACAAAGGTACAGAGACAGTGCTGCATGCAAAGCTTGTAGTATTTGAGGGAACGAATCGTGATAGTGAAAAAAGGATTGTCTTTCACTCGGTGATTTACTAGAGAAGACAAGCCTTCCTAGCCTCGATCACACCTACGCACCAAGGGTCACATCAGAGACAAAAATGAAATACTAGTCTGTTTGAGAACGTTTGCCTCTTACCCAAACGTTGATCTTGTGTGATGGCTCCTCCAAAGCGCATATTTAAATCGAAAGTGTACTCATATTTTTTGAAGAAGGATGGGTATTTTCCTGCCTGGTAGACTGGAGAAAAACCGTGTGAGGCACGCATCAACAGAATGGGAGGAAGCGAGTCGCATGCATACAACTTAAAGCGACATTTGATAAACTTTCATCGAAATTGATTGATAATACAGCAATGATCACTAGAGATAGATTCAGGTAAGTCTACAATGATCTATGATTTAGGTTGCCAGTTTTTTTAAAAAAACTAGGCTTAATATAATTGCCACTCGGAGTCGGAGTCCTATCAAAAGCCGGAGTCGGAGTCCTATCAAAATGATAGGACTCCGCATCCCTGATGTGAATATGTCACTTCAATTTTTGATTAGATCAGTTATATTTCAGAATTGAGTAAACTTTCAGAAAAGAACATTTATATTTCAGAAAGTGTCACATGAATTTCCGAATGTGACAGTTAAATTCCATTTATTCAGTTTCATGTTGAGAAGAAGTCACTTCTATTGAGATGTGAAGTGAACACTTACCATTGAAAGACGTATATAAGAAGCACCTTATTGATATTTGGCAATCAAGCTTCAGACACATTGTTCTATCATGCTAATGTCGGATAACTGTGCAATTTGCCTTCGTACTATGATTTCGGGTACCTCAACAAGAATATTACATTGTTTCCATTTTTTACACGAAGACTGTGCTGCTCCAATCTTGGGAGTAAATAATCCTTTGTGTCCATTGTGTCGAGAGACCATTGAAGATACAGAAACAATAGAGCATCGGCAATATGAACAATACGTACCTGAATTCCGACAGATAATCGTAGAATGTGCTGATCACGGAGGAGATTGGAGAAGTTTAGCAAACCAACCAGTTTAGAAATGAATAAAAGTGATTACTTCTCAATATTAAACTGACGAAATGGAATATAACGGTTCTTGAATATATTTGCTACTTTTGGAAATATAAATGAACTACTCGGGAATATTGTTATTATCTGAAATTGAAATGATATAATTCATGATTTAAATGGCAAAGTCCGAAGCATGAATTTCAGTATTGAAATATAAATGATCACGTCGAAAATATAAATGTCAATTTCTTAATTGATAGAAATTATCTAACTGCTTCTGAAATATAAATGTCAATTTCTAAACTGATGGAATAGAAATTACCAGCACTCAAAATAAAGTGACCTATTGCAAACTTCAATGATCTTTCTGTAATATAAATGCTTGATTTCGAAATACAAATATCAAATTCTGAAAATAAAATGACTATTTTACCTATGACTAAATATAAATGATCAATTCTGAATCGTATTGAGCTGTTCTCGAATTAAGACTGAATTATTGAAATATAAATGATACATTCAATTACATAATTGGTACGTTCTGAAGTAAAACTGGAAAGGGTGTAGTCTTAGCTCCGACCAACAGTATTGAGGAAAGTTATCTCTACACCCAACCACGCAGACAAGGCAATTTATCTCTGTGTTTGACACATAGTCCTGCAGTCAGAGCGAATTTCTGCAGGGAAAGAGGCCGAAGATGAGACTTTCACAGAATACTGAGACCTACTTCTCAATTAATCGGAGAAAGCATAGAAAAGCTAATTTTTACCGAAAACTTCAATCATCCTCCCAATGAATTTATATGTGTTTCTTTGATCTTGTCTGATAGGAAAGGGAACTGAATAGAATACGGCATCCGCATAGATTTGGAATAGCCATGAGATGTGCATCATCCTACGAAAGTCCAATTTTCGGCCTTGAACCCTGCAGAAACTTGTTCTTGCTGTCGACGAACAATATTACATATCCTTTATGGACAAAATCATCGTAGTGTAAGCATTATTTAGCGACAACTAAATAGAGGTAGAAAATTTATAGTTTTAAGCTACACACCAAAAATCGAGAAACAGTATTTTTTTGAAAGTGAATCTGAATAAACATCTTCAAGGCATTGCCCAATGACAGTCAAGACCTCGGAGTTTTTCTCGAACAGGACAAATTTCCAAATTCAAGAGAGAAAGTTGAAAAATACATAGCCATATTCTAAAACCAACTGCATACTAGCTGTCATTTCACAGATTGCATGTTTATTGCATGAAACAGACCTTTAATATATTTACTTTGCAACCATGATTTTGATTAAGAAAGAAGCATTTTCTGATTTCTTCGAACTCGCTTCTTCGACGCTAGTACTATAAGGTTGGAGAGAGAAAAGATTCAGCTGAAAATTAAAAAATTTAAAGAAGGAAAAAATAATTTTAATAATGAGCGGATCTGGATATCCGTGACAAATTCACGTCTGAATTGAATCGAACCAATCCTTACTATCATTATCGTAATATAAAAAGGAATGTGCAATGTATTTCGACATTTTAGACAAGGACTGTGTCAACAGAAAACACGGTTCAATCATCAACATTTTCAGAATGCTAAGAGAAAAGCCATGTAGATGGTTGGTGAAAGGAAAGATGTTGAGTATCTTCACGCGCCATCTGTACAGGATGTGGATCGGTAAATCCCGAAAGATCACGTTCCCAAACTTTGTTTACTTTAAGGTCTCCCGAATTGACAGTTCGCCATCGTAATTGTTCAGGTCCTGTGCCGTATCGTCGTAAGGCTGCGGTCACAGGAAAAAGTTCAGTTCGTGGACGATCAAGCGGTATGGTTCCCTCACGCCCAAGCAACTTCAGGCGAAGCCCGACTTCATTTACAGGCGTTCCCTCTACTAGAGAAGGTCGTCGAGGAAGAGATCTGATAGAAAAATGCTCGAATGACGGTTTATCTATGTCACCTTGGCGCTTTCGTAAATGACGCTGATATGCTGGAGACAGAAACAAATTTTTATCATTGTCCCCATTTCGTTTATTCATTGCCCATTTCACTGATTTGTGAGTTTCGGGACGATCAATAGATTTGCTAAGCACGGATGAGGGCAAAGATTTTAGCGAGTCTTTTTCATTAGGAATGACAGACTCCCATTCTTCAGTGATCTCGTCATTGGACTCGAGTTCAGCATCAATGAATGGCGTTCTCTCAGGTGGAGCTGCTTCCGTCCATGACATGGTCAATATATCAGGCGCAGCGATAGTTTTTGGTCTTTGTCGATTCTGTCGAACGTAGATTCGTGGGGATGGAGTGAAGAGAAGTGGACACTCTATTCCTCCGACATCAGCGAAACTTGAATAATGCTCACGTCGACATGCAAGCAGTTCTTGCTCCGTTCTGAGGCGAACGTGATGATCACAAAGATGACTGTTGTTTAGCTGCCTCCTCATCACTCGATGGCGAACACGATCTCGTTGACGTACAGGGGGCACGTAGGATGATAACATTGATGAAAACATGGAATGATGTCGCAGATCCAGAGTTGGGTTGTCGTCCATGTCGACCAAAGTAAGATTACTTTTGAAAACACAATGAGATTGAAGCGCAATTGTAAACAAAAGCCATTCGCCCCGCATTAACTGAATCAACTACGCGCGTTCAATTTGAATACAATCACTTTGGTTGTCAAGGTGACATAGATGGCGATTATTAAGAGAATAATGTCTAATACTAGGCTGGCAGAGCTGCAGTTCTGATGTCCGAGTAAATCCGTCTAATCTCTCCTTCCCCTCATCTTCTGACTGCTAAGTTAGGACCGACGATAGACTATTTCTTGTGTGGTCAAGTTCCGTGTTTAAGATTCAATTACATAAAACAGTAAGCCGACTAATCCTGGAATAAACTGAAGTGGAACTAATGAGCGATTCTAGCATAATTGTAAGCTCACTGATATTGTTTGTTGTGTCATAATAGTGGTCAAGGTTTAGTAATAATAATACAGACGCATATTTTGAATCAAACGCCCTATTAATGGAAATCGCAGAGCTGACATAACATAAATGAATGTTAAAATGAAAGAAAATTGATCCTAAACAAGAATCACACAGGATGTGATTCAGAAAGCTACATTTAAATCAAGGTGAACCCACTGTTAGACAGTGTAGATAAAAGGGATTATCAAAAATTTAATTGAATTTCAATTACTTTACTGCTAAGCAGTTCTAATGCCATTTGATTGATTGTTTAGTAGCTCCAATGTCAATTAATTGTTAACGGATATTTCAATTACTAATTCATTGATTGCACCAATTTCGTATCTCAATTCGCTAATTGACTCAAGCTCCTGCTACTATGAATTGCTTGCTCACAAAAACATTTCTGTTTGATGAATTAGTCTGCAATTATGGTAAAATTAGGTCTACATAATTCAGGTACTCAGTGAATAATTATTATCCAATTTTCTTTGATATCAACTGAGGGACTTCGACACGCAGCATTTGATCATGAAGTAGTTCGCACAGATAATTGTAGTATCTGGACAACCTTTTGCTTCTCAAAAGTCCACTACTCGCGCGAAAGGTTATCTGTGACAGCAGGACGCGACACGCACGCCACATTCATTATTCAACAACTATTACAACAAATATCAAAGCCATCTATGAGATTTAATCTCTGCATATAGGATTCTTCAACCTATAGATTGATTGATGGCAATTAATTGATCGCTTACTGATTCCAATTTCAGTTAATCGATTGCATGGAATTTCAATTCCAATTAATTCATTGATTTGTAGTCGGAATTTCAATTAGCGATTGGAAAGATTGCCGGATCGAGTGTGCGTGTTGTAGACCACAGGGGCTCTGTTAGCGAGAAGACAGATTGGCAAAAGAAGAAACACGAGTATGGCAATTCGAAACAGCAAAGAGTCTTTGGCAGAGAGGAGGCACGATGAGAGGGATATGACGAGAGGAACTATTTTGAATATGGCAACAAAGGTAAAGACAGAGGATGCAAAGAATGGTCACTTTCTGAGACAATTTGCTGAAATAGTATTTAGCCAATTGCTGATTCTCCGGCGATAAACCAGAGATAAAAAGTTAATGCAGTCACAATTATTACCGCACTCAATAACATGAGTTCTTCTTTGAATTTTCTCAATCTCAATTTCAGACAATTTTGATAGATTGTGTATATAGAGTAAGTAGACCGTAGGTAGAGTGTCGACTCAAAAAAGTATCTGTATCGACAAGTGTTCAAAATTTTCTCAAAATGGAAACTTTTGAAAAAGCTAGGAAATTGAATTAGTCGGCGAGTAACATGCGCAGTGGGTCCTCTTTGAGTTTATGTGGCAATGAAAGAGAAGTGACAGGACCAGAAAAGCGCCTGTAGGGCCAATTTGAAATGAACTTGCAGATACAGGCCGGCATATCCATCGCAAGCTACTGTAGGTCCAGACCGTGCCATTTACTCTACTGCAAAGTCGTCTTAGCATGAACCATAGTTTGCGCCCTCAATTATCAGAACTCCTACGGTCCGTTAATAAAGGTCTAATCGTTTGGATTGGTTTGGATGGCAAAAGACCACATGCTAGACGTGTTAGATGACGATTCTTCGACTCTTCCATCAATTGCATCTTATGTCTGACTCAAAGCTTAAGTTGACTTTGAGACGATGTATCTAAATATTGCATTTTAAAAAAGCATACAGGAATTGATCACTGGATACGCCAACCCCCTCGTTTAAATAACAAGCAGTCCTTCATCTCAGGAGGTTAACTAAAGGTTATCCTTCCAATTGAGTTAGCGTTTATGAATATATTTGTATCGATTTGCAGAAATGTCCTGGCATTTACCTAATTGCGAACAACTATAGATATTTTTATCGTCCCACAGTATTTTTGCAGACCGTACGTTCCTTTTTAGCGATAATTATGGTATATAAACAAATACGCGGACATTGCAAATGATCAGATTTAGGTAAATGCACTTTTAGATATAGATAAGCACACTGACTTTACTACTATAAAATACACTACTTTTGAGTGTGCAGATTACGGAAACTTACAAAAATACCATTTGCTAAATGGTTAGTTACTTCTGGAAGGATATTGTTTGTCAAAGTTAACGACATTTTCTGATCCATAAGAGTAAAACATTAAACTCATATCACTCTGTGCACTTCATTTTAAATACTTTGAAGCTTTGAGCTATCAGAATACATCTTAATCCGGATCGCTTTGTTTGGAGAAACTTAAGGAGCACAGGCTATTTTTTCAATTTGCCCGTTTATCCAGAAAAGTTGCTGAAAGCTTTGTAGGTTGGCTATTGCAGCCTGTTAAATCCAACACAGCAATGCAAACTTTAAAGCTTTTTCGTTTGACTTTGTAGCCTACAAGGTTAAGTGGGTTATTTTTCCCCGTGGATTACCCATAAACAAAGAATGATATCTTGATGTCAAAATATCCTTATTTTTGCCTATTATGTCTACAACATAAATCGGAAATATCTTCATGGGATAATGATCACGGAATTCAATATACAGACCGTTTCATAAATAATTGCACAAAATAGTTAACCCATTTTCAAATGTAATTTTCGTGTTGACGTCCTGTTTCAATTTTAATAAACGATATATTACATGAAACCTGATGATGCATAGGTTATTTAGCATACACTAAACCGTTGACTAACAATTGACAGACATTTATCCTACAAAATTTTGTCGGTCATTGTTAGTTCTTGTAAGATGATTGCCTCTGAACACCTACAATATCTGACAAAAAGCGACAAAATGAATAGCAATGAATTATCGCTTAAATTTTATCAAAAATGTAGGTAACTAGTAAAATTATGTCAAAATAAATCATGGTTTTGTCACACAATAATACAGATTGCCCAAAGGTCAAACAATCACTAACCGAAGAATATCACTAACCGAAGAATCAATATTCAACAGTTTTTATTTAGTTAATTTGCATACAAAGCATCTGTTTCGATATCGGTGGAGAACCCACAAATTCGTCGGATATCACAGGATATTGGAGGTGACAATCATCGGTTGATTTTGTCAGCAATTTTGTAGGATAACTGTCGATCTACGGTTTACAGTGTATATTTTATTTTCTTAAGTGGTCAGTTGTGGTCAGTAGGCCTTCTGAAAGAAAATTGAGCGTTTTCTTTGATGCAGGATTTTAACATGAAGACGACAGAATTTTTTAATGAAAACTGACATACAGTGTGAGCTATCACTCGGCTTCATCATGATGTAGAGATTTTAAGATTCGTTGAATGTGCAAAAAAGATGCAGAATGGTACAAATAAGATTCACCGAAAAAATGCTGCTAAAAAAGTCTGACATGATCTTTTAATTCATGTAGATGCTCAATTTCAATAAACTTTACACCATGTGAAAGGATGTGTTCAGTACTTTGATTTGGCAGAGCGATTAGGTTGTGTCTGGTCAGTTGTGGTCAGCAGATACAAAAGTATGAATTTTTGATCAATTCATTCACTGATGCCTACAGACTAAACTACGCAAAACAGAAAATTAAGAGTATCACTATTCAATCAGGCTCGTGTTAAACTTTCAGATGATATATTTTTTTGAATTTCGACAACATTTGGTACAGTTTTACTTAATTAACACGTTTGCTTGATTTTTCGCTAACTTCCGCGCAAAAAATGCTTTTAACGGTCAATTGCACACAACTTAATAACTTTTGGTGCATTAACGCTGGCGCTTTCGAGTTTAAAAGAATGCTGGTGTCATCAGCTCTAAGAATATGTAAGTTTTATCACGATCTGCCCATCCATTCACTGGCAAACTTCAAATTCGTATTGTTCTCACACCGTATTGTCGTATTGTTCATCATTTACCTCGGTGGAGGCATGGACTCCTAGATATATAACACCTGGACTGAAAGGTTGATTGACCAAGTGTACGATACAAGGCTGATATCACTGCATATACAGTACTTCGACTCGAGGTAATGAAAGACACCCGTCTCAAGGCATAAAAACTGATTATGTGTCAAATCAAGCATATAGCCTTTTTTCAGCATTCAATACTTACTGAGTACGATAATGAGTAGGGAAGAACAAAGCAAATTGAAAGATAATGCCAGAGCAATTAGACATACACGTACAATTAAGAAGGATATCATCATCGATATTCATCTATTAAAGTTTGTGAAATGAATTCCTTTTTTGTTAAATATCCTAGTTATCAATTGCACATGTAGGCCCCTGTTTATATGTTTATATATTTACTTGTCATCGCTTTTGATAATTAATTAACATTTTCTCAAATGCACGCTAGTATTGGAAAACTATTCAATTACCCATAAAATCGGAAATTGTAATCAAACAGCTCAATGACTGCTTAACTTGGCTATCGCAAATGGCTTGACTGAAGCAATCGCTTTGTGCTTTACATTTGATGTACAAATAGACAAATTTCTTGTCAAACCCTTCATCAAGGTATTGAAGAAGCGATGAATCACGTACATGAATAAATTGTGTCCATGTGTGCACAAGTCCTGCCCGATAACTAAATTCGTGTACGTCGTCTCGTCGATTACTCGTTCGACTATTCGCCGATAACAGTTGTCTTTGTTCGCAGCATTTGTCCCATTTCATCAGAAGCCGCATCACTCCTCTTTGAAGTAGATCTATAATCTCTTCAGCATAATTTATGTTAGTGTCAGTCTCCTTCGAGTCTGCAAGAAATTTTGTCCTTACCATCAAGTTTAACACTTGTGAAAACGAAGAAATCTTGGAATTGGCTGTAATATCACAATAGTTAGATTTTGGTATCAGCTTGTTATCGATGAGGATAGAAACACTCAAATCGCACTGAATGATCAAAGTGGCCTTTAACTGTGGAATGTCGTTATCTGTTTCAATGTAAAATACTCGTAGGTAGATTGAATTATCAATAGTTTTGACAGAAATCCCGAAGGTACACAATTATCATAAGAAAGTCTCATTTCGATGTCATCTAAATCAGTTACTTCTTCACTTGATAAAAAGTCCTTCGATTTACTCTCAAGAATAGCAGCAGAGCGTTCAAGCCTTTTCTCTGAGGTAGCGGATGTCATTCTCGCGGTCGTGGATTTTGAGGTAAGATATACAGGAGCATTAGGGAAGACACTAGGGATCGCAGTTGTTTTTAGCTTCCTTCTTTTTAACTTCTGGTACAAACTTTTCGATCGCCGTTTGTTCGAATCGTTCCTCGATGAAATCGGAATCCACGAAATGCAACGAGCACATTCTTGAATGTTTAGTCACTTTAAAATTTTTAATAGGGTTCCGAGAGATCCATTTATTTAGTGTTTCTTTGTCATATATTGGGTATTGATGGAAAGTGATGTATTCGTCTCTTCTTTGAGAATCATAGCCACTGCGACAACCATACGCGGACACTTGTTTGGCATTTTATGCTTCTCTACCAGAAGTGTGATGCTCTGTCGACGTCAGCCTTGTATCGTACACTGCTGTCAGCAGTTTTATGCTACCTTTCAGTCCAGGTGTTGTATATATCTAGGAGTCCATGGTGGACGTCAGGATTTCGAATCCTTGATCTGTGCGCACACAAGGGCTTGGCGTCAGACTGAGACTCGCCACCTGTTCACAAACAATAGCAATCTCTTCACGTCGTAGTTGCTGCGCCCGATGACAAGACTTTTAGCAATTCATTCAATGATGACAGGATACGGGGGCAGTTATGACATGACATCAATGACATGATCATGAATAATTTTTCTAATCACTAATTACTTCATTTAATTAGGCACACCACACTGCTTCCTAAACCAAGCAAGTGTCTCGACTGACCAAGTGAATAAGTTCAATAATCAATTACATGAGCTTAAGCAGCTTACATCTAAATTTGATGAGAATAAGCAAGAGATAAAAGAGCTTTTCGGGTTGGGTAACGATTTAGGAAACGGACTAGTTTATGTAATTCTAAAAACATAAATTTGCTTTTATAATCCATGAACCCCAGAATTTGAAAGTTCATCCCCAAAGAAAAGAATTTCTTTCTTCCTATTCATCCTACATTTAGCTTTAATTGGATGAACTTATTCGAATAAGGATTTCATACAATGATAATGTCTTATTTGTAAAAGCTATGTCCATCATCATGTCAAGTGGTGCGCGCGATGAGAATATCATGTAAATAGTAAACACTGATAGAAGCTGGAAGCCGAAATATCTTTCTATGAACATGCGCAAAGGACGGTCCGTAGAGCTTAAATGTACATATATTTTATATTTGATATATTAAAGAGTTCTTCGCGTTTGAAGCACTTCTTAAATTAGATTGTATTGCGTTTAAAACACATCGGTGGACTTGC
Organism: Prostheceraeus crozeri; assembly: GCA_907163375.1. Taxonomy (NCBI): domain Eukaryota; kingdom Metazoa; phylum Platyhelminthes; order Polycladida; family Euryleptidae; genus Prostheceraeus; species Prostheceraeus crozeri. The sequence continues at coordinate 121,081 of CAJQUW010014817.1, forward strand.
TTATAAAAAACATTCAATTGTAAAAACGGAAAATCTTGAAAAAATGGAAAATTCAACAACAGTGCACTTCTCATATTGATAAATATTGTAAGCTTGAAATTTTTATAATAAATTTTTGATTTCATGATTTTATGATAAATGGATAATTTTTATAATAAAAGTATCCATGGATAAGACGCACCTGGGTTTTTAGGTCAACTTCTTAAGAAAAAATGCGTCCTATACGCGGGTATTTACGGTATTCATCACTGTGTAGTATTTGAGTTATTAAATGCCAACATGGGTTGTTCGAACAATACATAAATGCTAGAAATAAAAGACAACAAATTACCTACGAGATTCTTACAATGCGAAATGGTCGAGATGTGAGTTATAGGCAAGAAGAGTTTGAAATAGTATAGAACTGGCCATCCAAACGTGAGTGACGATCTTGTTGTGTGGCATTGATGAATCGGCTGATGGATTCCGTTCAGTTCAATAATGTCTTCAGAGGAATCTAGTGATACTTACTCCGAGAACTTATGTTGAGATGAATCTTGAAATAGTCTGAAATGAATTCTATCTATATCTGTGAAGAACAAGTTATTCGCGGCAGATGTCGTGACGTCATCATTAATTACCCAGTTGTGATTTTTTTCGTGTAGCAACGCCTGAATAATAATGCTACAATAACAGCAAAATGTCCAATAGGCCCCTAATTGATTATTTGGAACGTGTCATATGCAGAGTTGGAAGCCGGCCCGAGCCTGAAAAATTCAGCAAGCACTCGGGCCGCCACGGACTTTAAATGTGTAGCACCCGGGTCGAGATTTATCATGTCTGAGATACAAAATATTCTCCTCCCTTGATCGCATAAATTCGATCGTAAGGAATTTTCAGAATATGTGATATCTTAGCTCTTTTGCTAAGATTAGAAATTTTAACTTTTGACTTAATGACTTCAATTGTTCAAGTACATATCTTTAGTATTATCGTCTTTACTGATTTATTAAACAGTTTTGGACAAATTATTGCACTCACCTACAAAAATCTTGAAAAATAGGATTATTTTGAGGAATACACTTCACGTTTTTAAAATAATAATGCTATCTTCACCATTTAGAGAATACATCGTCTTTGACCAGACCGGTAGAGAAACCCTGACATACTAAGGCAGAAACCCAGCTTGAAGAGTCTACTAGGAATCTAAATTAAGTAGTAGACTAAAACCGACAAAGACTGCAAAGGAATGAAGAGAGATACAACAGTTCTAATTATGCAAGACTGTCCCATTTGGTCCCACGCACCATACCAGTATATCATACAGTAGCCAGATACAAGTCATAATTAACACGGCTGTTCCCACCAAGTCTTTTCGTCCAGATCGCCTCATTGATAAGACACCCTAATATCCTCAACAACTGGAGAAATTGACATATGGTCATTTTCAAAAGTGCGTGCTCACTTCTAATCGATTTATCTCCAAATTCTTGACGAGACGCGCTGATATTATAGGCCACTCTTTCTGTCTGTCCTACATGCATAAAGGAGACGTACATATAAGCTCATATGTACCGTAAGTCTCAAGGGTAAATCTGCGTACTGACGCTCTAGAGCATCCTGAAGTGCCAGGTATTTTCACTGATTCTCTATGATGCTCATGATCTCGCTTAACCTTCCAGCTACTTTCATTTTCTGCTGATATCCGTACGATGATCTATTTATTCAAACAAATGGCGCAAGCAGCTATTTGTAGTGATGAAAATTTTCCGGAAAATTTTGAATCAAAATTTTCCGTGGAAAATTATGGAAAATTTTGGAAAATTTTGAAAGTTTTGATTTTTTTGATGGGCCCTATAATTTGAGCGCTTAACCTGCCGAGGCAGTTGCGCACCAATAAATTGGGTTTAACCCTCGGGAGGTTTAAAATTCGCTATTCCATTTCGTGAAAATCTGGGTCCACGTGGACCCAGAAGATTTATTTTCACAATCAAGCACAATTAGTACAGAAAGTACGAGTCACAGAGTTCGAATGTTCATCACAACAGTGATTCCCACACCGAGCACAGGTTTTTCTCGTTTTCCGATCTTTCTTCCACCCGCAGAGTTGACATCTGTCTTTTCGTGTTGCTCTCTCAACATCCACCTTTGCTTCGATGATTGGCCGTGGCACGTCTTTTGACTCCAAAAATGGCTTGACCAGCTCCTCTCCTAAGCATCGCAGAAATTGTCTTCTTTTGTGAGGCTTGTCTCTTCCCCAATGAGGATCAATTTCGCAATTCAACACATATGCATTTATCCCACACAAATCCAAGAGGTTGCAAAACACGATTGTGTGCCATCTTCGGCTGATGTATTTCACCGTATATGTCGCCACCATTTGGTCAGCTTTATCTACACCTCCTTTGGTCGCATTGTAGTCTTTTATCATTTCTGGAACCTTTCGGTCAGTCTGTTGATCAACAACTGGCTCTTGATGGAAGGTGCTCAAAAGAAGGACACAATCATTTTTCTTGCATTTGTAACTGAGGAGGCATGTTTGATCTTCGAGGTTGAATCGGAAATCTGAAGAGTAAACAGCACGGCCCTGTAGATTCTTCATCTGCGGAGGAACTTCTCGTCTGTTTTTCCTCAGAGTTCCTAATAAAGTCATGCCTTTTGAGCGGAGAGAGCGTGCGAGCTTCAAAGAAGTAAAGAAATTGTCAGTTGTTATGTGTCTTCCAGAATTTTCTAGAGAGCTGGTCAAATCCATGACAACACGTTCTCCAAGTCCGTGATGACTGGGATTGTCTTCTTTGCCTGTGTACATTTGTAGATTGTAACAAAAATAATTGTTGGCATCGCACAACAGCCAGAACTTAAGTCCATACCTTGATGGTTTGCTTGGCATATATTGCTTATATGCACAGCGACCTCTGAAAGGATATAGTTCCTCATCAACGGTAAGAAATGCACCAGGCACATACGATTTTTGACAGTTGTTCGTGAAACCATCCAAAAGAAGACGAACCGCTGCTAATTTGTCTCGCAGTTGTCGAGCAGCCCTTGTTTCAGGATTGTCAAAACGAAGCATGATACTTAACTCTTTGAATCTTGAATGGCTCATTGTTATTTTGAAGATGGGCCTTCCGTGTTCTTTCGACCACAGCTCTTCAGTACTCTCCATGTGAGAACGATACACGCCGCGTAGATATAACAGGCCAATGAAGGCTAACATTTCTTCCATCGAAGCGTCCGTCCATGCTGCACCTTTGATAGATCTCCCTCACCGATTTGTCTCTTTTAGTATTGTCTCCATCATATCGTGATCAAACAAAATTTCCCAGCTATTTATAATAGTATTTGGCGCGCGATTATGCCGCACAGAGTAACTTGTGAGACCTGGTGCTGGTCTAAGCAGATTCTCTCTTCGCTCCCTGCCACGTCTCTGTTCTTGAGGTAGGAGAGAAGTCCATTGCTCTCCATCAGCGGATGAAATATTCACTTGATTGCCGATTGTTTGGTTACTGGATACGTCGTCATCAGAAGGTGAAATATTGTCACTTTCATCGATATCAGATGAACCAGATGATTCACTGGAGTCCTCCGTGTCATTCGCAGATGAAGAAGCTTCGGGAACGTCTTCCTGCGCGCCCCTCCATAATCTCAAAGCTTCAACTTTTGAGCTCCGTTGTGAGCGTTCCGCCATCTTCGCTCGTAGCATAAAACAGCAGTGCGGTGTAATGACAGAACGGCCTGCCTGCGCGGTCTCATAGCCAAGCGCAGGCAGGGAGCATTGTTCACGCGTCACATCAAAATCGATTTCATTAGTTCGTCACAGTTGCACCTGCGTGCGACAATAGCGACGATAGCAAAAGCTTTGAAGCAAAGCGAAGTTTCAGCTGCGTTATCCCGTGTGTCTTTGTGTGCAGGGAAGGAGTGTGCGTGTGTCTGTGTGCAGCCAATAAGCACTACCGCTATTCCGATGCTTCATTATCTACTGTTTCGCATTGTATCAGGCGAGTTGAGGCGGCCCAATCGGCCTGGGCAGATCGACAAACTAATCGATGGAATCGTTTGCAAGTGCGCCTGTGATTTCAACGTCTCCAAAATCTGACCAGTTGTCAGCCTTTGAAGTGCATGGCGTTAAGGCTAAAAATAGAAAAAATGCTACACGTGAGCGCGTGACGATAGCTGCCTTCACGAATATGACGGTCAGGATAAGGCTAAGATATAGCGTCGCTAAGGATACGGGAAATCCTTATCTGGTTTCACGAATACGGGCCTTTGTTATTTGGAATAGCAGTGACTGAATTTCTGCGCTATGACGACCGATGAAACGAATCAGTGTGACTGGGTCCAGCTGGACCCATAGATTTACTAAAAGGTTTGCGATGAATTGCAATTATTTAAACAACAGCTAATACATTTTCACTTGGCAGTTATAATTGACATATCGATACAGATAAAGTCCAGTGATATCAATAATAAATAATGAAAACTTAATAAATAACAGCAAGTGATCTGGAAAAATGGGTCCACGTGGACCCAGAAAACCCCCCGAGGGTTAAAACTCTTGATTTCATCATTATTTCGATTAAAGCGATCGTAGCAATATGATTTCCGTCCGCGGAACATTCCTTTGCCACCAGTGGCTTGTACTAAATAGTTAGCATTTTCAATTATCACACAGACACCGTTTGGAATAACGTGAATCTTGCTTTACAATAGGGGTATAATTTCATGCAGTGAAATATCTGGAGCAAAAATAGTGTACTTCATTTTGGAGTTTGCTAATTGTTATCTTGAAAATTAAGCTTTGTTATGCAGCGTTGATCATAGTCATGCAAATTCTCTATGTGTTGATGAACATGTGAAGTATAAGCAAACATTCCACGCAGCGAGCGACCATATTGGAAGATACAAAGATTGTAAACTCATGTGATATTTGGACACTAAAGATCTCTGTGATGAGTAAAAAAATATCTATGATAGCTTCAAACTTCTGGCGATTGTCCGATATCTTCGTTGAGGATACACATCCTCCATTTCTAGTTCAGATGGTTCAAATAGTTCCAAATGGATTTCAGATCTGCCCAAATGAATTTCAGATATAATCCAGATGAATTGGAGATCTCCAGTTGAATTAAAGATCTTTTCAAAGTTGAGCTTGTGACAGATATCTGAAATTCAGCTAGAGAAATCTGAAATCCATATCTTATGTCTGAAATTCATTTGGAAAGATCTGAAATAGACATGGAAAAGGTGTAGTTGGTACCAAAAGAACATACAGGGTTGATAGAGAAGCTTTCGGTCTTTGAATATTACATAGTCTTTTCAAACGACTGCAACAAATATCCAAAACAAAGGCAAAAATGTCAATCACCGAAAAAAAAATTTCAAAATTTTCCATCGGAAAATTTTCTGGAAAATTTTCCATTTGCATCACTAATTATGGCCTACATTAAATTATGACAAAAACTGCAAAGCATCGTTCACATAACGGATCGTACCCAAAGGGATGTCAGTGCCGGTCCTTTTGTCCTCACGATAGAGGCCAGATTCTAGAAAGAGTTTATATTTTTAGTGTAACTGTCCCAAATAGGCTCTAGTGATGAAAATTTTCCGGAAAATTTTGGAAAATTTTGAAAGTTCTAATTTTTTGTGATAGGCCCTATGCTTTGATCGCTTCTACAGCCGAGGTAGCTACACACCAATAGCATGGGTCTAAAAGTGGTGATCTTGATCATCATTTTGATTAAACCGACTTTGAAAAATGAAAAAATTTGAATTTTTGTGACATAACTTTTACGTTTTCTATCACAGCCGATCGAGGCATGCATAGACATATCAATAGAATTGTTCCAAAACTCTTGATTTCATCATATCATTTCGATTAAAACAATCGTGGCAATACGAATCCCGTCCGCGGATTTTTTAGCATTCCTTTGCCACCAATGGCTTGTGGCAATTTGTTGGCATTTTTAATATTATAACACAGACATCTTTTGGGACAACGTGAATTTTTTCCCTTACGATAGGGGTATAATTTCATGCATTGTGAAAGATGTGGAGCAAAAATAATGCACTTTATTTGGGAGCTTGTTTATGGCTTAAAAGTTAAGCTTTATCATGCAGCCTTGATTGCAATGATACAAATTCTCCATGTGTTGATGAACATGTGAAGCACAGGCACACAATCCAACACAGCATTATGCATGAGCGACGATATATTGGAAGATAAGACTGTAAACTCGTGAGATATTTGGAAACTAAAGATATCTGTGATGAGTATAAGAAAATCTATATGATAGCTTCTAACTTTTGGGGTAATGTCCGATATCTTTGTGGAGGACAAACTACACATCTTCCATTTCTAGCTCAGATCCCGCTGGGAAAAAAGCTCGCGATTAGCTAGCACATATCTCGAGCGAGTAACGAGCGCATAGCTTCCGTTTTGTCTCGCAAAATGCTGGCGAAAAGCTTGCTAATTTAGGAGCAAAAACGCTGCTTTTCGCTCGTGATTAGCGATGCTTTTCGAATGCTAATGTAGCGCGCTAATCGCTTGCTTCATTGAAAAGCTTGCTGCTCGCTTGATATTCGCTGTACCCTATTAGCATATATGAAGCCTTGTTCTTTGACTTCCTGTAGACCTACTTACACATCTAACATAACACAAAAACATGCTGCTCAACGTCATACTGCCACGAAATGCTCATGGATCAACAGTAGTGGATATAGAACTGTCAAAACCATAACATTCGGAGACAGTGACAAAAAATGTGAGACTCACCTCTGCTAAACAATTGTTGGCTTGCAGAAGTTCAAAGTTTCTTCCATGCCATGAAGACTCAATGAGCTGGTTTGGTTACAATTAGTTGTATTTTCAGCATAAATTCCTGTAGACCAGCGGTTCGTGTCTAAAATGCAAAATAATGGATCCTTTTTATTTACATGCAAAATTACAATTCATAAATGAACATTCGCATTGCTTACCGTTTTCACTGATTACTTCTATGCAATATTTAGGCCAAACTTACAATAAACTATTGTTGATCACTGTCATCTTGTCACGAAACGCTCCAGGGACTAACAGAAGAATGACTCAATGCTGCTAAACTCAAAACATTCGGAGGTAGTGACAGAGAACTGAAAACTCACATAAAAATTGCATTAATTTCAGAAATTTAGAAATCACCTCTGCAAAATGGTCGCCAATTTCTCTCTCCCGTCGATGCTCATTGAACTGGTTTGGTAGAGCCCGCGTCCATATTTGATATTTAATTTTGTTGGGCAGCGATTGCGGTCTGGAATGTACAATACAATTTTTATACCAAAATCTTTAAAAAAACCCGTCTAGGCATAAACGTCAATGCGAAATTTGTGCAATCTGATATCATATAACAAAACCTGAAAGTAAATTAATACTCTTATTTAGCCATTGTTATAAAATGAAGAAAAAGATAATTCATTTCCACAAATTTTACACATTTTAGAGTAAAAGGTTTTTAGTATGAATAATCCTACAAAAAGAATTCTACCGTTGGAGCATTTTTCGTTTTACGAAAAATTCAATAACTTTAAGATTTCGCAACATTACAATTTTCCCCATTAACTGAAATCAGCCTAAAGATCAACGGAGGAAAATTTCAATGGCATAAATTATAAGCATGATGGTTTCATTCGATTGGTAGTTGTCCATGTGATTTCATGTAATTAAAATCAGTGCAAGATGATTAAGGTGCTCATAATTTTATTGATGCGATTGCAAGATTGCAATTCTTTGAGATAATGTCAAGCCCAACCCTTCAAGTTTCAACATGCTGGCATTAATAACAGGTTTTAAACGTTTCACTTACTTCAATGTTATCCATATTGGTTCATAGATTGTACAAAATGCACATCTCGTTATTGAGTTTAAGTTGCAGAGATTCATGGTCTGCAGCAAAGGTATGTATAGCTATTACGCTAGTCACTACAATAGGAAGATAACCTATTTTTCTAAAACTAAAACGGGTTTCATAATGTGACATTAAAGTGAAGCGACTCACCCATTTTTACATGGCTTCAACCGTTGTCTTTTTCCGCAGTCATGAGGAAGGGAATTAAATTGATACACATTCATTGATTTGCGCGCGCCTTGATCCAATACGCTCGAAGTGGTTTATCAGAATCACAGTTGACCAAGCCGCGTACAAGGCACGACGCCAGAGATCTCACAACTTGATGCGCACTTAATAATTGACACGATGTCGGGCAGGCAATTGTTCGAATGAGCGCAGGAAGTCTAGCCTCTTAGCAGACAGCCTTAAGGCTGTGTCGGGTTGTAGCGGCATTGTCATAACGACAGGGAATCGATGTATACTGTTACACCCTGCGCTGCGTTCGGTGTGTGAATAATGCCAGTTGACGTCACACAGTGACTGTCTGATTAGACGGGAGGCGTGCGTATAGGAAGAAAAACAATCATCTGTTGGGATGCTCGACAAACAAGTGAAACAACTAATTGCTCAGTGACCAAGTTGCAATGCAAGTTTGCTGTCCGATGCATGTTGGGTAGCGATTTATTTTACATAATTTAAAAAACTTGATTGAAACATAAAATCATCAAAGTATTGTGAATCACTGTCATCTGCATTGACTTTTAAGCAGAAAAAAGTCGCTCATATGAGCGTATTTTCATAATTCGACAACAGTGGTTCAGTTCATTATTCGACATTTCAGTTCAGTTACAATGCTTGATTATTGTAGTTGAATAGCTGTCTACTTTGGTCTTCAATACTGGATTAGACCATCAATAATGGATTTATGAACACTGATCTTTAAGGAAAAATGACGACTTGTTAAACGGAATTTCTATATGTTTCAATATAGAAAGCTATAGAAGCTATAGAATACGGCGGAAGCACACTCTAATTAACTATTTGATGACATCAACAATTAATGAGAATAACTAAAATGAATCTGCATTTTTCGATTGAAGCTGCTATTGCTTTACCAATAGCCATCTATTAATCATTGACAAGAAGCTGGCAAATTTCGCTTTGCAATAGCTATCTATTGGCCAGCGACAAAAAGTAAGCAAAATTCGGTTTGCCAATAGCCATCTACTCGCAAACTGCATTATCGCTAGCTATGACATCGCTTGCTCGCTCACTAAAAGCCAGCGAATAGTCCGATATCTTCGTTGAGGATACACATCCTCCATTTCTAGTTCGGATGCTTCAGATAGTTCCAAATCGATTTCAGATCTGCCCAAATGAATTTCAGATATGATCCAGATGAATTGGAGATCTTCAGTTGAATTAAAGATCTTTTCAAAGTTGAGCTTGTGACAGATATCTGAAATTCAGCTAGCGAGATCTGAAATCCATCTAATGTCTGAAATTCATTTGGAAAGATCTGAAATAGACATGGAATAGGTGCAGTTGGTAAGAAAAAGGTACACAGGGATGATAGAGAAGTTTTCGGACTTTGAATACTACATAGTCCTTTCAAACGACCATAATAAGTCTCCAAAACAAAAGAAAAAACGTCAGTCACCGAAAAATAAATTTCAAAATTTTCCATTTGCATCACTAACCGCATGTAGCGGGTCGATTTGTGGTGACCGAATCCAGTCCGCGAGATCTGCGTTGGCTTGCCTTTACCTAACCGCACGTAATAAGCAATAACAATTACTCAGATGATGAAACCTACCTAGATTGAGTCCACTGAAGGTCAATTTTGTAAACGTAGACATCGGGATTTAGGTTGATTGTACCTCAAACAAGTTTAAATCTTGAATACAATGGATAATAACAATCATATCCAGTGATATTCAAAACTATCGTTGATAAGGTTCATTAGGTCTGCTACTAAATTTTGATGTCTAAAACCAACAAAAATACATGTACATTATAAGCGAATTAAGATAGTAAAACGCAGACAAACTGTGAACAATGATGTAAAACATAAACCATGTAGAACTCTATAACGACACATAATAGAGAAGTATGTAACACAGAAATGAGCATTAATTTATTGTAAGATTAAAGAAGGTGACAATTAATCTAAACTATTTTTATATTTCATCATTCCAATAATTTACAACAGCACGAGTTAATCGACAACACATTTTCCCAGGATGGACAACTTGCTGTTAAAGCAGAAAGTCCGATGAATTTGATACTTAATTTAAAATGATTTCTCCTTTAGCTGAAATAAATAACAATGTACCGCAAGATGGTTTATACACATCCAAACCAACCATGTAGTGAAACATTCGAACCTGTGACTTATTTTTAAAGTTTGCGACTTAGAATAGAAGAATAAATGTTATATTGATAATGGAAATCATGCATTACAATTTTACAATGATCGGGTATAAGCAATGGTCAAAACATAAAGTCAATCAAGAAAAAACGATGTATCAACAAAGAAAATTGAACTTCTACAAGAATGCATCAGTTTACTAAGTCATGCTGTTGTATAACGCTGTACAAAATGGGAAAAAAGAAGCTCGGCGAGTTTCGGTTCGGCAGTATGGCACCAGTAGCTTGCAAGACAAACGTGGCTGAGTCAAATGGGAAGGTGCTAAGTGGCTTGTTGCCAAACAGAACGTGGTCCCGGCGGAAATTCACATTCAAGGAGTCTCAAAAAGGCCAACAAAATAATACTTAAAGCTGAGCTATTACTAATACAAATCCGCAGAAAATTCTCATCACTGTAAATATTAGAAAAAAATTTCAATCCCAATTCACGACCTTATATTTTAAATAAAGCTTCTTTTAATGACAGCCGACGTCCTGCATGCTGACTTGATGACGGGAATAACCCAATGCTGGTAAAATCAAAACATCGCAAAAAATTACTTGTCACAGTCGGCAGACGATGAAACGTCAGGTGTCATTTCAGAAAGTTTTATTAGGTCGTAAATTGGGAATGAAATTCATTTTTTCTTTCAACCAGTGGCCAACCTCCTGTGAGACTATAAACTGAAACATTATTAGCATACACACGGAAATTAAATGGCATGAATAATTACAGTGGTGTGGCATAATTTTCTCCTTTTAATTTTTTTTCATGTACAATAGGCTAACAACCCACTGCCTAATTATACTATATTACACGTAGGCCTGACAAAACGATAGACGGCTTGCTCACAAACTACATTATCGAAAAGCATCATTCAGCGAATTGAATTTTTTACGATGGAGGACATTCATGTTTATTCACCACTCCTGCTTTTAGGAAATATGCTTCAATATCATGGATTGAACTTTCCATCTCCTATCAACGATCCTGATGAATCATGCGATTAATCCTTTAATCAAATGCATATTTTATTTTGTAACTTCAGGACAATTAGAATGGTTGGCTTAGAATCTGTTACTATACAAGTTACCTATTGATGCGGTTTATTCACCTGATTTACGAGTACGATTTATTTGCTACTCACATGTCTTAATATTGTTGACGCACCATATGCACTCCATTTAGATACTCCCGCGCTGATGATCTTTAACAAAGGATGGCAACATGTATACTATCTTCAATGAATAGAGAAAACTGCACCGTCAGGTGTTCGACGAGCTGATTCACACCCACACACCGCCCTGTGGGAACGCATCTTGCTAATATCAACAGATTATCTGGCGAGGTAGCGATTTTGTGGATAATTTTTTTAAAGGTTCATTTTCGTGTAAAAACTATCTCCGCATGTGAAAATGGTCATCATCTATCCAAAAACATGTGTAAAATTAAAGAACGACAGTTGGCGAAAATTTGCTATAATTAGTTAGTAGATATTTGTTTACTAATGCGAGCTGATTTTCGCCAACCGGCGAAATCGTGGATATTGTAGCAACTAATTAGTGGTAAGTAGTAATGTTCGTATATTACCTTCACATGAAAATATATTGTATACTCAGTCTGATCTGATAAAAAGGGATCTTTTTTTAATTCACGAAGGCTTAAACTAAAAAAAGTATTCATCTTCCATAAATGTCGCAGTAAATACCATGATATTATTCAAATATTTGTCATTGTTGTAAATTATTGAATGTCAAGAGATGTTATGAAAATTGATATAAACGGATTCTCTATATTCTAATCATTATCAAAGAATGATAGTCTGCACTTATTTCTTAGATAGATTAGCCATATGTGGGGGATAGTGAGGAGGTGAGGGAGGGAATAGCCTCGGCTGAAGAGGCGGATTACTAAAGAAAATAAGAGAGAAAGTTAAAAGTAAAAGGTGACATATAGAGCGCGAATTGTCGCCGGCGAACTTCGCCAGCGAATATCCCGCAAATATGACTGAACTTTAGCATGATATTCTGCAGCTGACATTCGTCAGTTTTTCGCAAGATTCGTTCCCACAGGGCGCATGAGGAATCCGTGAACTGACTGATAGACGTAGCGCGCGGCGAAGAAATGCATTGCAATGTTCGAATTCGGGAGGCTCGCCATCATGAAGACATGATAATCCCCTTTTAGAATAGGTCAGAAATATAATTAGATAATTACAGTGGTCGGGGTGCATTAGAATGAAGTAATGGTTTATAAATAATCATGAAAACTGACTATCGTGCACACATAGGCCTACTCGTGAAACATCGGAAAATGATGACATTTCTACCTGAGCGCCTTATACGGACTTCTAAATATCCCAGTAAACATTGTGACGTCATTGCGACGTCCCATTGATGTCATCATGCGTGTGAGACGTCTATGACCAGAACGGGATGTCACAGTGACCTCCCATCAAAGACGTCAGAATGACCGCCTGTATATGACGTCACTGTGACATCCAAAGTGTGACCACAAACATGATCAATGAGCCACAACCACGAAGAGTCATGAAATTATGACGTTTACGCTATGATGAATGATTTCCACTTAATTGCATTAAGTTTTGGGACTATCTTTTTTAATTTCCATTCTCGAACTCTCGCTCTCTCACTCACTTTATCTCTCTCCTCGCTTTTCTTGATACTTTTTCTTCTGATAATGATTCTCTGTCATAGCCTAATTTCTCTTCTTCTTTCCTCTTCTCTTTCTCCCTATTTCTATTCATCTCTCAACTCAATTCTTTTCTTCCTCCTCTTCTATTTATCCCCACTTCTCTTCATTTTCTTCTCTTGTTCCAATTCATCATTTCTCTTCTTCTTCCATATCTCTTCTCACTTCTCTTTTTCCTCCTCTCCTTTCTCTATGATTTCTCATTCTTCCTCCTCTACTTTGTCTCCTCATTTCTCTTCCTTTTATTCTTCTGTTTCCTTATCAGCTCTTCTTTTTCTTCTTCTATTTCTTATTCTCCCATCAATCTGTTTTCTGCTTTGTTTTTATCTAAAATCGATGTATCTTTTAAAATAACATAATGTAAAAATTCATCATTAATTTCTACCCATGCATTTCTTATTAATAGGATTCAGGTTTATCGCAGGGCATTTGATGAATCCCAATTTTGCGATTGCAGTTGGAATGGAATACTTGTAATTGCAATAGTTCAATATCATAATTCAACAGATCTTTCTTTCGGATTCATTCGTGCCCGTACTCGTTGCATTGAATGAGTCTGTCTTTCGATGATTTACTAGCATCCCAGCGTTGGCGGTCACGTCATTAAGTGCAGACCTCGTATTTCATTTCTTAATAGAGGAGAACTGCGCACAGATTATTATCGATCACTTTAACGCGTCACTATCGATAATCACATGACAGCGAGAGGAAACGTGCAAGCAGTCCTTCATTTCATTCATGTTACTCGTACTGCGCATCGAACGTGATTCATGTTTTGCGATAAGGTATTAGTGATAAGTCTACGACTTAGACCAAACTTTCTTAAACGACGCCTCGGGCACCTTTCCTTTGGACATTTGCAGGAACTTAAATCCACCTCCCATATTCGACCTCCACAATCAATTCAAAGATCAGGGCTTCGAATGTCATCTCGTGATCTCTGACAAGAAAATAGTCTAATGCAGTACAGCAAAATGTTTTTCGATGATTGATATCATCAATTGCCGGAGTTTACAGGTGAGATGTCTACTCTTTTCATTTCTTATTAAGTTTAAGTGAATTAACTATACGCACTGGATTAGTTATAAACTTATTTTCACATCTTATTATAAAAGTTGAAGCTAATTCATGAAATCGCAAAAATAAAAGAAAAATTATTTTAATTGTCCATAAAACATGGCATCATCTGATATCAATTAATTTGTTTCAAATTTCGTGGCTCTCGAACTGGAATCAGATTAATTCCTCCCGCCGAAGATAATTTGCCATAATTAGAGGCTTTACATACATTTTGCCATGCTTAAAAAGGAACGCTGCTATTCGAACATTTTCATCTTCCTTCTATTGAACTGTTGTGTGATCATCAATATAATACTTAAAGTTTTCTGCAAAATACTGAAGTTTGTACCATAGGATTATAAATGACAATGCATAGGCAACCATTTTGACGATCAAAATGTTATGATTTTGCATTGATTTTTTTACGTAAGTGAATAATTTAAATGTACTGTAACAATGTAAGTGTGACCATGATGGTAAGGAACAGGTATCTAAGCTTATTAAGCAAATCTAGATAATGATCATGATTCTACTGTATATTTGAATAATTGGACGATTGTACGTCACACATATCAGTTTGCAATATCGTAATGCATGCACATACATAAGTTTTGTTGAATAATATTCAAGTAAACTTATTTTGTTGAATGTTATCAATTATTGCGAAAATGAATGAATAAATAATTTGCTTTTGCTCATGAATGTTTCGGATGCAATGTAGCCTGGATTTTTATGAAATGGTTGCAAACATGACAATACTGTATTATAATTTGCATATTTGTAAGGTTGGCAACACATTCTGGGCTACATAAAATAGGCCTATATTCGATTTAATTATAATAAAACGTTATGTTTCGTAAAATGTTGCAAATAGAACAAAGCGTTTATTATTTGATGATAATTATGATGTCTAAAAAATGATTCCCCTTTACTCAGTTTATAAATAAAGCCACTAAATTCATTTTGATAAAATTAAAAACTAATTCTTGCACAATGCATTTCGTCCATTCTTATTCAAGTGCGAGCATGCAGGATTGAATATAAAATACAAAATCTGAAGTCATACTTCTACAGCAATGAATCTATGAACAAAAGGATTGTTCATAGATATATTACTGCAGAAGTAAGCTTATATGATTTTAGATTTTGTATTATATATTCAGTCAACGTTTGCACTTGAATAAGAGTGGGCGAAAGACATTGTGCAAGAATTAGTTTTTAATTTTATCAAAATAAATCTAGTGGCTTTTTTTATTTATTGATAATTATGATGATTAATTTTATCATGATTGTGCAATTAATTGTGTGTAAATAAATTATAGCCGGAAGATGATGGTCGCTTGTCCCGCATTTGCTTGAAAAACAGAGGAAATACTATCTAAACAATGAATTCTCTCATCATATGAATGTCAAATTTTATTAGCTTGTACAGTATTAATGCAAAATCATGTTAAAATTCATGATCTAATATTACAGGCGATAAATATCCGAAGATGGTCTAAAATCAAAAATATATCAAAACCTGTGTCTATGTCCAGATGCAGAGCATTGCATGCACTCAAAATATAATGACAATGTGAAATTTAAAATGTATAATGCTTTTTTAAATTTTAGTCTAATTTTAGTTTCTATTTATGTCGTCAATTTATAATTTAGCCTCGATAGTCTCTAGATTTTAGGCAACAAGCATGAAGAAACTTTTATTTTGGATTAGTTGTGCCTCATGTCAATGAAAGAAATTTTATATTTTACGAACTATACAGAATTATATATTGTTCATATTCAATGTAGGCCCTATATGCCTACATGTCGAAGCATCTTCTCTACGGTGACTCAAATTCAATAGGTATGCATTTCGATACCTCTGATGAGCAATTTCATCACATTAGATATTGATATTCTAATACAGTGATTTCTCTTTTGAGCGTTGTATATGTATGCCTACGTGTATGTAATTTTTGTGATCTAATTAAAAATTTGCTGTTTCTTACTTCAGGTACGTCGTGCTTTCAAAAGGTCAATGGAATATCGAAGAAGGATACGTGATTTATCAGCGTCTGCTTTTGTCTCAAGTGGAACGTGTATGGAAACAGAAATACTTAGATAATTTGCGAAAATATAATTATCCACAGATGATTCCAATGTTTTCGTTATCTTCATAATTGGGTAAATGATTGAAACTAGTTTTAAGTATGGTAATGGGATGTCTGTCATGATGTCAAGTGACTCATTAGGACGTCTCGTAGGAGCACTTTGAAGACGTACGTTGGATGTCCCGGCGGGATGTCATACTGACGTCCTGTGATGCTTCCGCTGTGACGTCTTCTTTACTGTCAAATAAGACGTACGTGGGCCATCCTGGAATGACGTCGTCATGACATCCCGCTGACGTCACATGTTTACTGGGTATAGTACCCAATATAGGATTTCCGTTACAGTGCGATTAATCGCTATAGCGAAGTCAGCTACGTTTTTCGTGTTGCCGAAGTTCTGCCGAAAGTCGATTGACCGAATTATGAGGCACTTGTGCCGACATTCATAAAGATGTGTGGTTATAAAAACATTTCTATTTATTTCATATTAAAACATCTTTCGCAGTTCATATCATAACACGTACAGATAATATAAATTACGATAGAACCTTCATTTGAATCGAAACTGCTCAAGATGGCCGAAGAGTCGCATCGCACTTTGCTGTTGTCGGCCCGGACACGGTCCGACATTTACGTTTGCACAGGGAATGATGGGCCAGCAGAACGAGGATATAGGTAGGGCCTACAACGCCGAAGAAATTAATTGATCTACTCGTTGACTCAGAAATTTAGCTTAGATTATACTCAACTCTTACAACTGATGATATTTTACGTGAAGCTACAGAATACTTACTGAAATTTCCTTCAGCAAAACGGACGGGGTTGTAAAATGACAACAGGGTTCAGAGGGTTAAATTATTAATTAAGTATCATCCTGTAGTGCAAAACAGACAACAGACCTTTATATCGACTCACCTCTGAATTGCGATGCAATCACAAATCCTTGAATTCTTTAATAAGCATTGAGCAAAGAGAGTGGTTGGAGAAGAGGCTTTTCAAAGAGGCGATGGACAAAGAGACTTAGGGATCAGCGAGTCAACCACGACATATGGAATGGAAAATAATAGGTGAATACATGGAAGTTTCAGATACGAGAAAGACAAACGATCTGATCCAGACGACTTGCGGTTTAGTAGCTATGTAGTTCAATGCTTTGTTATTTCGGAGACCTCGTTCCCTGCATGACTTCACATAGGCTAGGCTTACTCGCTCCGGGACTATTGACATGCATTTCTGATGTTCAATCTGCTCATATCAGTTTCTCTGAAGATTACGCAAGGAGCGAAAGCTATGAACTTCTGCATTTTTTCTTGCTAGGATGGTCCAGAGGAGAGGTTTACCTATCGAAAAAAGTAATGATCTTCCTTTTTTGCGTGTGAAGAACTCGTCTTAGCTGTATCGCCTCTGCAGTAGACATGTGCTACTTTCTCTATGCTCCTGATGCTTCTATATCCGGTAATGGAGGAGCATACTTACTCTAACATGATTTTCTACAAGATACCTCTGCCTAAATGGATGCCATTGAACCTCTGCCTCAATGCAAAGACAGTCTCGGCCTATGTCACGTGTGAAACAGTTAAGGGACGTGTTCATGATTGAAAGAGCATTAAGATAATAAATTTCAAGCCGCGAATAAGCTTTCGCCTTGAATTACATGCATAATATCAGTAATGAAGTTTCGCTATGCTTGAAAGTCATGGAATGACATTTTTGAGAAGGCGTGGAAACATGTAAATATAACCTGACTGAGGAGCCATAATTCACACAGTTGTGATGTTTATTTAATATAGGCTACGCGCAGTCATGAAAATGATCAACTTAAATTTTCAAAATAGATTTATTATCATTAATTGAAAACACCGAAATACAATTGAAAATATTTAATTTACCAAGTGATAGTTGCATTAAAAATAGCAGAATATGGCCTAACAGAGTTTTTGCAGAAAAAGTAAACAAAATAACTGAGAAATCACAAGACTTCCTTTCTGAGCTTCGTCAATTCTGGAATCCCTTACCAAGATATGTTACCCAATGAGACTAATCTGACTTGAAGTTCAGTCTTCCTTCATCGAAATTGTATTTTCCGATAGCTCATCATCCTCACCACCATTAGTCATACAAATATCGTCGTTCTTCTCCGGGACATTTTCGCAAATGTCCTCTTCCGGAACCTCCTCGTCCGTCTTCAAGTCGGTCACCCTTGACTCCTGCTCACCAGTATTCCCAACTTCGACTTGTATCGCTCCTTCATCGTTGCTTTCTTCCATGTCTTTACTCACAACGTCACTCTTAGTCAGATCAAACTCACATGATTCGGAGGTCTCTGGTGCATCAGACTTGTCTTCCCCTTTATCTACTTCCTTCGAGTCCTGTTTGTCATTATTGTCAATCTCTGGTACTTTACTCTCATTGATCTCTTCATCAGGTAAGAGAACAGGTTTCTTTTCCGGTAGGAATCGCTTTAAAGGTTCTGCAAGAGATTCTATGTCGATGCCGCCGAGATTCCGTCGTTCGACATCAAGACGAGATAGTCCAAGGTAACCAGAAAGTTCTCGGTTAGGAAAAAGAAGGCTTAAACAATGATTCACATGGGTCAACAGTTCGTCAACCATCGCCTCGCACAATTCAGCAAATGCCTCTGCCTCGCTCGCAGTGAATGTTGGCGATTCTGTTCGATGAAGTTCGAGAATGGCTCGAATGCAGGCGGCTAATTGCAGCTGCAACGTGTTGCATATTTCACGTGTAAGATTGATAGAACAGCAAAGACGAAGGCGGTTGAGCGAAGCGATGATTTGGTTGGCAAGGAGGGATAGTGGAGGAAATAGAAGAAGGCGAAGTGGTGGGGGTACCTCCGAGGAATCAGCAACTGAGGGTGGGCGCGGAGATGTAGCAGCGCCGCCAGGAAGGGTCAAACTGAAATAAATAAATATATGAATCACCAAAATGAAACTACGCACAGAAAATTCAGCAACTTAGGAACTCATTAACTTGTGGTTGACTTCCAGTAGCACACGCATCATATTTACGCAATAAAAGTCAGAAAAGTGTGCCAAACTGCTGGTGCTATTCAGGAATCAATGTTGAACAATTTTTCTCAGTTAATGCAGTAATACCTGGGATACAGAAGATTAATGACAACAGTACGTGTAAATCATATTCCCCTACCAAACCTCGCTTTACCAATGCCATACATTGCCCGATAATACGTTTAAGTATATAAAGCTGTTTTCACCTCTTTTGGTTTACGTTTTTTGCAATGTCATGATACTACAGCAGAGTACATTTACTACTGCTATTTCTTCTATGTCCAGGCGAACTGGCATTGTACAGTCTTTCATGGCTACCAGCCGGTAATCGAATGACAAAACTAGGATAAATACATGCAGAGTAGTCTGTTGAACAGTCGCTCAGATTTGTAAACCATTCTTGATGTGACAAGCTGGCTTCAACCATTCCGAGCCGTATGGATGAATTCTTGTATGACGGAGCGCAGCGTCTACTCTACAGCTACCAAAGAGTCTAGTCCTAAATAGTTCAAATCTGAGGACATCTTTCCAGTCAATTCCCAGGCGAACTGGCACTCTGAAATATTTTAAATGCATTGACTGCAATGTGTCTTTTCTTATGAGTCAAAAATTCATGAGAGTCCATTTTAGGATGTTAACGATCACAAATACTATATATATATATATCTGCAAAAAGTACTATTTCAAAGGGCTATTTTTAGAAAAAAAGGACTAAGTTGAACTCTAAAATGATTAGTTCAGGAATGCATCCCATAATTTTCAGCTGCCTGTTTGCCTCGATATGTGTAGATCCATGTATTTGATCACGATATCCACTGATGTATTATCAGGCGCTGGCATGTGTTGAGATACTTGTGTACATTTATGGGACAAGTGATCTGTGATGAGGATGCTAAGCGTTCTAGTAGCATGTGTGCTTCCAATGCATACACACAGTGGTTTGGATATGAAGCATTAAATTAAATACATGCTTCACTCTGAGTTTCTTGTTCGGATTCTTATGTATTTCCAGCTTTAAATTTCACCTATCCACTTCCAGAGATCTTTGGTGTTCTCACGATATGAGTGCAATGTATTTTTCAAACTGATAATGTACGATTATTGAACACTGTATATTACTGCAATGTGAGGTGGTGTTGTCTTCAAGACTGCGGCCATAGCATGTTCTCAAGAATTAGTAATTGTCAAAATTTTGCCGACATCTTCTTATTATCGTGCATTTTTAGCTTATAGGCTTATCCATATGATATTTATTGAGATAGTTGTGATAGATAGAGGATATACATGCTTAGATGTACTATGTGCATTCTCGGTCAGCTAATGGGTGAAATTTATGCATGTTCCTTTTTTTACGTCACTACTCCCCATACTTGGGGCTTGGACAGTGCTAACATAATCAGACTTATGGAGCGTTGTAGTACTTTTAGTCCGGATGCCCTTCCTGCCGACTTCTAATGACACATTCGGGGCTCGACCTCTGGACCAAAAGATCGCTAGCCCAAGCACTTAACCACTGTGCCACGGAGACCACGGTTATTATTATATTACTTATTCCTAAGTTATAATAAAAATATATATATAATAATAATCAATTCATACTTCTTATAAAAATAAAAAGCAGTGATGGCAGTGACAACTTCACAAATATTTATTCAAAATAATGCTTTTGCTCAAAATATTTCATGGATATATTGGCAAATAGTTCATTTTGGATATATGCTAACTATGCCATAGAAAACACCAAATCTGAAATATTGGCTTCCAATTTTGAATATAGCAGGATCTAGAGCTATTTTTAGAAATTTACTTTTCTCCAAATTTTTGAAATTCTCAAAATTTGAATTCTTACGCAGCTGTAACTTATTTTCTGTAGGTTCGTTACTCAACCAAACATTGCATGGTATAAAAGAATTCCTATATGAATTTCAAAGGGCAACTGGCATGTAGAATGGAGCTAAATGGCTCCAAAGATGGTGAAAAAATAGGGTCCGCGAAAAAACACAAAATATCTAAACAAATCTCACAGCTTTCTGTATTGTTGTTACCCGTAATAACCATGATAACTGTGTTGCTGTATATCAGTGTGTTTCACATCTGTGATCTTAAGCGGTAGCCAGAATACAGAGAGCTGCACCAGGCGTTCAAAAATCGTGTTTTTTCAAAAAATGCCGAAAATGGCTGTTTTCATGCTGGGCTAGCTTTTTCTGTATGCCAGTTTTGACTCCAAATTGATGCTGAAACTCAGAAACATGCTCAATACTGGTAGAAGAAATTTGATCAGGTAACCGATAGTTTAAGTGGCATAAATCGGCCAATTTTGATTTTGCACATTTTTTCAATGTATGATGTCAATATTATATAAGTAGTATCGAGAAGTAGCATTTACAGTACGATAGTACTTGAAAACGTTAAAATGGTGTGCGGTAAGAAATTATTCCCCTTGATAGATATTATATATATGAAACTTTGATATATCAATTTCACATTTATTAATTGACATCATAAATTGAAACAATGTGCAAAATCAAAATTGACCAATTTACACATCATGACCTGATGGTCAAAACAGGCAGCTATCGGTTGAAATGTGAAGAAAGACTTTGCGATGATGGAACAATAGAAAATGTATTTCATTTCATTTGTGAATGCTCGGTATAAGATGATATTAGGTCACTGTTCATCCCATCCTTGATCGACGCCTCGGCAGGATTTAACTGTAGAATAGTGAAATTGACGAAATGCATCAAGACCGCGAATGATGCTAAAACCAATCAATTGTGCAATTTCAAACGATGATTAAGTGATTAATGTTCATTTACAATGATGAACCAGACTTCGCAATAACGCCTCAGTCACAAAGCAAAGTAAATACGAGCATCCCGAGCAAACGCATGTCTGCAAGCTATTAATCGATCTGGTTTGCTTTGCTCGCACTGTGGCAGCGTACAACTGCAGTAATGATGACTTTATATTTGCTGCAAAACGCTTTGCTCGGAAAAGCTCGCAGTGTGGCTGAGGCTTGAGTCTTCCAGTCGAGCGCTTATCTTCACGAGATTAACACGAAGTTAGGAACAATATCATGCTATTAATAAACAGTCTCAATTAATTCCATCTCATTACAGCCAAAACATTTTGATCTTTTTGTCTATGTGTTTATTAAGACAAATGCTTTCCGTATATGTATGCTGCATGTGTATTCTTTGCTTGTTCCGGACCTCTTTTCACTCAGGTGTAGGTTTTAAGAACTTTCTAAGCGCGTCTTGATTACAAACTTTCAATAAACATATAGATCATCGTGTTCATCCACTTATATTATTATTTCTGATGTTAGTGCTATTTTATAAGTTGCAGAAATTATTTGAACGAAGCTTTGAAAAATTACATTGATTAAAGCATGATTATTTATATTTCGTCCTCTCCTTCCAGAGAACCGGAATCTGTTTTCATAATCATTCACTTCATACCATCTCTGTAAACACTGTCACTCATTTAAATTCATGAAATGCTATCATCCTTCATCACTATTTTATCTGTTGTACATATCTTCATATTTTGAAATACATGCGTTTCTGATTTCTGATATTCACATTTGTTTTCGAGCCCTGACATTTCAATTATCTGATATCTTTACAGACTGGGGAAGGCAATCGTGCATTAAAATTGTGATCATAAGCGCAACTTCATTGACATCATGACATCTAATCCCATTCAAAGTTGCGATAACGGTTGATTTTCATCGCTTGTATTTCCGCTCCAAAATGATGCTAATGTTTCTTATCCGAGTTCCAAGCGGATCACATAAAAAGTTACCCTAATTCAAATATAAGTGCATGGCATTGTTCATGCTTATCACGAGGTCATCTACAGGATTACTTTGAACTATTTAAACTCTCATAATTTACTATCATACTAGTTTACCTGATCTACTTGATTTTCTATTGTTTATTTGGTTAAGTAGGTTTTTAATTATTACGAAATAAGATGGCAAAAAAGATAATTAATTACAGTCGTATCGGCATCGAATGATTTTTTTACCTGTATCTGTGAATAGCTTCCTCAAATTCCCTCGTTCCGATTTCCAGGGAGTTCCGGAAATGTACCAGAATAGCTCTTTGGAAAATCTCCGGCAGCTGACCACGAAAATCACACCCAACGCGTCCAAATGACAGACCGAAGTACATACATTGACCAAGCAACGTGTCAAAGCGGGAAGCAACACCATCTCCACCTCTGATCAAATCTGCTTCCAATGTTCCAAGAAACTGAGACACTTTTAACGACAGCCAACTGTGAAAGAGCGCCGATTCATGGGCCCCGACAGTAGCTAGCTGGAGTGGATCATCATCAGAGAAAACAGCACGGTATTGTGTGATAATGTCGAAGATATTTACACGAGTCACTTCAATTACTTTCGTAAGATGATGGAAAACGTCGTCACGAGGAATCCCACTCAGCAGACATTGTAACCAAACATCACGAGCTTGAAGAAATTTCAAACGCAATTCTCGTTCTGTGAAAACATCCATGCGACGTAGATAACCAATGACCTTCAGACATGCTGGTAGTTTCAGCTCTCCTTTCAGCTGACTCACCAACTGATGCAACAAGGACTGCGTCGACCGACGCACTTCATCCACAATCGATGCGATTACCGGAATGCCGCTATGTTTTCTCTCCAAACGTTTTGCATAAGCTACTAGCTCAAGGGCTTCATCATAATGTGCATTTCTAACACACGTGTCCATAAGCTGGGGAATTTCCAATATTTCCAATACCTGAGTATGTTTCTGTAGAGTTAATGCACTTAAGCGTCGTGTTGCACTAATATTATGAGCTTGAGACATAAACTGTTCACAACTCCCGCTGAATTCAGGAATAAGACCGAGTAACATTTCCAGTTGTTCCTCGACAGTTTTAAAATCACGGGCAATCTCTTTGGAACAATCGGCGGTATGAATGAATGTCTGATAATTCGAGGACGCCAAATCCTGATTTCTCTCTTGTAGATGACGATGAGATTCTTCCAACCGTCGAGGTTCTGCGCTTAGCTTTTCCAGTCCACATGCTGTTAGTTCAGCCAAGCATTCATGAAATAAAGGTTCGTCCCGCCATTCAGGTGGCAAACCACCAGCCTCGATTATGAGTTGACAGAGACCGTCTTCTGTGGTATCCATGTATTCTAAAAGACAGAAATATCGTAAAGTGAATTTGAGTTTAGAAGGTCAGACATAACTTAAAAGAAAGGGTGTGCAAGTATAGCATGGAAAGTTGGCACAAACAGTATGGATTACTGATTTAAAACATCTCGGAACCATCTCGGTGCATTTTGAACGTCTGTAATATGAAGTGTAACAGTGAAATAAACAGTGAAAAAATGCTACAGTGAAGGAAGTTAACAGTGTAATGAACTAGCTGATATCCTTACCGGTCTTGGTTGTGGCTTAGCCCGGCATCTTCAGACTCTGTTTGATGATGAAGAATAATATTTCATGACTAAGAATTTTGATTGTTTGATATACTTTAATAGCGGTAGGCACTACATGTAGGAGATTTGTTATGCTGCTATCATAATGCACGTACAGTGCAGTGCATCATCTATTATGCCAATACATCATGTGCATTTGGTCACATGATTGAATTTCAGGTTCTTAGTAGAATGATGTAGCGGAGAAAAGTAATTTTAGAGATGGTAGAGAGTGCATATGAGATGACTCATCAATTTCTTGAACTTCGAAATGAGCGATATTGACTGCTGTAAAAATCCGCATTATGTAAAGGATGCGTTCCAGGAAAAACTTATTTTAAGTGAATCTACGTACATCAGCGCAAATAGCAAATGGGAAATCATGGAATGCGTTCGTGCCATAATTATTTAGGCGGTCAACTAGGCATTTTTTCTTTTGAAAAATTGGTACTTTAAGCTCCAATTTAATAGAAAAAAACAATGGTACGTGAATTTTGCATCTACTTGTGGTCTTTCTCATCATAAAATGTAGGCTACTCACATAAACTGCGCATGCAAAATGGACATAAAATGTCCACACATTTTAATTGCATAAAAAATAGCGGAGTGCCAGTTCGACTGAGGACTGAAGAGAAAGATTTCACAGACATGAACGATTTAAGAATAAATTCCTTGGCAGACGTAGACGCTGCCTTTCACCTTACAGTGGCTCTACATTTTCATTCTACACTGCGACCCGGAATGGTCCTAAATAGCCTACAATATCTAGAATGGCTGAACAAGCTGCAGGATTGTACAACAAGCTTCTCTCCGTTTACTTTTATTTATCCTGGCTTTGCCGCGCGGCAGATGATCATTTAACATTGCAGAAGGCATAGAAAAGATAGCAGCATCAAAAGTCTATCTGCTTTGATTATCACAATAGTGCTTAAAATAAGCCGGTAACCGCACAAATGATGAAAGCGAGATTCATTCATTAGTTACGTATTATCGCGGCAGTGATCGCGTAAAACGAGGATTGGCAAGAAACATGCTTTACATATGAGTCATAGTACCGTTCTCTCTCTCCAGACTCGATGAAAATCATGTGTACCAAAATGTCTACGTAAACGACTACAAACTGTTTTCGTTAAAATAATGCGCAAGATGCACAGGATGATGTAGCCTAATACAGCTAAAAATTTTGAATATTCCTATTGATTTTTCGATCAACTTTTTATTTAATTGAATCATTTTCCCGATTATTGAATTTAGCTTTTCGTCACAATAATTTGCGAACTGCATTTTCTCTATTTGTTTGCTAACAATCGCGGTTCCATTCCTGATCCTGATGCTCTTCAATGGAAATTTCGGCTATTAAATTATAAAATCGTTTCAGAAATATCCGACTGTGACAGAATAATAATTATAATGTCGTTCATTTGGATAAAATGCCTCAATATTAGGAATCGTGAGGCTACCCACACAAGTCATTAGAAAAGTTGGCACAAAATGGTACTACAACAAATGATAAGAATTGGAAAGACATTCATTCAAGTAAAAGTCAAGAATCTGTAATCACTTGAAGCAAAGTTAAACTGAAAAACCACGGTTAGTAAGCTTAGACATGTATACAATGAAACTGTTTTGATAAATGAATGTTCTACAAAAGGGGATCTCAAAGGACTTGGCATTGGATAGTATACGCGGTGACAGATAGTGGAGTGGATGTGATGGGTCAAAAACCAAAGACTGAAACAGTTTCAATTCTTGTTTTACACGTCGGTAGTACAATGAGACGAATGATGAGCAGTTACAACTGGTGTTTCCACATATTAGTTATTACTCGTCGGCCAAGGTTTGAACTTTTTCGATAGTTAGGGAATGTCGTTGCTGTTGACTCACAAACAAAGGGAGCAGTACTCAAGCATTGTCCGCATACAGCTGCAATAAACACTAAAGAGTTGCTCTTTATTAAGGGCTTCAGCTGGCGCAGCATGTACATCCGAGTCGAAGCTTTCTTACACAGATTGTCAATATGGGCGTCCCTGCACCATCTGTTATCAACATGAACTCCCAATATTCGAAGACTGTTATTTTGAAGGATATTTTGTAAAGAGAAGTTGTTACTGCTGAACTTCATGTCTCGCCACACAAACAATTGATTGCACTTTGCGCGTTTGAGGAGTCGACGTCTTGCAACTCAGACGCCAGCAACCATCGATCTACAGTAGAAGAATATGGGACCAGTCCAAGGATATCTAAGTTGATAAGAGCATCCTCTGCATCAAATCACATTCGCCTGCTATCTATTAACCAAGCATACATGTCCTTATCCCATTCACGTGAATTTTCTGTTCCGCCCTTACGACGATCCTCTTGTCCGCGTCAAGAAAGGCGCTTACATGCTCATACAAGACGATGTGTTTCGCGTACTGCTTAACTTAGGGCTGCATGTAATGCACTTTTATAGTTCTGTATATTTCCATTGCTCAACGATTTGTCTTATTGAAATTTGGGGGAGATGTAGAAATATTCAAGTTCATGTGTACAACTGTACATGTACATATCAGTAGATTGTTGCATCTCATCACGTGCTTGATTGAGATGTATCTCATCTCATGATTGATTATGTTGTATCTCATCTCCTTTAGGCATACAACATTCTTTGAATAGAATATTTCATTCCAAAAAACGACTTTGTTTACCGAAGACTGCTGCAATTATATAATTATTCTATCTGCAGCAGGTGTCAAGCCTTTGAATGTTCCTTGTGACGAAATTATCAATATGAAGCAGTGTGCAGGCCGACGAACTTTTGGCCGGTATCCATGCTGCGATTTCATTTGATACTTGGCAAGTTTGCTTTTTAACGGGATGGACTTTGTTGCTCCAGAATTCTAGCAGGCATTGGCAGAGCAAAGAGACAGGTTGAGTATTAAACAGAACTAGGGGAGTTGATTTAGGAATCGGAATCACATGGGCTAATTTCCATAGCTTTGGCATATCTACCAATTTCAGACAAAAGTTGAAAAAAATGCAAAGCGGTTCGCATAGCCAATCAGACAACTTGGACCATATGACTGATTTGATCGGAGCCAGTGGATGAACTTGTTTGGGTTAACATTTTAGAGAAGACTATTCACTTCAGGAACAGCAAATTTATAAGGTACTAAGTCAGCAAATCACAACACATGGGATCAACGATGAAATTGTCGGAGAAGTATCTGTATAGAATTTCAAGAATGTCACATACCCTCTTCCGATGGAACAATATTTGGACGCCAATCAGTCTTTCTGGATTTAGGCGCTACACATTAGACTTTCCCTCTATTGATCTGTTTTGATTAACACCGAATTTTCCACCAGGCTTGCTTGAATTAGAATTGCTTACTTCAGAATTATCCGACTATGACTGAAAATCGAATCAGGCAAACATGAGTCTCTTTAACCTCTTGAGACCGGATGACGCGAGGCATACGTCATGCGCATACCTGCGCATGTGCTCAACTAGAAGCAGACAGCACTGACAGCACTACTGATACAACTACCCATGACGTGCACTACACGTCATCGCTGTATTTTCTCATTGTTGACTCAGCATGTGGGGAGTTGCAGTTGTGAGCGAGTGGCGTGCACTGCACGTCATGGGTAGTTAGGGCAGTGAAGCAGATCAGGCTTCGGTGCCCAAAAGGTTAAAGAACATTCACAGAAACATCCATTCATTGAACCAGCTTGCTATACATCGAAAGTAGAGACGGAGCCAGAAATCCAAAAACCAGTAGTAAAAGCAATTCTTGGACATGCCTCGAAACTTTAAATGGCCTCCGCGATAATTAGCCCTGTCTCAACTTGGATAAGGTTAGTTGAGGGTCACAAGTCGGTGATTAGGTAATCCCAGTAATTTTTCAGGGAGATCAACATCATTTTCAGTACAGGATCCTTGGAACGCTCTACTCTTGATGATGAAAAGTTAGTAGTTGTCGATAAGTTTCAGAAGAGGAAGACTTCCATCATCGGTGACTCGAAAGCTGCGTATGCATGTCATCTGATTGCCCGCCTTTTTGGATCGTCATTTGAGCGCGAACGAAATTGCTCAGGTCTGCATCCTGGTTTCTATAGGTGAAGAAAAGAAGGCTGAATTCATTATATAATTGGCGATTTTCAGAAGAAGATTGGAAGTTTAAAATTCATTGATGTAGATATTTAAGATTAGAGGAAGTGATTGAGACTGTCTGAGCATTAAAGCAGACTTTTCCCTCTCCATTGAGGAAGGCATTCTATTCCAACATTGCAATGCTTCCCCAATCGTTGCAATGTTAACTTCATCTACATGAGTGGAAAGTCCCTTTAAGCGGTAAACGCTTAAGAATAAACGGTTAAACTATACAACGGTGAAAAGTTAATGACCACATCCGTGAATGCAAATCTTGAAATTAAGAGAGGCCAGCGGAGGCCCCCGGGTTATGCACAGATTTCGATGAAGAGGACTATGATGCAAGATAGGACTCCAACAAAGATTACGTGAATGTAACAATGCATAATTGTAATTTGATAGTGAATAGCCTGGATGCCTCAAGTCATTTGAAGTAGGCCATTACATAGATTTCATTTACTTTTCATACAATGTTTCTCTAGAAAATTTTCAACATAATTTTTTTTTGTGAAAAATGCGGATACACTATATAAACGACATTGTCCTACAAAAGGTAGATGTCTTACTATAGGAAAATGTCTTCACTCAATCCAGCTGCGGTAAATTTGAATTTCTAAGGTAGTCCGTCTTTGCGATCACATAAAACGCCAAAATGAAATTTTTCGCGCAAAGGACATAACTTTTTAAATACTCCGCCGTTTACCTACCTGATGTTGTAGTAGGAAGTTTCTCGCTAAAATGTCATCTACTTTTCTGGAAATACTTAAAAATTCAGTGAAATATGAGGAAAACAATGTTTTTATACTGCAAAGGCCAAACACATTCATTTACCAACGAATCGACCTGAAGGACGGAATACATGCTTAATAGCGTATTTTCTCTACAATATAAGGGTTCCACCGTAAATTAGGCATCGTTTGTATCCAGACAACTGTAAAATAATGATTTTTCTGAAAACAGTTACTTTGTACTGTACAATTTCTCCTAACATGGAAACAAATAATTACATCAACTGATCTAAACCTATTATAATTGGTTGCAGTAAAATATACGTCTTCAATTTATTTAAGAGTTTCAAGCCAAGCTTCTAAAATCAAATATGACAAAGTGATCTTTTATTACAAATTTTCACCGTTCATGCAGATTTATCAAGCAGAAACAATGTTGAGATACTGTGTCTGCTTGATGAGACCGTCTTGACGGTGAAAATTTGCAATATGAGATCACTTTGCCACATTTGATTTCAGCTTGTCTTAGAACCCTTAAATAAATGTAAAAAATGCTGTTTAGAATGAATTACAACATCTTGCCAAACATGCATTTTTAAATCAATTAAAGTTAATTAAAATTAAGTGGTGATGAGTGAAATTAATATATCAGTGTGTATTGTTTTGTTAGACAAGTTAAGGCGATGAAGTTTGCCTTAATTCCAAAAATAGTTTTCTCCAAACTTTGGTCGCATCTCAAAGTTCGCGTGTAATTATATTCTACAACCATGAAAACATCGAAAACATCGCATGCTTATGACAGTTAGTGCCAGTTCATCAACCATCAAAACCAATCTGCTCGTCGTGGGCCTCGCCCTTCATGTCGATCTGTCTATCCAAAGTGTGTCATTCCCAAACCTGTTCGTGCATTGTGGATTGCATGACGAATAAAAAAAATTATAACACAAAATTAAAACTGGGCTTTAAACTTTCATGTTTTAGATGCATGGTAAACTAAAGCTTCATGGACCGTTAAAGTCAATGAATTTCATGCAACACAAGAAGGGTCACTCAAAAGATCCAAGGTCATCAATTTCCTGAATGACACATTTCATAGTTATGAGTCCTTCATGCAACAGGAGGACAAGATTAGTCAAAATTGAGATGCATATGCTGTCTGTAATACAGCAAGATCATCTGTGAATTGAGCAATGTTCTACATGCATGGAGCTCCACTGTGAGCACAACAGATCAAGTGAAGTTATGTTGCTTCTGCGTTCCACTCACGAAGAGCATTTATGTTTTTAAATGTAAACTTTCTCAGATGCTCACAAAAACCCCTTGTTCTAGTTTCCTATCATACATGTGCATGAACATCATGAGTTAATTGCTAGACTGAGATGTCTGATGTAGGCCGAGCCATGATTCGGATTCAATAAATGAAATATATATGTATGACAAAAATTTATTATAGGTAATTATATACACATAAAACTCATTCCGCAACCGTATAACCCTCCACCGACAGCACGTCAACAACCACCAATATGATAAGTTGAAAGTGAGGCATCATATTTCAACGTGTGGAGAAGGGAGGTTTACTTCTGCACCTTTCTTTCAGCTGCCGCCAACATCTACTCGCATAGATCGAGAGATGAAAGAAAGATAATTCATCAACTTATTTGGTCCTACTTTGAATTCTATGTAATTTAGTCTTTTTATTTTTACCACACTATATACTATGTACGTCTTCGTTAGCTTTGATATCATTGATTTCAATATTTTGTATTTGGCTATAATGCATCAGTTTGCCTTGAGAAGCCGTCGTATACGGCAGAAATCGATTGGCGTTTAAGTTAATTTTGAGTTTTGATTATGTAGGTTTATGTTTTGTATTATATATATATAATAATTATATAATATTATTATATATAATAAATATATATTATTATAATAATATTATATATATTTATATATATATATATGCAAATTACGACACTCAGAAGTTAGAAGAAAAGCTAGCTTGCCAGAAAGCCCGACCTGTCTCTGCCTGCAGGCTTTTCAAGGGCATAATATATATATAATTTAAAGAAAACTGTCTTCTTAAAATTGCTGAATTTTTTTCTGAATCACAGGAGCATAATCTCCGCAAAAAACGGAATCTTCTCGTGTCACTTGCACTTTCGCTGTATGCAGATGCTTTTTTGAGTCAACACTTTACCTACTATATGCTTACACTATGGACCTAGCATCGTGTATGTAAAAAATTCCGTTCATATTCTATTCGCCTTCAGAGTGACAAACATGAAATTGTTTCCATGTGGTGATCATGTGCAAATATGTAATGCGACTTTCACTGCCTACATCGAACAGTTGAAATAGTGAGCTACAATAAATCATCAATTCCTATGAAGATATCTGTGTTTTGGCAATCGAAAATTCGCTGTTTTCATTGGAAGAAACATTACAACAGCTATTTCGTGAAATTCGATTAATGCTGATTTTGAGTTTTTACTTCGAAATTTTATATCATCAAATAATGATTTGTTGTAAATTTCCTCAATAAAATCACGAAGATTTTGTTTTAATACAAAAAGTATCTAGTACATACTCAAAAGATTTCTCTTCAACTACCTTCCAACGCCCTGCTGATAATTTTAAAAGTGTACACTATAATTACATACAAACAATTGTATACGTTAAATACAAACAGTCGTGTATGTCATTGAGTGGTTTTGTCTTAATAGTTACTACATGGTAGTAATGATCGAGAATGTGAGCTGTTGTTATGTGAAAGATAGAGTCCCAATTTTGAAGAATGTATCTGTGGCGATGATGACATGAACTACGTCAAAAGAAGTCAAAGGAAATACCAAAGATATTCTAAGGAAACACAATTAATTAATGTAGACAACTTCATTTTTCATTTTTCACGTTTTCTTACTAAGCGAAGTTGTGGTGTGTCACTGTGTGTCGTTTACTCTGGTGATTCTAGTTGGAATTACTGCCTTCTTTCGTTTTGGTTCCCCACATATGGTTGTAATCAGGAAGTGTAGTCATAAATTCTTAGGAAGTATAACGCTAAGAGCTAAAAATTCAGCTGAATTTTGGGAAGTATAACGCTAAATTTGACATTTTTATACACTAACAGCCAAAAGACTTGTCGCACATGCAATGTTAGCTAATGCACAAGGGTGACAAGTCTTTTGACATTTAGTGTATCATCTGAAAAACGCATATTCGTGCCACTACTGTCCATACCGGACTGTTCGAGAGCTACATAATCGCCCTTTCAGAATTTTCAACCGCTCTCATCCACTTTCGGCAATTACTTTATCATTGAAGGAATTCCTCATGAATCCAAGTAATAATGAAAGCATGCATTCTCATGATAAAATGCAAAAAATAGGAAGTTGAATAAGATCTTCATCAATAATGCACATCAAGTATAATGCACCTTAGGAAGTATAACGCTGATTCGGCCAGAATATCGGCCACAATCTTAGGAAGTATAACGGCGTTATACTGCGTTACCCCTCCACCACACCCCTGGTTGTAATACATGTACACATGCATGGTTGCATAGTGATATGAGATGAATTTGCTTCACAGTCCAAATAAATTGATTGTTGTTGAGAAAATATACAGGACGCCTGTTTGATGCTTCTCGATATATTTTAACATAAATATTATATGTTGCAGAGGTAGAAACGTGGCATTATTGAAATGGCATCAACTCGCGTATTCAAATCAGCTGTTTGACAAACCATCTGACTTTTTTCTCGTGTTTGTATAATCTCCTTTTTCAAACTCACCTTACACCATACGCAGCAATTTTTCCCAGTCATGGATTCGTGGGAAACCCAGGCGAACCCAGATGTTTCGAACGATTTTGGTGCTTTAAATATAAATGCTCCTGCTTTTGTGCCTGGTCAAAATGTTCATGCTGCAGAATTTGTACCAGGGGGAGGTATGAAATTCATGACTGTGGAGACTAAATCCGTCCCAGCTGGTGACGCAGGTAGTTATTCTTGACTTCAGAATATTTGATACAGTATACGCAAGCCATTTAAAACTCGGATTATAAGAGCAATCGTTTTTGCGCAAATGGTTCTATTCATATGATAATTACATGATGTTGGATGTGAAACTGCCTCAGATTATGTAGCCGGTTGATAAGTGAGATCGGAAGATTCTTGAGTCTTAAGTATATATAGAGAAGGGCATCACTGCTGTTTGATTTCTGTGGTGCAGCAAGCACCACATTCATTTGAAAAGGAATTTTGCAGCGAAGCAAGACAAGAGAAGTCAGGATGGATGGTCCCAATAGGATATCAAGCAGCGTTTTCAGCTAGTTTTCGTCTATTCTTTCCCCGTCGGCGATTGACATCTTCAACAACAGTGTGTCTTGGTTGTGTGCCTTTCTTGGTTTTTTAAGGAGACTTTTATCACATCTCTTCCTAAATGCATTCGACGAACAGATCTGTCTCAATTAACTGTAAATCGCAAAACACCCCAATTTCCGGATTTAGTCGGAGCTATCTCAATATCCTTTTAATCGACCTTTAAAACTCACGTAATACGTAGAACTTCTTGTTCTTCATGGCAAATATCCCTGCTCTTCATGATGGGACCTTTAAGTCGTCTAATAAATATTCCAATATAATTGATGGCTCTGACTTGTTTAGGAAGTTCGACTTGTTTGCGGGCTTCAGTGAACTTGTATCTTTACTTCCCTTCATGTTTTTTATAAGGATTGTGGCGAAGCATTGGCTGATTCCAAGTCTGCACGAGCCCTGACCAGTTCGCTTATGTACGTGGGAAAGTGCAATGTTATGAACATTACTAACTAATAGCCTTTTTGTTTGAACTTTAAATTTCGAGAGGATGCTTCTGCACTGCTTGCTGTCGATAGCACGGAAACTCTGGGGGCAAAATTTTCATCTGATTTAAGTTGGAATGTGTATACTTAGTATATCATCATGTTGTCACTCACAATTAGAAAAATAAGGATGCGACCCTACTGCTTTCCAGCGAACGTACTTTGCTTTTGTCCGGTCTGCCCTGACATTTTGTTTTCCCGTTTTTGTTGCTGTTTCCCCAATTATATCTTTGAAAGACATTCGGACCTGTTGGTTGGCGCATGGCGTTTAAATAGCCAAGATCGTGTGTGGCTAATAAGATGTGTGTACGGTCAGACAAAATTCGACGAAATTAAAATATGTGACCTGTTTGAATTGGTGGGTTTTACCTATGTTTTCACACATGTTTAAACAGGGGGATCTTTAAACCTGATGCCAACTTGTATACAGTCTACGATGAATCATTTGGATATTTGGAAAATGCATACTCTTTTGGCTTATTAATTTGTAACTCCGGACATGGTCCTCCATTTGCCGTAAAGGAGGAGCGCATTTACAAATGAAATAGTGTTAAC
This sequence comes from Prostheceraeus crozeri, assembly GCA_907163375.1. Taxonomy (NCBI): domain Eukaryota; kingdom Metazoa; phylum Platyhelminthes; order Polycladida; family Euryleptidae; genus Prostheceraeus; species Prostheceraeus crozeri. The sequence continues at coordinate 155,965 of CAJQUW010014817.1, forward strand.
TCATTAAATTCTTTTCATTCATCTTTTTCTACGAGAAACCTATGTTAAAGTACAACTCTCGATGATCATAGGCTTCTTACACAATTAAGCTCCTACACAACAGAACAAAAGAAGATAGCGATGCAAGTAATGAGTATCGACATGTGATCAGACGCATGCAGACATGAGACACATGGATGAAGCGAATACATGCAAACATGCAGACATACAGTGCACACTAAAGGGGGTGACACGATCGCACATGTCCGACGTCCATCGGACGTGTCCGAAATGATGTCACATGGTCAGACATTGCCCGATGAGTTGTACGATGTCTGATGAGCTTGCTCGACTGAGATATTCAACGTGTTGAATATTTTAGGGGGACATGACTTTGATTCTAATACCTCATTGGCCGTCTTGAGAATCTCGCGTTTAGCACTAGATAATGGCATGTGCATCAGATAGCAAAACACCCGGTGACTCAGACGAGCATAGGATAGACGTTACAGCCAGCAAAAATATCTGGATCAAGAGAATTCACATGCAGATTTATTGAGAAATATCAATCTTTCCCATGCCTATGGAAAGTGAAATCCCAGGTATGCCGAGATCGGAAGTCGAAGGTTGCTTTCTGTCGCAAAGCAAGCGGATCCAAGTTTGCGTAATCTAACGTTGGATGATATGAAATTTGTCCGACATATTTGTCTGATCGTGTGGCAATGTATTTCCTCTCGGACATGAATAATCGTGTGACACCCCCTTAACTCTGCTATTTTTCTGATTTACATCTGATACATGCAAGCATGCGAGATGTGATGCACAAACATTCAGAACATGACAATTTATCAATGGACTGATTCTGCTTTCTTCAGAATCGATCGTCAGTTACTGTAAGAACGATCATACATTCTCAAAAAATCCTACGCCAATAGTAGGCCTAATAATAAGTCTGAACTATAACACATCACCATAAAAATCGCAAGTAAAGAGCACGTTAAAAATCCCAGGCGGAGGAACAAGTATCTGCAAAGATGATGCACTGATCATTTATCACCGTGAGATCAATATAGTTTGAAATCACATTTTCTGGTTTGAAGAAGAGAAAGGATTTGTTCATTAGGTGCACCACTCAGGGATGGCGGAAGATGATGAAAAGGGCTGGGGCACCAAATCAGAAGGGCACTTTTATGCCTGAGTTTTTGGACCATAACATAACTATGGAATATATTCTAAAATACAACTGACATTGAAAATAAAATTTAGGCTTGCGTAAATACATGTAGGCTATATACTCGTATATGTCATATGCCATATCAGACGTGCATTAGTTGAATGAACTTTAAGAAACGCCAGGCATTTCAGTCAATTTCCTGTATATTCATTAATCAAATTAATCGGAAAGCTTATACGTACATGTATAATATTATACGTACACGTACTTGTACATTCAAGCACGTAAGGTGCAGCCATTTGAATATTCCGCACATTTAGTCAATTGGACTTCTTGAAAATTATTGAAATTTCATTTGTGAAGCATATAGCTGAACCATACTCAAATAAAAACATTATGTTATGAAAGTTGATAATGCCATCGAATGTAGTTTATATGCCATTGAAAACACACTCAGTCACAACTTTCTAAAAAAATTAGTCGTCGTCGTTGGTTGGTTTTGAATTAATTGTTTCGTGATGTCTGTTGAGTTGAGATTGTCTGTTCTTTGTTTGTGGATGTTTAGTAGGAGTAAATTGTTGCATCTTTTCTGTGACATTCGGCTTTTCATATAAGTCTTCGCTAGGCTGAAAACGTTCTTTCACCTGACGCAGTAGTAAGTGGTGCAAGTAAAGGAGCGTGTGAATGCTGGGTAATATTGTCGTTATGGTTTCGTGATCGGCTAAGAGACATGATATCGTGTTCATATTCAACCTTCTTCATATTTGTAATCTTGCTTCGATCCAACTCTCCAAATATTGTTAGCTCGTGTGTCAAATTCTCAAAATTAATATCCTTTTCATGCAGTTTCATGAGTGCTTCAGATAGCTCCCATTCGTTTGAGCCGTTGCAAGAAGACAAGAGTAGTTTTTCAATTTCTATTAACACAATATGTCGCCTGATTGAAACGGCGACCTAGTTCAAGGAGACACAAATCTATGAGCTCACAGAATTGTAGACGGAAAAATTCTGGTGAATCGGTCGTGGATTATGCTGAAGTTTCATGCTGCAGATGACTGTAAATTGACTTCCTTCTTGGCATCTCAGGTGGAACGATTGAGAATTTTCTGCCATAGTGACTGTCGTTTGATAAAAATCATCATAATGATCTCGAGCTTGCTCTGATTTATTTCTTTGGGAGTATATCAATTTCACTGTCACTTGAACTGTTATCGACGGACTTAGTAAAACCTTTGCCACTGCCACACATTTCAAAAATTTGTTCGTCAGCAAAAGTCCAAACAGTGTCGAGAATTTTTTCAGTTTTCTAGACAATCCATTTGCACTGCTACTGCTTTCTGATTGAAGAAAGGACCTTCCATGCTGCCATACTGAAAACCCAACATGCGTGTAATACTGAATAAGGGACCTGCTCAAAGCTTTGAGGGGCACCTGATTCTAGTGATAGGGTTTTCCTTGAGTAACAATGAACTTTCAATATGAAGATCCCTTGAAATTGATAAAGGGCTGATAAAATTACACTTCCCTTGTGCGGAAACAATCGCAATAGATTGCATCTCCACATATTTTTGAGTTATCTCTCAGCAGGTAGATAATTCACAGTCGCTGGACATGTCGTAGACATGTAGTATCCGTTGTCATAAACAAATGAGTTCATTCTGCTTTTTATTTGTTTGCTTTATCCATTGCCTGTCAAGCATGACAATTACCTCCGGCCCACGCTTGCGACATCGTTTTGACTTGAATGGGATTGTGCTTAACAGATAAAAGTGAAAAATGATAACTTGTCAACTCATAGACAACCTTTATCTCCGTCAAATCAATAAGATGTCTGAAAATGACCTTTGTCAATTCGAAATCGTTTGCCTCTGCTGAATGCGTCGAATGCACAACCAGGCATGAAAATATTCCGGGTTTTTGGAGGGGAAATGAAACATTTTTGTGAATCGTAAAATAATGCAATAAAATTTATATACCCCCTATACCTAACCCTAACCACACGTCTTGCCAAACTTGTCAATATTTTGTCATTTATCACATTTTTTGTTTTTTAATTTCTTTTGACTTTCCTATAAATTGCACTTAGGTAAACATGGATTCAAAAATTTTCGCGCTACGCTATTATTTTCAGATGCCTAATAAAATGGTCGATAAAGGTATCAAAAATCCTTGGAAAGCTGCATGGTATGATGTTCTACTATCGGATGGTACTAGAGTGCAACAGATTTTTACAAAGCTTGATAAACCAGGCATTTTGCTTTGTAACGTTTGCAATAAGGAGATATATTCTACAAGTTGCTTGAGATAGAAACTGTTTTAGACAGCCTGTCAGTCATAAAATCTAAAAAGTATCCATGGGGGAACCAGATATTATTGCCCATCAAGTTATGTCTGAGATGTCAGGAAATGCATTCCAACATCTAAAATCTCAAAAATTTTCCGAGCAAGCTCGGATATTATAGGCTCGCTCCGCAGGCCGCTCGCCATGAATTTTTGGATCTGTCAGATTTTCCGGGTTTTTATTTTCGGTCCATTTTTATGCCTGACAAAATCAGCGGTGGATTTTTATCCACAATCACGTGAATGGGAAGCAGTTTCATTGCCACAGTCAGTTCAGGAAGGACGTGTCGAATATGAATTGCGTTATCTGTAGCCTCAACCATTGCAAGCATTTCTGCAGTCAAGGTTCAGCGTACAACCCGACGAATCTTTGAGGAACACCAAGTGAGTGGCGAACAATTATCATTCTCATCTACGATCAAAGTGACGCATGCAGCGGCACTGGACACCCATCTGATAAATTTTACAATGATGCATCGGAAAAAGCATCCGCCATGTTGATGAATCCGTAAACTGAGGTATTGAGACAGAATACTTCAGCCTATTTATTGCCTTTTGATCATTTATCAAATCTGATGCAGTGACAAGCTGAAAGCGGGAGGAAAGATCAACCACGTCGAAGGACAAATCGGGACGTGTTCTTTGCGCAGCCCAATTACATTGACCAACCACACTGCGAAACAATGTCCTTTCCTTTGCCGCAAGTTTTCCTGCGATTGTCTGACTCGTGCTACCTCCAACGCTATAGACTGCACTCTTTCAGTGAAATGATCTTGAGAGCATTCTGTAGTTTCATCACTCGGTATGATTCGGAATCCAACATAAGTAGAATCATCACATTCAACTTTCCTGCCACAAAACGCTATCTTAAGTTCTTCATCATAGTTTGTTCAAAAACATTATCACCGGTATATAGAAAAACGGCTCCGACAAGATGTCCGCTTCGTTTCAGAAAGAAAAGGGATGGTTCCACCGTTGATCTCAACATACCAGTAGTTAGTAGGAACTCTGAGGTGGCGTTGTAAAATTTCATAGTAGCATCCACCAAGTAATAGTTTTTCCCAGTTTCCAGACAACACCCTATTCCACATCGGCTTCCAATGGTGGCATTACACAAACGACTCGTGATATCTTAAAGAAATACTGATGCGATGTCAGTAGGTTTAATCTTCCATCCATTGGTAGCAGCCAAGGTTATTAGAATTCGTAGAGAGCTTCTAACAGCTGAAAGAGAATCATTCATAGCATTGATATCTTCATAACATGATATCCACGAGCCACAAGACGCGCCTTTATTCCACCTGACTTTTCAACAAGGACCCAAGTTGTACTGATGCAAGACTGATTGTCAAAAGCGACTTCCTCGAAAATTCGGATTTCTTCAATCTGCTTGACTCTTCAAATTTCGCTGTTACATAGTTGAATTCACCATGGCGCTTGTGCGGAATTGTGACAACGTTGACACTTTCTTCATTGCGCTCAACTCGCCTCCAATCTTTGACAGCTGATAGATTTACACTTTGACGTCCATTCGCTAAGCACACGTTGAGCCAATGCTTTGTAGCCGTAGATGTTTTACTGGCTCTTCCAACTATTTTTACCCTCTACCAATCATCGTCTTCTGTTACTCGATACTCGATCAAATCATTTTTCCTCTATGTTTATGCTACTGTGGATTAATCATTGGAAGCCTCTTGCTGGTCAATGTTGGTATGGGCAATGATGTTATTTGAAGCAGAACCGGTTTGCTGAGACGTAATATCAAGCCATCTTTTACCACAAGTAGTCGAGTTGCTCGCTGTGTCTAGCACTGCACAATTAATAGCTTCTTCTCCGAGTCTATTCCTCGCAGCAACGTCGTTACCTATGTTTATAGCCACTTGCTCCGTTGATTCTTCTTTTACGACGTTGACTTTGTTGATATTTTCGTATGAGAGGACAAGCGGCTATCAAACGGCGAAAAGATCCAGCATGAAAGTCGAGTTCCCTCAATATTGACAGGATTGATGGGACGAGGAGAATGTGAATTCGACACTGGTGTCGACGAAAAGACCCAGTTTCCTAACTATCTACCTTGCCAACCACGACCACGCCAATGACAAGATCCTCGTCCACCTCTATACTGTTCATAGGCAGCATTGGCTTTGGTAGTCACCTACATCTGTGCTGAACGCTAGATAAACTGGCTCAAATTTCACTACTGCTTTCGATGTGTCCGATGAGCCGCAATCCCCTTTAAACTTCTTCAGCAATCGTTTGGCTTGCTCAAACAGGGTCGATCTGTTATCAAAATCCATGCTGGATGAAACTAGTAATTCTGATCTTCCAATGCTTGCGCCACTAATAAGTTCAGAACCCAAGGTTTCATGTGGCATTCTTTTTTGAGATTCTGTTGTATTTCTGTTCAAATTGCACTGTCAGCCTGTCACTTTCTGCCCGCTAACACGCTTGCACTGTTTGAAGTCCTCATACTTCTCAAGGCAGCCTTGAATGTCATCCTTCTCAAGCTTAAGCTCCATGAAATCGAATGATGCTTTCAAGCCATCATCGCCCTTCGAAAATTCTTCGTCCATTTCCTCCATCACCTGTTGTTGAATCGTTTCATTTTCAGGAATTGAAAAAGCTACGGCAACACCCCGCTTCTCTCGGTAAATTTTGTAATGGAATCTCAATTCCACCTCCGTACGCCAACTCTCGAATGAATTCTCGCCACGTTTGAATGCAGGGGCGATACTTAGGAGACATCACGATCTGTTGCCACTGTTAAAGAACAACTCTTAATGATCACGAGCTTCTTTATTCATCATGGGAAGTGAAGCCCCTGTACAACAGACCTGCAAACAGAACAAACGCTGATAACTATGCAAGTAATGAATAGCGATATATGATCAGACGCATGCAGACATGAGACATGGATGAGGTGAATACATAGAAACATGCAGACATATAGTGTAATAACATGACAACATATTGTTCAACATACATTTTCTCCTATTTGCCTTGTCGATATAGTATTCTTGCTGTACAGCTATGGTCGTATCATTCAATGGGTATCTTTTTTAATTTACGTTTAAATGTAGTGGCAAGGAAATTCTCAAAAATTGACAATTTCGGAGCCTTCTAAATCGAGTAGTGTTGTCTTTTGCAACTGATACAAATTAATGTCCTCATTCATTCGAAATCCAACTGCTTTTTCACTTTTTATCCTACAGAATAATCGATGTCGATTGAACTGGGGCATGCAGTCTCGATGTGCTGCAATAGAAGTGGCCAAGGGCGGAAGTGCCAAATGTTAGGTTTATATGCTTGTAAAAAGTTAGTATAATTTGAGTGTAAAACTTAGTTTTCAAATAATCCAGGCTGTCAATAAAGAAACCGGACGATTTCATTTTGTTCTCAATCTTCACGGCTTGAATATATATCGTGCTAATATGACTTTTTAGATAGTTTGGAATGTGCGATTCTGTTTTCAAGTAAAGAATTTCTTAACGCAATAATCATCTGTTTCCAACAATCATGATTTAATTAAACCAGGGATGCGGAGTCGGAGTCCCGGAGTCCTATCATTTTTGCTGGAGTCGGAGTCCTATCAAATGATTGGACTCCGGCCTATAATTAAGCCCGAAATATAATACAAAAAATTATTTATCCTCGTGCATAGCTGTCATTGTCCTGATGTCAACTTTCTCCGTCAAATAAAAGTACAGAGACAGCAGTGCATGCAAAGCCTGCAATAGTTGAAGGAATGAACCGTGATAGTGAAAAAAGGATTGTCTTTTCACTCGGTGATTTAGTAGAGAAGACAAGCCTTCTTAGCCTCGATCACACCTACTCACTAAAGGTCACATCAGCGACAAAAGTGAAATACTAGTTTGTATGAGAACATTGCCTCTTACCCTGACGTCAATCGTGTGTGTTGGCTCCTCCAAAGCGAAAATGCACTCATATTTTTAGGAGAAGAATGTGGGATTTTCCTTATTGGTAGGGACTGGAGAAAATCATGTAAAGCACACATCAGCAAGATGGGAGTAGCCGGGTCGCGTGCATCCAACTTAAAGCGACATTTGATAAACATTCATCGAAAATGATTGATAATTGATGCAGCAATGATTACTAAAAATAGGTTCAGGTAAGCCTATAATGATCTATGATGTAGGTTACCAGATTTTTGAAAAATTCTGGCCTTGTGTACTTGCCACCCGGAGTCGGAATCCTATCAACCCCCGGATTCGGAGTCCTATCAAAATGATAGAATTCCGCATCGCGTTTTAAACATTGAAGTTAAATGAACTTATATATTCAAAAATTCTTAACTAAAAGGTCAACTTTGATCGATGTAATTGTTGTTATTCTTATTTAATCTGTGTGATGAAATTTCTGATTATCTTTATTTCTTATTTTTTACCAGACCGATGGTAAGTCGACATTGGCTGCTTTCAAAGTGGGGAGAAAGTTGTCTCGAATAGTGCTCCGATCGACAACTGATTGATGTGACGCTGTGTGCGCCGGTCGTATTTTCAGGTAGCTCCCGTCTACCAATATCTTTCCTCTTACAACATCGTTCTCCGGAAATTTATATCATTCGAATCGCCGCGAGCTGCTCTATTTAACACTTATCACATTCGCTGATCTCTTCAAGTTCTTCTCTAGTGTTTGGACTCAATCATTTTGAGTCATTCTAGCCACCCTGAGATCTTTGTTCTTTGTCTACCTTTGACTTCGTTCGCAATTGGGAATTCCTACTACGTAATATTCACACATTGGAGTATCTCGCCACACGTACCTGCTGATTGCATCTGTGCTGCTGATACCCTGGGAAGAATCCCCTTTCCTATCTGTCCGTGTTTCCATCTCCGAGCCCGCTTACTCAGCCCTTCAGTGAAGTGATTCTACATCAACTTCGCCCCTCACAATCTTCAACAACTCCTCAGGCTTTCCCACCAAATCCCATGTTTTGGCGAATTACAAGTGAGCGTCTCGCGTGAGCGTGTATTCTTACCTGTCAGTATTCCGGGCGCGCGCCAAGACCTCATCACTAACGCTAGCAAATCGCGATTTATCAAGAAGTGAAATCCCTCAAACTGATAGAGTTGTCACAGTGTAGTGGTTCCAATACCTGACTTTCAACCCAGCGTCCGTGGGTCAACTCCTCAGTTACGTTTTTTGACTTTAATTATCAGTATCAAATATGATTGATTTCTTATTTTTTTCTTGGACTGACTATGCGACCCCAGCATTTGAACTGAGCTCCAACTCTTTAATACTGAAAAGAGATCTATTTCTTTTAACTCTAATTCTTTTTCCCATACCCCTGCTATGTGTCCAAATAATTCACAGAAAACTTGCTGGTGCAGCAAACCTCCGCACAGTGCCACAGTCGAATGCTCATTATGCAGAAACGAAATCCATTATGAATGTCTATCTCTGTTTTGGAACTGAGCTCCCTGATGAATCAAGATCCTGGCCTATATTTATGCAAGATCTGCCTCCCCAAAGCGAAGAAAACAACCCGTGACAATCTTACTAAATCTTCCCTTGGTTCCATCCTGTTTGAATTCAAACAGAATGTTTACGATGCTCTGATCAGTCCTGTACCCTCTGTCAGAATAGAATTATCTGACTTAGAAAAAGTAATTGATGAACGAATGACGAACTTTGAAACCAAGATCATGACATCAGTAGTTGGTCTTAAATCCTCCGTCAGTGAAGAGATATCGACATATGCTTCAAAAGCTTCTCTACCTCCACCTCCATCAAACTCCTTTCCCGGTTTCTGACTCCCTACAGCAATCAGTAAGTCCAAAATAAAAACTAAACGAGCCAATCCTTCGAAAAGTCTTTTGATCGTTAACTTGTCTGATCCCAAGCGTTTTATACCAGCTCTCATAAAAAAGAATCTAAAACACATACGACCGGACTCCATTACAAGGATCAACCATTCCCGAATTCTGCAAAGAAGTGGCAACCTTCTAATCGAAGCCAACACTCCAGAGGACCGGGATCAGCTTTTAACTGACTGGCAAGGACTGTCACTTAGTGTTACTTAGTGGAATTCATAATCTTGAAAGAGACAATCATAAATCACAGTCATTGCTTCAGCAGGTATCTGTAAAAAAACACGTTTGAGCTGATCACACAAACATATATGTCGTGTTCACATTTCAATTTACAATGTTGTAATTATACAGGTATTTGTGCATGTACATCGTTTTTATTTGAAAATATCACAAACAGTGTGAATACACTAGCACGTGTAGGTGACTGATCGCATATATTCCTTAGGACTATAAGTAGCTGCTATTTATTTGAATTAAGACTCTGAATAGACAGAAAAACTAATGGCCTTCGCTAGCGAAGTCAGAACATGAGTGCTGCATGTCCTTTCCCTTTAGTAGTCCTTGCTGACTGGCCAAAAGACTGCTTCGGACCGAAAGCTCAAATTCATCCTATGAATCATGATAACATGGGATTCAAAAAGTGGGTTATAGTTAACGGTTTTGATAATGACGCCGATGTTGAACACCTTTGTACCCAAATCCAGCAAGAATGTACTGATACCGAAAACTTTTCTCTGTCCCCCTGTCGAGAAGGAAGGTCCTATCGATCCCTTAAATTTTCAGTTCAGGACCAACATCAATATACACGTCTCCTTCATTTTGGATTATATGCAGATTTTCGCCATTACCAAGTATCACCTTTCGTCCGCCGACCTATTCGATGCTATAAGTGTCAACGATTCGGCCACGTAGCTACAGTCTGTAGATCTTCACCCCGTTGTATAAGATGTGGTGATGACGAAGTTAATCACTCCTCTCCTTGTCCAAATACCGAGAAATGCTGCAATTGCGGAGAACCTCATAGTGCTAATAGTATCAAATGTTCAATATATATATAGCGCGCTTCGACTCTCTGAAGGAATTTGCTCGCCATGATAGAGCTTTGGCATATCAACATCAGAGGTCTTCTCACAAATTTGGATGAACTTAAGTGCAAGTATTATCTCACCGTCCCGCTTTTGTATTTATATCGGAAACTTTCCTACCAGCTAAGATTCCACAATCGATTCTCAATATTAGTGGGTACTATATCATACGTAAAGATCGCGAATCTTTTGGAGGTGGACTTATCATCTATGTCAAAGAACAAAACACCTTATCTACGCGTATCACGAAACTGGAGTCGGACGAATTTGAAACGATATGGATGTCTATCAGAACTACCAATGCACTATTCTTGACCTGCTTCGCCTACCGTCCCCCCAACTCCAACATGGACATTTTATCACACATCAAATCCGCCCTTGAATCACACAACCCTAAGTACAATATCTCTCCTTTGATCATAGGCGACTTTAACTGTCACAACTCCAACTGGCTAGAGACCGAAATCACTGACAGGAACGGCCAGATCATGGAGTCATTCTGCGTAGAGCTAGGACTTTCGCAATTGGTAAAATCAATAACCCGTACTCCTGATAACAATTTATCCAGCCCGTCTCTTCTGGACCTCGTTCCATCTCCTGATACTGACCTCATCGAATCTGTCGACGTTTTACCCCCTATTGGCTCGGCCGATCACAGCCTAATCAAGATCTCAATTCCTGAAACTCAAATGAACGCTCCAAACGATGACCGCGCAAGAACTGTCTACGATTTCAACATGATCAAAGATTGGAGTGGTATCCAAAACTTTATACTTTTTACTGATTGGTCACCCTTGTTTGAATCAACATCCATAGATGATGCCTGGAAGTTCTTTAGTAAAACAGTCCAAGAAATTCTGTTCAGCCATGTCCCGACAAAATCTGTTCAAAAGCATCAATACAATCTACCTTTCATTACTGATGACTTTCGACGTTTCTATATCCAAAAAAAGCAGTACTGGAATCGATATAAGGGCACTAATTCTGAATTTGACCTACTTCAATATCGCTCCAATCGAAACGCATTGAACTCTGAAATCCATAGGATCCGTCTCGAAGGATACTGAAAGAAGATTGACTCACTTCTAGCTGCTCCTTCTACTAGACGATACTGGAAACTAGCTGGACAACTCTATAAATTTTCTGGTGCACCTCCGAATCTACCGGATCTCCGCTACAATAACGACTATTACCGCTCCAACAAAGACAAAGCAGAACTTTTCAATAAAATATTTTCCGACGCACAACAAGGTGACGAAACACGTATCTTCCATACCGAAGATTGCACCCCAACAACTGATTCCATGATCTCAAATATTAATATATCTGACGATGTTGTTTTCAAAAAAACTTTCCACACTTAACACTTCCGAATCCCCTGGGCCGGACAGACTGAGCAACCTTTTTCTTACCCAATGTGCTACAGAGCTAACTGCGATTTTGTCCCACCTATATCGCGTATCCTTAGAAAACTGCAAACTACCTGACGAGTGGAAAATGGCCACAGTGGTGCCAGTGTACAAGCGAAAAGGAAATCATGCCAACCCTGACAATTATCGTCCCATCTCCCTGACGTCATCTAGTGTGAAAGTTATGGAAGATATCATAAACAACCAACTATCCAACTTCCTCTGTCACAACAAAATTTTGCACGAACATCAGTTTGGTTTTCTCAAAGGTCATTCTGCAGCAGAGCAAGTTTCGCTTCTTCAACAAAAATGAACTACAGCCATGGAGAAAAATCAGACAACAGCGATTGCCTTTCTGGATTTATCCAATGCTTTTGGTACAGTTCCACACGAGGCCTTGCGCCACAGACTACTGGCCTCAGGTATTCGTGGTAACCTCTATGGATGGATTTCCAACTACCTCACAAATCGTCAACAACAGACCAGAGTAGGGAACTCTTTCTCGTCATGGAAGCCTCTATCCGCGGGTTTTCCTCAGGGCAGTGTTCTTGCACCCACCCTCTTTACCCTCTTCATTAACTCTCTCATAAAGGCCGTTAATTCCAAACCCTTCGAAAACTCTCCGCCTGTTGAGTGTATGGCATACGCGGATGATTCATTAATATATGCTTCCCATACTGATCCTGTCATGCCAGTTGCGTACGTCAACAAATCTCTTCAAGACATTCTTGCATGGTCCAAAATATGGGGTATGAAGTTCAACACCACAAAAACTGTATCTGTGCTAATCTCCAAGTTCAAGAAAAGACCCGCTCCGAAAGGAATAACCTTCGAAAACAAACTCATTTCTTTCTCTCAAATCCACATGCATCTTGGTCTTGTTCTTACAAATAACCTGAAGTATGAAAATCACGTCAAACATATATGCTCCAAAATAAACAGAGAACTCTATGCGTTTCGTATTTTGTGCTCCAACATTCCCTACTGTAAAGATCTCCTCATTCAACTATACAAGACATACATTCGGCCACACCTGGAATATGGATCCCTCGCCTTCGCTGGAATTGGCAAAGTACTGTCCGACAGGCTTGAATCTCGACAAAACAGAGCCATCAGATATATTTTGCGCTTGCCTCTCCGACCCAACATATCGGTCGGTCCATTATGTTGAGGTTTAGCTCGAGTGCTGTCTGTTCGTCTGTGCTCGTGCATGCAAAGCACAGCAAATAAAATGATTATCGATTCTCCGTGCTTGTTTCTCTTATATAAACCCTTACAACGTCAGCTCAATTACAACCTCAGACAAACCTACTATGAGCTGCCTAAAAATATGCAGCCCACTAATCCGCCATCCGAGCGCTTTCGGCGGGCACCTTTATCCCTCACAAGTGGCATTATAAACATTCTTCCCCACTCATCCCTACAATCATGTTCCCTGTCAGCTTTTCAAACCCACCTGAAATCCCTTGCCTCACATGTTTTGTGTAATTTTCCGAATCAGTCTTAACTCTGTGTGTGTATCCAGTGTCTTTGCTCAATAATGTAATGTGTGAACCGTATAGTCTTTGTATGTTGATAAGTACTTCCTATCAGTACTATTTTCAACATTATTTAACACGTGCATTCGCGCTGTGCTAGTGTATCCAAGCAGTCTTGTAGTTGTACATATTTCCAACGGCATATATTTGCCATGGCTAATAAAATGTTGATGATGATGATGATGTTTTGTGTGCGGTAGAGAGGTCCAATTAGCCGTCTCCCTGAAGCAGCCACCCATACTGTCAGTCGTTTTGAGTGTGAATATTCGGGTACCGATTCATTAGGTTTTTCCTTGCCCGAAATGTAGTAACGTATTTACGTACAATGCTATTAACGCATCCGTTAACATAGAAATGTGCTTCGTCTCAGAAATTCACTTTTGAAAGGAAGTCCTCGTCAGTCAATACCTTATCGCGAATCCACTCACAGAACGAGACACGTAGATCGTGGTCGTTGGACTGAAGCACATGATAAGTTGAACGCGGTGGGGATAGAGTTTCAGCATTCGCTGACAGACATTGAACACAAATGAATTTGATTGACCAACTTGCATGGAGATCTGAGGCAAGCAAAATTCTTTGGAAATCTTTTAAAGTTCTTTCAAAGTTTATTTCATTGACGAAGCACATTTCCGGCTAAACGGATACGTTAATGGCCAAAGCTATCGCATTTCGGGCAAGGAAAATCCTAATGAATCGGTACCCGAATATTCACACTCAAAACGACTGACAGTATGGGCGGCTGCTTCAGGGAGACGGCTAATTGGACCTCTCTACCGCACACAAAACATCGATCAGTTGTCGATCGGAGCACTATTCGAGACAATTTTCTCCCCGCTTTGAAAGCAGTCAATGTCGACTTATCATCGGTCTGGTAAAAAAATAAGAAATGATTCATCACACAGATTTAAAAAGAATAAAAATAATCACATTGATCAAAGTTGACCTTTTAGTTAAGAATTTTTGAATATATAAGTTCATTTGACTTCAATGTTTAAAGCATGATTGTTGGAAACAGATGATAATTGCGTGAAGAAATTCTTTACTTGAAAACAGAATCGCACATTCCAAACTATCTAAAAAGTCATATTAGCACGATATACTGTATATTCAAGCTGTGAAGATTGAGAACAAAATGAAATCGTCCGGTTTTTTTATGGATACCCTGTAGTATGCTTAATTGCAAAACCCTTCGCTCATTGTTGCGATAGATTGACCGATTGACCTATTAATCATGCTGCAACCTGAGTCCAGTGGTAGTAGGCACGTACTTTGTTTCAAAATCAATTAAGACTATTTCTGTATGATTTAGTACCCCTTAATCTTTAAAGGCGTAACTGGTAGTCTGCATACAATTTTCTGTTGTCTGTCACTTATAAGCAGTCGCATTATTGTCAGTTTGATCTTATACAGGTGAAGCTCATTCAATTACGAATACTTATTATTTTCTTTGCAGTAGCCCAAGAAGATCCACCAGATTGGGAAACTTCTGCTAATAATGATGCTTCAGCGAATGACTCAGTTGTTGACTCTACAGCTGCGACAGCTTCCTCCTCCGCCGTTCCCAGTGGCGCAGCAACTCCGGCTGAGGAAGAATCCGATGATGTAAATGGTGAAGAAGCTGCTGGAGAAGATCTCAACGTTCAGAAGGCAGCATCTAAGCCGAAAAAGAAAAAGCCAGGAAAAGAAGTAGTTGTAGAAAACCGGAAAGAGCCGGTAAATCTAGTTTTCTGCGGCCACGTTGATGCTGGAAAATCTACGATAGGAGGTCAGCTTCTTTACTTAACTGGTGAGTATGTCACTGTCACGATCTCTTGATAGCTGACCTGTATAACGGTAAACATGTATTACAGTATTTGCTATTTGCCAAATTTTCATTATGTGACAAAATGTAAATGTTATCATTGGCGATTGTCGGATTATGTCGAACGATGCTTTGGATAAATTATACTTAAACTGACAGTTTGATATAGACCTATCCCAAAAATGAAGACATTGCGTTGAGAATGGCTTTTATCTAAGTAGGGTTATATTAACTTTTATTGTAGGGAACATGCACCAGTTTTTGATGGCAGGTAGACCTTGTATGAGTCTATTGTCGCAGCTTGCAGCTGAAACATTCCTAAGATATGTATAAGACCTTTGCGTGCAATCTAATGAACAGTCAGATTGAAATGGGTCAGTAAGAATATTGGAGGAGCACGAAGACATTTTGAAAGAGGTCCATGTGATATTGAATGTTCCACGGCTTCAAATTTTAGGGTAGCCATTCAAATTCCACACATTGGGATTCTACACAGTAGATGGACGTATCAGCTTGGTATTAATCGTCTAAATTTATTTTCAGGTATGGTTGATAAGCGAACGCTAGAGAAATACGAAAAGGAAGCTAAAGAGAAGAACAGAGAAACATGGTATTTGTCTTGGGCATTAGACACAAATACAGAAGAACGAGAGAAAGGCAAAACAGTTGAATGTGGTCGTGCACACTTCGAGACCGAAAACAAGCATTTCACTCTTCTTGATGCCCCCGGCCATCGTTCATTCGTACCCAATATGATTGGTGGAGCAGCACAAGCCGACGTAGCCATCTTGGTTATTTCTGCTCGACGTGGCGAATTCGAAACGGGTTTTGTTAAAGATGGTCAAACACGTGAACACGCTATGTTGGTGAAAACCGCTGGCGTGAAGCACTTGATTGTTGTTATCAACAAAATGGACGATCCTACTGTCAAATGGTCAGAGGAACGGTATCGGGAATGTTGTGATGAACTGTTACCCTACCTCAAAAAGTGTGGTTTCAATCCAAAGACTGATATTCATTTCATGCCATGTTCTGGTTATACCGGTGCTTGGTTGCGAGATACTCCTCCAGATGCATCTACATTGTCCCCTTTTTATTCCGGTCCTTCCCTACTCACTTATCTTGATAACCTTCCCCCAATGCACAGATCCAGCGATGGTCCTTTGCGACTTCCTATAGCCGAGAGATACAAGGATATGGGTGTATTTGTTATGGGAAAATTGGAATCCGGATCGCTGCGACGCGGTGCACAGTTACTGTTAATGCCTAACCGAATGCCTGTCGAGGCTTTACAGGTGAGATTCATGACATGCTGCCACTTCCTTCAGACCAATGGTGGACTTTAAGATCGCTTTAATAAATGCTTAAGTTTTGCATTAAGCTTCAATCACGTGTCATGATTCAGTTTGTTTTAATACTTCTTAATTTTCCCGTTGTAAGTAACCTGACGTGCTATTTTATGATATACAATGCGAAAACAAGCATAACCACACCGTGTGGAGATCAAACATAACTTCGCAGTCGTCTTAATAATGTTCATGCCGGTGTCACTCGAAATGATATACCCCCACTTCTTTTGTATGACCAAGACCCGCAATTATGGTCAAAAGCTCGCAAATATAGCATCAAGTGCACAACCGAAAGAGTTTCCGCCATCAAGGCGCTTAGCAACAGATCTACGTCACACTCTTCGATAACTGGGATCCCTAATGTAGCTTGAAATCATCGCTTTCTAAAACCATGTTTAAAAACGAAGGTTTACATTCAAATTTACATGCATAGCAGTGTATAAAGTACATGCTCAGAGGCGTGTTATTATAACCAACATTGAGGGCAATATTTTGAAACAATACACAAAACAGTGACATTAGTCACCATTTTTGTTTGGCGACATATGAAATTAAGATAATTTCAAACATTTTCTTACAAACACTAGATACCTACATAAGAATTTATTTGATAATATTTCAACGAGAAACGGAAATTCTCAAGTAACTTCCGTTCAAGTTGTCAATGACTATCTGTATTGAAAATATAATTTCATGGAAAGCAAGTAACTTAACATTCAGTTAAGTTTAGACATATAGGCCTATTTCACACATAAGTAGTACATTATTTACCACAAATCTTTTTCTAAAATTAGGCTGTAGACAATTTTAAATGATTATATATTGATAATAGCACAATAAAATCCCTAATATTAATCGAAATCGTGTCAGCAAAACCTACCTTTATAGCGACAAATTTTGCTCGCGGGCGCTTATGGATTAAAATGAGGGTTGACTTTTTGCAAGCTAAGCTGGTTTTTGCTAGTGAGTGGCAGAAACCCGGCTGATACTGTAATTCCGAAAATCAGTCTATTTCTTTACGCAAGATCAACTTAAAATTTGAGTGTGACGATGCTAATGGGTTTTCAGATTGCAATTCTATGTTGCAAAGCATCGCATTCAGTCTTTGATAGAACCAAATGTTATCAGTTTTTTATGACGAATGACAGATGCTGAATTAGTTTTTAGCTGTTCTGCCCATTTTTCCAACATTTTTATGACCAATTATGACTTCAGCATCACTTACTTATTAGCCAGGTAATAGGAATCAAAACTTACTTTTAAAATTGTCATCACACGAATGCTCTTTTAAGTGAAAAAGTTAGAATTCTTGAAATTTAAGAGAATGAAAATGAATATTATTTGTTCAAACCCGAAAGCAAATTAGTCGAACCCATTTCTTCACGTGGCTGAGTTTTATTTATACTACTCTCATTCTTTTGTGCTGAGCATTCCAAAGATTCTTCCAGATGGGTCTGATACATTAGAATAACTTTCTGTTCGGATATTCTCCATCTGTTAAAATCATTTAAAATAAAATAGATGCACGAGCTTTCGATGGTACACTACACACCTTAATCATGTGAAATGAAATGAAGTTTTGATCAGCAGTACATCACACGACGTCTGACGAATACTCAACTAGCTACAGACTTAGAAGTTAAATAATAAGACACAATGCTGTAAAGAAATTAGACATTTAAGGCATAATACCGTAAAGAGGAAATAAGTAGATCGATAGTTAAACTAAAACAGAAATGGGCACAAATTTCTGCAAAGTGAAATGTCTTAGAAATTTGTAGATCAAGGGATTCCAGATTGTACTTAATTCAACACCAGAATCTCTATTGAAAACATCCGTGCGTCGTTCCATGGATTTCAATGTGGTTTTCAAGCCAGCTCCGTCATTAAAATCAAGATTGACCAGAGTGAAGCCAGTAAATGAAGACCAAAGTAACATTATCTATAAGTTTAATTGTGTGTCGTGTGACAAATACTACATTGATGAATCGTCTAGACGCTTGAGCACTCTCACCAAGGAACATGTAGCGGATATCAAACATTTAAATTATCGTTCGGCTGTGTCGCAACTTGTACATGAAAATATGCACACTCCTAACCTCAAACCAGAAATTATTTGCCGTGAATCAAATTCAAAATCAAGAAAAATCAAAGAAGCCCTGTACTGTATATCAATGCTAACAAAGAAAGTGTTTTCAATAGAGATTCTGGTGTTGAATTAAGTACAATCTGGAATCCCTTGATCTACAAATTTCTAAGACATTTCACTTTGCAGAAATTTGTGCCCATTTCTGTTTTAGTTTAACTATCGATCTACTTATTTCCTCTTTACGGTATTATGCCTTAACGGTTAAATGATGTCGTCATTCCATACTAGGTAAATGATGAACATGGGTACACACTTAAATGTCTAACTTCTTTACAGCATTGTGTCTTATTATTTAACTTCTAAGTCTGTAGCTAGTTGAGTATTCGTCAGACGTCGTGTGATGTACTGCTGATCAAAACTTCATTTCATTTCACATGATTAAGGTGTGTAGTGTACCACCGAAAGCTCGTGCATCTATTTTATTTTAAATGATTTTAACAGATGGAGAATATCCGAACAGAAAGTTATTGTTTTGTGCTGAGTGTTTTGCCAGAATGCAGTGTGTATCTAAAAGGCTTAGCTTAGGTTTGATTTGGGGTCACAATCGGTTTTGCCGGTATTTGCTTATTTTCTATGATACTGAAAACCGATTTTGCGATTTCAAAATACCGGTTTATTTTTCTGCTGCGTTTTCATAGTTAAATTTTCCCGGGCTATCGCGGATTGGTGAGACAAGATCTATTTGAAAAACGTCATGCACGTACTCGTATAAATAGTTGAAACACACAGCGTAATCGCAGCATCAAGGATTCAGTGGCAGTGATTTTGGACGCTTGTTCCCCATAGACATTGCATTACATCAAATGATGATGTAGAATTGTACTCATAATTACTTCAGAATCCATAAACCCGATTTTTATCGACTTCATCTCTGATTTTCAACGGTTTGATATCATATGAATGATCAATCGTCCGGATACCAATCTGCTCACTAAAGAAGGAATTATTCGAAGAACTTGATGCAATGAGAACAAGTATTACAATTCATGTGAAGCAGGTTATCTAACAAAGAGTAGTCGAAGATCGCAATACGAAATGTGAATGTTGCAAAATCTTCAAAATCCTCGAGCCAGACTAGAAGAAACCTGTTGCGAATTATTGAAGAGATTGAATTGCACCAAGAAGAGGATGATCCACAAATTTGCAAGATCGATCGTGTCTGAAGAATCAGAGAGGGTGAAGAGAATGGAAGGAGCACATCATCGTGGGGATCAGAGAATCGTTGCAGAAGTAAGGTAACAGTAATGATTTCAGTTCAGTCATAGCAAGTAATAATTCATTAGAAGAACAGACTGGTAAGTTCAGATTTCACCTTCAATTTATTACGATAGTTTCACAACATGTCTTATTTACGATTGTTTCACAACATTTCTTCGACCTCATTGGAATCGAAGAGAGTGTATTCTGCTGCTATTTCTTATTACGGTATGTTTCGCATTTGACGGTCAGAGAAAAACACTAGATGTTAGGTGCTTCAATTGCTCAAACATTCATCACAAAGAAAATCTGCGTAATTGTTAATTTTGGCTATTTTAGCAAGCTTTTTCCATGTATACCTTCATTCGTCACCGCACCTTCAACAATACTTGTTCGACGAAAATAAATGCAATAAATTTAGATTGATTTTTTGTATTCATTTCATAATCAGAGATACCGATAATACCGGCTGTATCACAGTTCCAATACCGAAAAAACCGACATTGTAAAAAAGTGGCCGGTATTGCGACCCCAGGTTTGATGCGATCTAGGTTAGAAACCAGGTCCCGTGGACGCAGAGTGAACATGCTGCCTGCCACAGGGCCGCTCCACTGGTGAGTCTCAGCTCCCAAGTCAAGCAGTGTGCAATAGCCATTTAGAATGCATTCTGCCGCCATTAATTGACTATAATGCTCGTGGTTGTAAGTATCAGAAATAAATTATGATTTAGGGGAACAAAGAAAAATTTATTACATACTACGCTGCTGCAATTTTAATAAAGCGAAGTACATGTATGAACACCTTCACCTTATCTCTGAAGAACATCTCCTTCACGCTGCAAAATTGGTTGTGTTGGTGAAAATTTTAGAGTGACAAGCAATACTGGTGACATTGTATAGGTGATCGAATGGTCATCCAAATGATAGAGACGTGCAGGCCTATTTAAATTCATAGTGATGTTCTTTCTAAAATTCATCATATACAAGTATGATTAAATCGAATACGAGTAATTGTGGAACAAGTGTTAATGTTTTGAACTCAACTAGAAACATTTGGAATTAAATCCCTTCGGCATCACCTTTTTCGGAGCATAATGAGAAAGAGGAGTTTCAACCCATCTTGCCACAAAAGGGTGGAATTTACCGGCCGACCCTGGTTAAAACTATGCTTAGAAACATGGTTTTTAAAGCAGTTTTAAAACATTTCCATAATATGACACTTCTCTAAAGCTGTTATTTTGTCACTCCGGCAATGCAATTATTCAATTGATATATTGGAAACATGTCATTCAGTAAAGTACATCAAGTGGCACACTATTGCATAAAAATGTAATTTGTAGCTGTCTAATCCATCTTCACATCAGGAAGACACGCATGAAAGTTTGGATTATGTTAAATTCTAATATTCATTAGTTTGTGTGGGCGAATTCTGCATTGAATGTCATTTTGCAAATTTCTGAAAATACAAAAACAGGCTTTAAAGCGCGCCATGTTCTTATTTAGCCCTAGTTATGCTGGGCTGGTAAATTTCCGTCCTATCAAACATCCACATCCCAGTGCATTTAACATAAATTCCTGTGTTACTTTTCCAATGTTGTCAAAAAAATCCATAAATTGAGCAATCAAAGTTCTTCATAATGGTTAACAATCGCTCTTGAGATCATGAAGTCTCAATAAAGCTATATTACCATAGTTATGGAAAAGTGATTCACAATAATTTGCTTGATCAAACACGCGTGTGCGAATGTGCTTGGGATTTTATGATTTTGAAAATGTTGCAACTTAGAAGGCAGCGTAGTGAAATGACGTGTTCATTCTTCTCAGATCGATAATTGAAAATCATCAGCACCACTTATTCTGAAGCTGACAGATGCGATGTAGGAAAATTTTTATCAGACAGCTTATCC
Source organism: Prostheceraeus crozeri (assembly GCA_907163375.1). Taxonomy (NCBI): domain Eukaryota; kingdom Metazoa; phylum Platyhelminthes; order Polycladida; family Euryleptidae; genus Prostheceraeus; species Prostheceraeus crozeri. The sequence continues at coordinate 177,732 of CAJQUW010014817.1, forward strand.
TATTTCTTATTACGGCAGTTTAGGATGAAGGTGTCTACATGTAAATGGAGAGAAGCCCCAGAGGATGCCGCAAGATTGATAAATGTAGCTTTAGAAGAATAATAAAAGTAAAGGGATTGGGATATGAGATCAATGCGTTCTAAAAATTGTTTTTGAAAATTCTCATCAAGCAAAAAGCGCTTATCAGACTTTCATGATGAACGTCTTAATATGCTTTGATGTGCAGTTTTGTATGGCCGGTAGTCCTTTGAAAGAATACACATTTATCGAGGTCTAGCGTCGCAAATTTATATACCTAGTCTTTCTGATGAACATGAATGCTCCTTGTTTTTACAGATTAGCAAATTCTTAACTGAATTTATGATTGCTTATTCGTTTGTTTATCTATATAAGACTTCCCACTGGAATAAGTGGACGTGTTCACGATAAATTTCATTTTTCATAGTAGACAGCATTTCCTTTCTTTGATAGGTAATGCGTGAAGACGAGGAAGTAGAATCGGCAGTCGCGGGTGAAAACGTGAAAGTGAAACTCAAGAATGTCGATGAAGACGAAATATCCCAAGGTTTTGTTCTTTGTTCACCAGACAACGTTTGTAAAGTGAGTTCCTAGTTGTGTTTCGAATTCGAATATCTGAAGTCCTAAAAAATATTCCTGGTTGTGCGATTGGGTTAACAGGCCTCCCAGCGTCATAAAAAGTCATAAAATTCCTGATTTTCAAAAAAGGTCATAAAAAAGTAATAAAATATAGCACCTGTCATAGAAAATCATAAAATTTCTGTAATTTTTTTACCATTTCGATTTAAACTTTACTTCTCTGCATGTTTTTTTACAGAATCAAATTATAGGCTATTATCTATTTTAATGTGAAAACACATTTTTGAAATATTTTCATTATTGAAAGCAAGAGTGCCCAAAGTCATATTTTAAAAACAGAAACAACTGTCGATGATGATCAGTCAAACATGTACCAGGCAGACGCCCTTCGTCAGTGACAATGAATGATTCGTGTCAAAGGTTATCTTTATCTATGATTGTCCATTTATAATTACACGTACCTCTTGTGTACGTGAACTTAAATTGCCGTAGTTATCATTTCTGACTTGATTCGTTTTTATAGATAGCGATTTGCATGTAATAGCATCCTTCATTGCCACTGACGAAGTACGCATGCCTGAAATACTAGTATGTATGTTTTACAGATTTTTATCATCAAGATCAGATTGGAAATGGTCATGACTTGATTTTCTGAAGTGGGAGAAGAACCACGTAGTCAGGATAAAAGACCTCGCAGTATATGTGCCTGCCATCAAGTTCTGATGGTCTTCGTCACCAAAGTAATGAATTACATCGTAATTCATTAAGCCATAACGTTCTTCTAATGCGATGTTCTTTTTAATCTTTCGGTTGTGTGATCGAGCCGGGAAATGTAAAATGTCGGAAGTGAATGGGGAAAGGTACCCATGCTTATGCCACTCATTACCGGACATTTGTTATAATTCGATGATGGATTTTGAGGTTTTGGAAAATAAGCACAGCAACTCTCAAGGTAGACCATGTCTTTTGCATACCACCGACATGCCTGATCATGTTATGAATTCTATGCAGGCGTCACAAGCGGTTTGATGAGTCTTAATATGCACTGCACATAGATCATAAATATCTAAACCACTAGATTTCACCACATTAATGCTGATATACCAATTTCATGTTAAAAGCAAAGTATAATAAATATTTAAAAAGAGAAGAATCAGACGCTGAAAGCGGGTGTGGTCAAGCCTAAAATTATTTCAATTCTAATCGATAAATTGTCGCTTTTCCATCGAATTTACTTTTGGCATTTACGATCGAAATTGAATTATGCATTGCTTATTCAAACACTTCATTTTTATTTTATTTGATTGCAGGTAGGACATCGATTTGATGCGCAGATAATTGTTCTTGCACACAAGTCAATCATTTGTGCTGGTTATACTGCAGTAATGCATCTTCATACGTCTGTTGAAGAAGTTACGTTGCGAGCTTTAATCTGTACTCTTGACAAACGAACTGGAAAGAAGAAAGAAATTAAACCACGATTTATCAAACAGGATTCAATTGCTATTGCTCGATTCCAGGTGTGTTAGTTTTATATCACTCATCTAAAACTGTGTATTTTGTACTATTATATATTTTCATAAATACAGTGGAGCCTTGGAACAGCAACCACAAGGAGACCAGACGAAATAATGGTCGCTGTTGAAGTGATGGTTAAGCGAAGGAACCCCGCCCGGTTCTAGAAATATGGTCTTATTTCTAGAATAATTGCCAACTGGTCATTGATCTGAGGTTCCACTTATAAATGTATTTTTAGGTTCCAATTTTATGTATTTGTTAGATGGACTCTCTCTCTGATCTGATTGACCTTTCGCGTAACATTCCTTTGTATTTCTGAGATGTTGGGATGAGTAAGCATCATCCTTCATGTTTGTTCTGCATACCGTATTTTCTCGAATGCAGCCAGCCCTCAAATAGAACCCGCACATACATGTAGATTAAAAAAATGATCACATGATAGATATTTGAAGCGGCCTGTCCCTGGTATCAGTTTGTAAAGAAAATTCACCCGAACGTTTTAGGTCATTCTCTTCAAGGATGTTCATGGCAATGAACTTACAGATGAGAGATGGAATGATATTAATCGATTTGACGTACGTCATGCACGTGTCAACATGTGATTTGCAAAGATCTACATTCGACGTGCCTAACACTATACTCATTAATCATTTAAAGGTGTCAAACGAGTGAGAACCTTTAGAAAACTGCACATTTTGGATGCTTTGCTCATTAAGAGAAAAAACCATGGACTGTGCACCCAGAAGGATTATGTTATTTCTTATTGCCTTGACTTTTAGCTTTAATTTTCTTTATGGTATTTATTTCCATATTTTCTCAGTTTTCGATAACTTATTAACTTTTGTCTTTTAAGATTACATGATCTTATTACTTAAATATTAATGAGTAGAATGTTAGACACTGGTCAAATGTAGATCTTTGCAAATCACATGTAAGTTCTACAAGTTCATCGCCATGTTCATTCTTAAAGATAATGGCCGAAAGCGTTCGGGTGATAGATCATGAATTTATCAGTTTGGATGTTTTATTATTTTTATTATGAAACCATTGCATTGAGTGTGACTTGTCAATTACAAGTCGTTCTTATGTTATCAAACAATGGCTTTCCATAATTCTAATTGCTCAGCAGTTGACCTTACCACAACTTCTTGAATCCTATATGGTCAAGTGACACCTATAGATCACAGGTTTACATGTCGAAACATATAGATCATGATCATAGAGTAAAACTGCTTGTTTAAGAAATCTATTTTCTTTGTAATCTTCTACAGATCGCATCTTCAGAGCAGACCTACACTGTAATCGTCAAGCAAAATGAGTAGCCTGCATTTCCACATCAACTGTCAACCAATGGAGATGCAGCAAGCGGTAGATGGAATTTGCAATTGGCACAAAGTGACACAACTTTTTTAACTGATTAATAAGTCATATTATTCAACAAGCCAATATTATCAATTACAGACTCCTGTTGTAAAAATATTTGTCAATGGCTTATTAATCACTTAAAAAAAGTTCGTGCCTAAATCGTACACGGTTAAAGACAGTCTCGAAGCTAAAGAAAGGATTGTGTCATTGAACTCTTCAGAATTTACGAACATTTACATCACTAGTTTCCACGTGATTCAACTGTATACCTGTTGAGGATACAATAAGCCAGATATTTAAATTCTTCGACTTTCTTCAACTTCCCGATTAATGCAGAAACTTAGAAAACTCTTCTGCTAATTGCCTATACCACGTGCCTTTCATAGTCTATAATAAGAATTTTTGTCAAATAGATGGCATGAGCATGGGCTCTTCCCTATCACAATGATAGCTGAATTTGCTTTAAACACAATTGAAGAAAAATTTGACGTGCATATCTCCAAAATCTACATAGATATGTAGATGATGTGCTGGCTGTTTTCAAAAATGAAGCTGAAGCAACTGCCTTCTCAAATCACATGAACTTAATCTAATAAAGCTATCCAGTTTACTACCGAGAAGCCTGAAGATAGCACTATCCAATTTCTTGACATGTTCGTATGTTTTAAAAACAAGTCAATCGGCGCAAATTGGACTCTAAAGAAAACGAATAATGTGGTATATACCCACGAAAAAATAATCATACTCTCCTGATTCCTACAAAGACAATGCTATACAGGCACCATTCAACAGATCACAAAAATTGACGAGTGACCCCATGACCGTGAGAGCAATAAATACATCGTGCATGAGATCTTCATTCAAAATGGATATCACCCGAATCAAATTGGAAGAATACTTGAAAAAGTCCTAAAAGAAAAAATGAAAATGAAGACAATGAAAAAGTAGATATAATACTTGAAATTACCCTTCATCGGCGATACTTTGAGCGGAGTAAAATCACAAGTCAAGCAAATAAATAGAATTGTAGAAGAGATCACGCGAAAAGTTGCAATCACCACCTTGAAAAGTCGACACTAAGAAAAAAATTCCTTTTTACGAATGCTCTTCCCTCGTCTACAAATATATTTGTGAGCTATGCAGTTAAAGCTGCTACGGAGAGACTCGTCGGCATTTACACAAGCGAATCAACGAACACTTAAAAGGAAGACCACCATCCGAGATTTCAATGCATGAACATGTACCGAAGAAAGAAAATGTCAAAATGGTGATAACGCCATATACGAAAATTGCTGAATCGCTGTGCATCAAATCTTTCACCAACAAGAGTCAACTTCTGAATAACAACGCCTAATCACAGCCACTTCTACTTTATTGATTTTTCAATGACTGCAAATTTGTATAAAAAAAGAACCTTTATTGCCTTTTATCTCTATGCACTGATGATGGTAGCCATCGACGCTACTGAAACATGTATGCGAATAAGTTCAGTTCAAAATCGATAATTGTTGCTGATGTAGCCTAGTGGTTGCGCAGTTTTTAATAGAATGTTTATTAAATTAATGGTGGTGCACGGGAGGTACTTCATATCAAGTATTTTGCTAAACATAATTTCAAAATATCACTATCTTTTTATTATATTGTTTGTAATACAATACAAACGGGTCGACCGGTTTCAGTGCTCAGTGCTTTTATCAAGACCCAACCGAAAGTAAAAACTTGCAGTGGCTCAAGCAATTCAATTGAATAAGGTAACACGATGATCACTCACCAGTTCATCTTTACGATTGAGTTTAGGCTCAAATTTTCTTATCCAGTCATTTGCAAGTAAACGAGTTTTTATTGGGTTATTTAGTATATCAATAGAGGACAATATGGAGACATCATTGAAGAGGTGTGGTCAAAGTGTACGGAAGACATATGAACCGATAGAACACTTTTACTACCTCTATCATGGTACCCAGAGTTCCGTTATTTTCCACTTTTTCGAAAATTGTCCTTTATTTCTCGTTTTTTTACCAATTTTTCCGTTATTTCCTTTTTTCTTCACATTGTCATATGTATATTGCAAAATGCTACTGAATCTTGTTACCATATTCCTGGAACTTTCATAGTAACATTCAAATAAGTAGATTAAAGTGAAATGCGCTTAAGTACGATGATAATCTTAATCTCTCGCTTCAAGTGTGAATATAATATGATTTTGAGGAGCTTCTACAAAGGGAATATTAACGTATGCGTTTATACGTATGGGATGTTTCTGATGAAATCGAAAAATCTTTCTGTTTTTGCTGCTCCTGCATCATATCATCACAATCGGGGCTGTTTGTAGAAACATGGAGATCAATTCAGCAAAAGAAGGACAAGCTTTGAATGCACAAATTTCTTCTGAATTCTTCAAATCCGTTTAAGGGTGCAAAGCTCAATGTAATCCTACTTTTTAGCTTTTTATCATTTCTGAACACATCGTTAAAATATTGCGTTCGTACTTTCATGGACCAAATATTCGTGGTACTTCTGTTTTTTATGTTCATATAATCTATCATTTAGTACAAAAATGCATTTTACAGATGCATCCACATTTAGTGAACAATAGGTATATGGCAGTATTTCTGTATCAAGTCCTTCGCTACATCTTAACCCTCATCGGCACACCTGTCTATCTGTGTAGACGCCATGTTTTTTTAAACTCTAACTTCTTCAAAAATGGTGATATCTTGATGAAATTTATGTTCAATGCTTATTTTTTTAAGTATTATACTATCCTTACAATTTCAGATCTAAAATCAATTTCGGTCATGTCGAACACGCATTACAATCATATTCGGCACACCTGTATACCTTTGCATAAGTCAGTAATGTAGAAAAATGGATTTTCGGAAGACAATAATTAAGCTCTTGGTTCTGTTTGAGTGTCAGGCGTACTTAGTTGTCTGAGAGAACATTTTACGGAAGTTATTTTATGGGTCACAACGGTCAAAGTTCGTTTGGTCAAGTGAAGGATTGCCACAATAAAAACTATTGCACATGCAGATGCATCATGTTGCATTTGTGTTTTGTAAGTGACAGTCTGAAAGATATTCTACAGGGTATGTGGCGCTGGTCAGTCGAAGAAGTCAAAGTCCACTCCGCATTGGTTGAATCATTGCATAAGAAGAATTGGTTCATACATGATAGAAATATTTACTTCCAACTTCGGTAGGATATCATCGATCGTTATTCTACGAAATTCAGCGACGTTCAATAGATTGGCGATCAACCTAAACCTTAGTTTGGTGCCTGTCTGCATAATATTATCATAACATGCTCACATGAATGGTGAAATTAATGTTTCGAAATTTTTTTTTGAAGCTATTCAATCAATTACTGAACATAATCGAATATTTTTCATAAATAGTACGCGATGGCACCTATTTAGTAGTGCTCATGCTCATTGCAATTCATGAAGAATGTGAAAGAATGTGAAGCACTTTTTTTTTTCTTTTTAACCGTTTAATCCTCCTCTCCGTCCCCGTTGATTTGGTTGGACGTTGCTTCTCTCCATGTGTTCAGATCGTGTGTTTTCAGGGTTTCGTTCTTCTTGAGGGTGATTTGCTTCTTGTCTGCGTCTGCGATTCCTTCCCAGGTCTATTCTATTTGGGCGGTTGCTTGGTTCGCTCGTCTATTTCTTTTTTCATTTCTTCTCACCCATGCTTTCTTCTCTTTCCGCCGTATATCTCAATCTTGCGACCCTCATGTCCCCATGCCTGACAGCAGGCTCACAGCAACACCAGGGCAGGCCAGAGGGACTTCCTATCATCGGCTCTATCATCGAGAATCATCTGATCATCCTTCTGTCTGCTTCCTTTCTTTCTCCTCTTTTCATTCTCTTCTCCTCTTTTCGACAGCTCTCCGATGTAAGTCATACAGGCTCTGACGCATGAGTCATAAATCTTGCCCTTCATTCAGTATGGAGTACAACAACTGGTCAGGGTAGGCGATATCTCTCGGAATTCCCCCCCCCCCCAGCCACTCAATTCGCGCAGTCACAGCTGCCTCCGTTCCACCAGCGGAATCCAACATGTCTCCCAAGTATCAGAAACGAGTAACAGTGTCGCAGCTGAGCATCTCCTGCCCTCTTCACTTGTTAATAATTGCGCCAATTCTTTCCTTCTCCTCTCTTGAGATTGCCAAATGATCCTGCGGGCATTCTCCTTTGCCTATGCATATTCTTCTTTAATCAGTTTTCGTCCTGAGTTCTCTTCCATATGGCGAATCGCATTCTCTTTTCTTCCACTGCTGCGTCTACTTCTTCGCACTCCATGTGTCAGTATGTAACTTGGTGCACACTTAGTCTTGCCGCTAAGTGAAATAAGAAATGTCAGTCTAGCTCTAGATTATGTATTCAACAACTCAAATATTCTATTCTTCATTTTTGTCGCATTAATGTGAATTAATCTGTAAACGAAATTAAAATCTTTTTCAAATCAATCGTATAGGTGGCGCTATCAAAGTGCCGATTACGAGTGAGCTGTTCAAAGTTGAGAAGAACGGTAGAGCACATGCAAAAAGCGAGCGGTGAATTTCGACGAGATCAGCAAACGTCTTCTATCGAACGACAAAGCTTGGAAAAAGAAAGGAAAGAAATATTAGATGGAATCGAAGTTGCTGATCTTCAGACAGAAGAAGGAAACTCTTGACGGGAGACTGCTGTCGACAGTAGATATATAAAAAGAGAAGATCATGCATGGACAGGAATTGATTCACACGAGTTTGAAAAGAAAGAATGAACTTAAAAGTGGAATTTGATGGTGTAAATCAAAATGACAATGACTTCACTCACACTCACTCATCCCTTTTTGCGTCCTTTTCTTCCAGAAGATGCTGGGTTAGACGTTAGCTGCTTGAGTATGGACTTCCATTTCGGTGTATCACGGGCGTCCGCTTCCTGGGATCCAACACGTTTGAGGTCATCTCCACTTTTTCCCAGGTCTTCTTTTGTCTTCCTGCTCCTGTCTAACCATCTACTTCCATCCACATAACTTTCTGATCCACTCTGTCTCATCCCTTCTTACCACGTGGCCAAACCAACGAAGTCTTTGGCTTCTCGTGACGTCTGTGATGTTCTCAAGACCCATTGCTTTTCTGATGCTGTCATTCGATTTCCTGTCCGATAGTCTGACACCACACATTCACCTTAGCATTCGCATCTCTACACGCCCAAGCATCTTATCATGGGATGAAAACATCGGCCATGACTCGCAACTTATAAAGCATAGCTTGCCGCACACAAGCTCCATATACGCGCCCTTGGTTCTCAAAGATGGCTCTTCAGTAGATTCCAACTTATGATATATATGCATATTCACTATACTGCTTTGTTATTACAGTCAGTTTCTCCACTTCCTCAGATTGACGGAGGCCAATAATACGGAGGAGGGGTGATGCAAAGACAAATAGTATCATTTTTATGAAAGTCTGCGCGAACTGTTGAAGAGTACTTTCTTCCTTCATGTTGACAGTTGATTTATAGCGTCTCACTTGTGTTCTAATTTCATGTGCTAACTGCGAATCATAACCTTTTCGTTAGATACTTTATGTAGTAGTAGTAGTAGTAGTAGTAGTAAGATGTCTATATTTGAACTGGAAAGCATCACATTACAAAATAAGCACGCTACAAAAAGAAGTTATAACTGTTACAAAATCAATGCAAACTAGAATAACAAACACTCAAAGTAAATTCAAATCATAGCATGTATCAAGAATTCTTAATGCTTGCACAAATTATTACAAATCGTCACACAGGTAGGCAGGAAGGAAGACTGACGGGAAACAGTTCGAGAAAGCGGAACTCTCAACTTTCGGGAGCGGACCAGCATATCTGGGAGGAGTGAATGTAGAGGATTTTTTGTATAGGCGATGCCATGGAACAGCTTCATTGCAGCATTTTGTCTCTTGATGTGAAGGGGAGTGAATTTTACACACTGGCAATCGGGTCCACATATGATCCGATGAGATCTCTTCCGGACACTCTCAAGTTTTTGCGAATTTTTCTGATTTATGCCTATAAGGAGCGGTCCATTATATTCAAGCGCTGCCAGAACAGTTGCGTTGTAGAGTCGAATGAGGTCAGGAACCTGTAAAAACTTCTTTAACCGTTTAATTACATATAGTCGCTGACATGCGAGTTTGCAGATGTTCTTCACCTGAGAGTCCCAAGAGAAAGTTTCATTGAATATCACGCCAAGAATACGAAGCTCACTTGTAAATTCAATATTCGAAGGCACGTGGACAGACAAATTAGGCTTCTTGACATTCATGATTTTCGTTTTCTTGCAGTTGAGTTCCAGTCCATGAGTTTGACACCAATTATCTGCGTGTAGGATTTCATCTCTTACGGAGACATCAATGTCTGTATTTTCTTGAATAGGTATACAAATTACGACGTCATCAGCGTATTTGGATATAAAGTTACTGTTGCTCTTAGGTTGTAAGGTTCGCATATGTATGCAGAGTAAGAATGGGGAAAGTTCCCCCCCCTTGCGGGACTCCTGAGGTAACGTGAACTATTGAGCTCACACAGTCCTTTCGTAACTTTACTCTTTGATGACGATTTTGCAAGTAGTCACTGCACCATAGTAGGAAATCTCTTGGCAAAGTTGTGCTGATCAGTGTCTTGAACAAACTTCCATGCTCCAAGCTGTCGAATGCCTTCTTTAAATCGAGAGCTATGAGCAGAACACCAGTTGATGAGCAGTCATCTAATATCGAAGAAACAAAGTTATGAACACTTATGTTGGCATGGGTTGTGGATGATTGTGGTCGAAAGCCAAACTGTTGAGAGTCATAATTATTGATAAGTTTGTCTTTAAGATTGTTCAGAACATAAGCCTCCAGGATTTTTGAAAACACGGGAAGCACTGAGATAGGTCGAAAATCATCAAGTGTCGGATTTCGACACTTTTGAACAGGAGTCACATTCGCTAACTTCCACGAGAATGGGACTGATTTTGAATTGATCGATAGAGCAATCAAATGACTGAGGGGGGCAGCAAGTTCAGAGCAAGCTACTTCGATCAGGAAAGGGGCAATATCGTCACTTCCAGCGGACTTGTTTCCTTTGAGATCAGCTAAAAGTTTCAAGACTTCATCTACCTCAACAGAAATGTCCCACCTTTCTCCGATATCAGCAGTAGGCCTACACAATTCGGTCAGCATATCCCAATCCGGAGGTTTGCTGAACACAGATGCAAATTTTTGGTTTAGAAGTTCAGCTGAATCCGTAGTTGCTGGTAGATCAGATCTTTGGTCTTCGTTGCTCATCACACTCCAAATTTTCCATAAACCGTTTGACTTAGCTTGAGTATTACCAATCCAGTATTTCTTTGCTTTTTCAATTTCTAGCTTAACTTTTTGGCGGTAATACCCGTATAAATTGAAATTCCTTGCACGATAAGCGGCGAAACGAAGATTTATCAAATGCTTCAATTTGGGAGTGAAACATGGCTTCTCATTTCATTTCATAATGACTGTATGTCTTGGGATTACTTTCATTGCATCATGAATAACCTGGGTAAACCATTGACACTTGTTGTCCAGTGAATCTTGTGATCTATACAGCTGATACCAAGGATATGCTCTAAGATAGGCCTTAAACGCAGATAGATTGCTTTCTCGATAGTCATACACATGAACCGTATACGATTTGTCTTTTTCTGGTGTTGGGTCACATATCGTCGGTTCCAAAAAGATAACATTGTGATCTGCATTTCCAATAGGCGCTTTGATGCTCACTGGACTCTTGTTAGGATCACCAAAATACAGAGGATATAGGCTTCGACTTACTAGAATTTTGTCTAATATAGTATCTTTCCGCGTTGGTGACTGTACAATTTGGATGAGGTCTAACAGGCTCTCAAGCTCCTCAGTTCGCAACCTGTTCATGTCTCCAACAATCATGATTTTAGAGAAGGATAAGGAATCACAGAAGTTAACTAAAAAGGGGGTTACATCTTGAAGCTGCGATACATTTAAATCAGGAGGAACGTAAATTACAAAGAATATGATATCATTTGAAAGATGCAGAGTCAAACATTCAAAACAGTCCGGCATGGCAAATGTATCAAGTACTGTAACACGAAGATCATTATGCACATACGCGCAAACTCCGCCACCGCGCCTGCCATCCCTACGATCCAGCCGAAACAATCTATAGTTTTGTATGCATATCGGATCATCATCAGACATATTCTCAGTTAGCCACGTCTCACATAATGCAACAATCTTTGGCTTTAGAAGGTCAGTTACTAGTAAAAGATCATCCAGCTTTGGGCGCAAGGATCAAACATTTGCCAAAAGTACTATTGGAGCTGCTCGTGGGTTAAAAACGCTTACTAAAAATGCTGTAGTTCTTTGCGCTCAATAATTTTATTCCGGTAGATTACCACGTCTTGCCCTGACTCCTTCCTCGATCTCAATTCATCTCGTAGAGCCTTCATTTCCTCTCTTTGGTTTTTCGTCAAATCATTATTCAGGTATACGCCCTTGAATGTATTCGACTGCCGCAAATTCTTGGCATGTTTGAGAGCATTCAGTTTCGTCCCATAATTGTCGAATTGAAGCCGGATTAATCTTGGTCTTGAGCCATTCAATCTACCAATCCGCCGGAATGTAAAGGAAGTTTCCTCAGAGACGTTCACCTCGTTCAGTAGAGAAATGATTCTGTCCTCATCATTCGCCCTCCTGGTTTCCAAGTCCCCACTGCCATCCTCCCTCAATCCAACAATGATCAGATTGTTTCTTCTACTCATGATTTGCTCCATTTCCTCCCTCATGTCTTTGACAATGGCCGAGTTCTTGTACTTCATAATTTCGATTTCATTCTTAAGGAAGCTGCATTCTGCCTGAAGTCGTTTCTGGCTGTCAACCAGAGAAGACATGGTCTTCTGCATGGAGTCAAGGTGGTGGGTCAATTTTGCTTGTTTTGCTTGGGTCAAATGTGCAATTTGTTTGATACACGAAATACAATGCGATTTGATGAAGTGAATCAATGGGATTAGACAAGAAATATTAACAAGATTTTCAACCATGGATGACTTCATATTTTCAAATAATGAGCGTAAAGCGTCAACTGGTGGAAAATACATGAATGACGTTGTGCAGCAAATTTAACGTATTCCTTTATTTTTGCGTTATTATTCTTCAGAAATTGCGCTGGGAACCCTGCTCTATTATCAATGCTTCGACAATGTTCTTTGAAACGATATCTAAAAGGACGGTTCGTAGAATCTATGTAGAAATCACTACACAAAGAACAAGTGAATTCATAAACAACATACCGTTTCTCACACGAATGATTATTATTCAAAGAATCACAATTTTTCAGCTACAATTAATAGAAGAAGTAAAAGAATTGAACTTATTGAAAGTGCTACGTATTTGTTTGCCTGGTTTTTGAACTATTCGAAAGGGCACATCATATTTTTTTCACTAACTGTAGTTCAAGTTCTACAGTTATCTACTGTATACTACAGTATCCTAACTGTGTGTAGCATTATTTATAACATCAAGTTGTAGGATTCTATCGGTATTATTTTCCGTCCTTATGCTGCTGAGGACGTTTTTCTTTATGCGCATCTTTCCAATGATAATTATTTTTATCTTGGTTTTTTCTTAAAGTCGTTTGCATGACCAACATCAGCGCTGTCAGAGCAACCTAAACCTATGTTTTTTATGGGAGGGTTTATTTATCGCTGTTTAATTTTAACATAACACAGTTCATTCATTTTCTTTTCAGATCGACGGAGGAAACGTTTGTGTTGAGAGTTTCAATGATTTCTCACAAATGGGACGTTTTACCCTCCGTGATGAGGGAAAGACAGTGGCCATTGGCAAGATTCTAAAAGTGCTTGATCCTGTTACGACAACTACCCACACAGAATAACTGAAAAATCAAACTCCTCCCATTTATCACAAATATAACACTTTTGAAGGGAATGCCGTTTTTATTTTACACGTAGTCACGTATTTGAATGATAGTGCTAACAATTTTTCAGTTAACTCTCTTCTTCATGGGCTTAATTATCAATCACACCAATAAAAAGTCCATTAAGTCAGTATTAATATTATCATTAAACACCTCATTTTCTCGCATCCAAAACTAACGTAGTCTTTCTCCGACCGGCGTATTAATGAAAGTGAGTTCCTTAACTATGTCCCGAATTATAAAACAAATTGGAAAATATCATTAAATCAACATGTTCAATACGAACGCAGTACATGACAACGTTCAATAGAATCGCAGTGAGAATTAAAGTTTGGTCGTCAAATGACCATGCATGCAGCGACAATTGACAAGGTGGCTTCTAGCTTAAATTCTGTGTAGAGTTAATTGTCCGTCAAAGCACAATCTGTCCCCCCATCGCATTTCCATACAGATGCTCGACATTATACAGATGTAAATTGTACCCAGCACCCACGCCGAAAAGCCGGGTTTTCTGGCAGCAATGTAATTTTTCTAACAGGCCTTATTTCCAATTAATGTGGTCTCCCTCCTCGATCGATCGCTCAGTTTTTCAGCGACGTTGTAATTGGCAAGCATGTGCACGCTAGCTTTTGTCGAGAATGAATTTGCGAGGGCGTTCGTAAGTACGCTTCTGCTTGCCGTAAATGCCATGTTTTTCTTCCACAGAAAGACATCAACCTTTCTCCAGCATGCGACGACTTCTTTCAAAAATGTCCTACTGCATCAGATTCCCAGGCCAATTTTATCCCATACTTCCCGGGTTTGGAAGCGATTGCAGCTGGTCTATTGTCTGAAAGCAATTACCGTGGAACTCTCAGCTGCTCAAACAGTCATGAAAGTTTTGGAGCGTAGGAAAAGCAGCTTCTCCGAAAGAAGTTTTCACACATCTGAAATGAACCCCGCGCAATCATCGACGTGATAAATCGCTTCATTGCAAGAAAGCGGTTCATGCTCATAGCGGCTAGTGTACAATGGTAAAGCTTCACGTTGTGCCCAAAGAAATTCAACATTCCTGATGATGGCATTCAAAGTTCCACAAATGACATGCAATAATCTCTCCATGCGGTCGGGGGGAATTATAGCTATCGAACTAAAGCTTGTGTTGTGAATATTTGTTTTCTTAATGTCATTTATTGTTGTCATCGAATCATCAGGCATAGCAGTCTTAATCCAGATGACGCCAGTGAGAGCTAAAAAACTGAACGGACCGTGTGAATTGCTGTTTGATGGTAACAACCCAGTCAACCAGTACACGTGTATTACACGTGTATTGGACCCGTGTAATACACGTGTATCGGACACGTGTAATACACGTGTTTTGTGTTCATATAATACACGTGTATTACACGTGTACAAATACACCAAAATTACACTCCTTTTACACGACTTAAAATTTAATGCTAGTTTATTTTGGCGTCTCATCCTTTTATTGTTTCGAACATACCCAACCTCTAGATTGCTTAAAATTTGTTCTGAATTCATTTTTGAATTCATCTGTTCCGATACAGGCGTTTCTTCTTGACTGTTTATTGCAGTATAACATTAATAACATAAATCGCTTTTGATCGATTGGATAGGATAGGATTAATATTAATCGGAATCCTCTAAGCAAAGCAAGCGTAATTTTAAGTCCTAAATGATACATTAAATCCTCCACCAGGATCAAAAACTACGAATTTGACGGTTATTGAACAGTACCTAAAAATAATTAAATAAACTCACATTATCCAATCCATTTACTCCAATCCTCCTTCATTCATTCACTTGTATTATTCGATTATTTGTTCGACTGTAGCGGTGGTGTGGATCGAATATTTGATTACAATTAATTTCACTTCAAATGACCTTTTTCAAATTATAAGCAATTCACTGTTTAATGGTTTTATTATAAAGTTTGAGAGATATTAGGTAGTTGCATGGTAGAATGAGAATCGAACAAAGTGTAGATGAAGATATGATGTTGAAGGGCAGGAACAGGTTAGGTAGTTCAATTTTCCTTTCATTGTGCTAAAAACAAGCTGGTCTCTCGTTGGTATCCTCCTTTTATTTGAGGTTATGTTGCAAGATAGAAATCCAACAGGTAAAACCACAGCGCTTGCAAGGTCCCACCCACCGTTGCGGTAAACATTTGCACTGAATGGGTCCCACCCTTGATCTGTTCCCCCACGATGCGCATGTGGTTTTACCTTATTGATTTTCTTTCTTGTGCATAACCTCAAAGGCATTACAAAGGACTGTGACCCGCTTGGTTTAGTTACAATGCCAGGAAAAGAGAAGAATCGATAAGAAAAGATTTCCATAGTGATAAAATGCGTATGCGTAATCCTGAAATCTGAATTGTGAAAGGGTCGAATTGTACGACAGCGTAGTTAAAAGCATGTTATAGCACAAATAAACTGACTTGAGGCGTAGTTAAAGTTTTTGTAAATCAACAGTATAAGACAAGCACAGACGACATGCATTGACGATGGCTGGGATGACTGTTACACGCACGATGCACTGAGTGGAATGACTCTGCAATTGATCACGCATGGTTGAATAGCTACACAGTCGCCGCTCGCATCCTCTTTGTCGTGTGAATTCATGGACCGAAGGTTCGTTATTCCGCCATTCATTAGTCATTAACAGGCAGGCGATCGAGATATCGTTTATTCCACAGTAGGGAGAGAGACGAGAAAAGAGAAAAATTGTGATGTATAAACATTACGTACTTACGTCTTTAGTCATCACAGTCTTGCAAAAACATTCAACAAACTGTTCCGCTTATTGTGACTCGCTCGAATATAAAGAAATAGATTACATTCAAAATCGAAATCAGCTTTTAAAATGGAGAAAGAGAAAAAAAGGAAAGTTGAATGGAAGAGAGAGAAATAAAGAGAGAGAGAGAGAGAGAGAGAGAGTGTGTGTGTGAGAGGAGAGGAGAGATAAAAAAAAGAGGAAGCTTGTTCCCCTCAAAAGAGAAGCACTATGGCCCCGATCTAAAAACAAAAAGTTCGACGGAGACTCCAGAGTTTCCGGATGAGAGAAAGAGAGTTAAGAGAGAACTAGAAGGATTACGCAGTAATGCGAATCATTGTGACAATCCAAAGTAAAGCGAATCAGGGAGAGGAATAAAAAGTAGCAAGAGAACATTTACATGTATAAATATTCATGTTCTTTTTAATAATGTAATTAAAGTAATAAATGAATAGATTACAATACATGTACATTTATTCTTCATCTTATTCAATAAATAGAATGTGTGTATAAGTTATAAAATGATGTTGACTTAAATTATATATGATATATATATAATCATAAACAATTATTTGATAAGATATAATTTTGTAAATTGCGTATTTAATTTGTTATACTTGTGTACATATTCCTATTGATACATTAGATGGATTAATACGTGTTTTTATATACAAATATTTTCTTTTGTATAAGACAGTAAATGAATTGCTGTATTTTACAGATGTATGCTTGAGTTAAACGTTCTTTGTAGAGGTTCTGTCTTGTCGTCGATAATTGTTCAGAGAAACGTGTTCTTACTCATATTTACTGATATATTTGCCTCGCTAAACTTTATATGGTTGCATGAAAGCCAGTAAGTATTCTCTAGAATTGCTAGTAGGATTCTTTGCTCATAAAAATTTCTCTAAAAACAATAAATTGTTACTGCCAAATCAATTCCTTTATAATTTTTGAAAGGCAGTAGAAAATTCGTTGCAATCTCTAGAAACATTTCACTCGAGCAAATTGCAATTATTAATTTAATTTTCTGGTTTTTAATTAAACTCTGGCCTACCAAAATATTTTGCATGTTTTTAAAAGAAAATTTAATTAACTTAAATTTGATAAGTGTTCGGATCAGGTGATGAATCACAAAATTTGATAAATTTAATACTTCGAGAATTTCGCAAAAATGAATAACATATAGTCATTAATTTTATTATGTTCTGTGAATTTGTTCCAATCAGCAAATCAATAGTCAAAATATGACCTGAGTGTCAATTTTGGCATTATTTTCATTTAGGTAGCAATCGTTTTATATGGATGTCTTTTGTTGCACTTAGTGTTTATATGGACAGTAGTAGAATATATAATTGACCTGAAGATCATGGACCTTTGCAACGTATATAAAATTATTCTAAAATTAACCTTTGGCAACCGAGTCATAAGCATTAACACGTGTATTTCAAGTGAAAGCTATATAAATTATAGGTCCATCTACTAATTAAACGTATTATCATTACGCACCACCATGTCTCACATAAAATCAAGTTTTTCACTTCCGCAATTTTAGGCAAATTTGCAGTAGGCTCACGAAATATCTATGGCTGAGATGTATTAGACCCCATAGCTACAATTAAAGTATCCTTTGAAAGTTGCGTGGGGTGCCAAATGCACCTAAGAGTGCCATGACGCACCGGTGCGTCATACATCACTCAATTTCACTCAATCACGGGTGCGTCAATGTTAAATTAAAAGGCAATGTTGTTTGAAAGGATTGACTGTTGGGAGCTTGCTAGGTTCAGGTTCTTCATCTTGGCGCTCCAAATGGCTAACTGGAGATAGCCATATCAGCATCAAGCAACGGTCAGCCAATATAGAGTGAAGGCAGTGAGGTTTCTCCATGGTTTTATTGACAACGCATGAAAAAGAGACTCAAAATCTAACGTTGCAGTCATGTGACGATAATTGTAATTTCCATAACGTGTTGGTGAAGGCAGCTATCATTTCTCTTCATCTTCGTTCAAAGAGCAGGACGTCTTTAACTTTGTGAAGAGTTTGTGACTGCAGCTTCTAACAGGCTGAAACATTGCCGTAACACGTATAGTTGGCGCGTCGTCTACGGTTGTCTGCGCTGCCGATTGAACCACTAAGATGAACCGCTAAGCATATTCTGTCTTCCCTGAGCATGAAATTGAGGTCCTATCACATTGTTTAGCCTCTGATACATGCAGACACATGAGACGCAAAGTCTATATAACAGGACTGCCAATACTAACTTATATAACAGATGTTGCAGCAATGTTCCGCATAAGGTGACATGCCACGCTCAATCACACACAATTACACATGACCCCAAACATCCATGGCTATGCGGGATATTGATGCAATATCTGTTATAGTTGGCAGTCATGTTATATAGACTTTGCGTCTCATGTGTCTGCATGTATCAGAGGCTAAACAATAGGACCTCAATTCTTGCTCAGGGAAGACAGTACATGCTTAGCGGTTCATCTTAGTGGTTCAATCGGCAGCGCAGACAACCGTAGACGACGCGCAAACTATAAACGCTCATGTTTCCCATGTTTTAACAGCATCGGATCAAGTAATTTCTGACTCTTAGTGCAGCGCGTATGCACGCGGGTAGAAGAATAAAATGTCCGTAACCACTGATGTTTGGGGTGTCCGTTAATTACACGTGGTTCACGCGTGATTGAGCGTGGCATGTCACCTAGTGTGTTCTCCTTCCATAGACTAATCCTCTGGGCCCCTTCCTTTCATCAAGCTTTTTTTGATCTCACTAAAATTTACTGGAAATTTCTTCATGTATTAATGCGCGTTGCTTTAAAATATTCTACAGCCAATGTTGTGGAGCGGCTCTTTTATCGACAAATCTTCTTTGTGCATAGGACTCAGCACTTGATCATACTTCGAAGTTTATGATGGAATTATTTAAATAACAATTGTCTAGGTCTACTTAGGTTGCGGGTTGAATCTGAATAAATCAATCGAGAACTAGATTAAAAAAAAGTTTATAATATTCATTATGATCGGAAAGAGATTGTAGAGTTCTTTGGAAGTTCCTTTCGTGTAATCGAGTCTGTGTA
Organism: Prostheceraeus crozeri; assembly: GCA_907163375.1. Lineage (NCBI taxonomy): Eukaryota > Metazoa > Platyhelminthes > Polycladida > Euryleptidae > Prostheceraeus > Prostheceraeus crozeri. The sequence goes on from CAJQUW010014817.1 coordinate 197,037, forward strand.
AAAAAGCAATAGGCGATCGATGTCTGCATTCAGGCCTCGCATGGTGCATCTAAGAGAAAATGAAAATTTTCCACTACATGAATGACTACTACGCTGTATGAAAATTACACTACAACGCAAATGAAGGAGTATATGATAGTATTCTACTTAGTCGTGATTTTGGGCTGTAATGTATTTCTTTTTGCCGTGATCCTCTATGAGATACAGCAGGCCAGACACATTGCTGCTTTATTGGAAATGGAAAAACAACCGACTGTAAGAAAATACAGTATTAAGCTCCGCAGATGAAACACAGGAAATATAATCAGCAAACCGACATGTGAGCATCATGATCAAGTTAGTTATTTGTCGATTAAACGAACGTTTTGTATCACATGCTCGTACATTCACATTTTTGCCTTGTAAAATCCCATAGGCCTACTGTCTTTCGCTGTTCTTTACGAGAAAACAATCTTAGCACGATATTTTTTTTAATTGAAATGATATAGTACAATCTGTACGTAGAGAGTGCTTCAATATACATCTTGGTTAAATTTGTACAAAGATATTTAGTGCTTCAAAGATTTGTCTCCCACCTTATCTAGCATAGTCGATAGGACATTATTGAATGTATTCCACTGGTCTCCGGAAATTTCCGAATCCTCAAGAGCGTCAATTAATTTCGCCATTGTCACTTGAAATTTTTCTTTGCAGGATAAGCTTTCTGTTTGCCTGGAACGACAGGAAATTTGGCTAACAGATTGCTTTTTGCTTCTGTCTTTAGGAAACGCAATATCACTAACAATTGCATCTATATCTATAACGTTGTCCGGACGGAAACTTGTATTTGCGCTTGATTGCTGAGCTGATGAACGCGGAACATTGTGAGTGGGATATAGCTTCTTATGGGCTATCATTTGGTCTTCGTCATAGTCAAATTCAGTTTCTGAAGAGTCACTTGAGTCTACTGACTCAGAGTATGAAGAGTCCTTTGAGTCTACTGACTCAGGGTTTGTCTTTTCATCGAATGCGCCACAGGAATTGTGTGATGAAGTTTTAATAGAAGTATTGTCATTAATCACTGTGTGTTGTTTAGCTTTGATGATTGGCTGCGAAGATTCCGAATATGAATTGCTTGTTACGTCTATCCTAAATCTCTTAGCTACTGTTTTAGCTGCTGTTTTAGCTGCTTTTGACACTTGTTCATTAGCAAAGTCATCACTCGAGTCTGATTTCGCTGAAGTGGTTGCTTTGTTCGACTGTTCTTCCAGTGCATTCCTTTTGAGTGATTTGAAAGGGGAACGTTGCTTTTCGACAAAGTTGCTTGCACTTTCTTCTTTCGTTTTATATTTTCCCTTTTTGATCTTTGAGTCTTCTTCGTCAAGAGTGAATGAATCGTCCGAATCGGAATCGTTTCTTGCGATTATTTTGCCAGAATTTGCCAGTTCTTTCTGCTTTAACGAATCAATAAGAGAACGTGGGTCGGCAACACACGCGTTCGCTTTGGCATTTGAGGTTGCTGACTTGGAATCTTTAGCTTTGGCTTCGACAGCATCCTGTTCTAAAGCATCAAGATCGATTTCACTCTGCGTGGTCTTGATGAGAAGTTGACGGCGCAGATATTGAAGTCTAGTCATTGTCACTATTTTTGACTCTCCCCTCGTAAGCTTGGATGCAGCCTCAGTCATTATGCCTCTATTGCTGAAACCCTTTAATATGAGGTCAAAAACAAACTTTTTTATATCTTCTGACAAGGGCATATTGGGCCTGACAGTATCAGGATGGTTGTGTACATCGTTAAAATAAACAATTTTCTGTTCGTCTGCATGACGAACAGTTATAAATGCAGGACAGAATTTGCAACCTTTGCGTTTAAGATGACGTCTCCATGCGCTTGATCTTTGCCATTTACATCTGTATCTGCGTGTTGGATCCCTCCAGGATTCCTTTGTGTCGAGCACCAGGCTGTTGGATTGTTGACTGATCCACGATTGAAGAGACTCCTCATCAGGAAATGTTAATTTCCTCACGAATCGATGTTTCACAACAAGATGCTCATGAAATTGACTGACATCTTTAAAATCGAATTTGCAAACGGGACACAAGATCTTTTCGCGCTTTTTGTCCAAAGGAAATACTCGGTATAATTTCAAATCATCTTCTGTCAATATGAGCGGCTCCGTTAAAACACTTATTTTTTTACATGCTATTGCGTGTTTAGAGGCTTTTATCCGGGGGTATTCTTTAAAACAAATTAGACATAAAATATGCTCTTCATAGAATATTTTCTGTTCTCGATATCTCTCAGTACAATGGTATTTAAAATGTTGATTGTAGTATCGACCTGACGTAAAATTTCTTTTGCAGAATTCACATTGGATATTTATAGATTCATCGTCCTCATCCACATATTTGATGTCGCTTTTCTTTTTCACATTGTATCGTTTCTTCTTCGCTTTATGTTCCACCAAGTGTCTTACATTTGCGTCTGGTTCTGAACGGTTAGGCTTTAGGTGTTCAGGATACTGTATATGCGTTCGAATCTCTCCTGCTTTCCTCTTTTTCGTGATAGGACATACGCTCTCATGATCCTTCAATGCGTTCGTAGGAACAATTTCTTTGCAACGGCATTTCACCTCAGGATGGATTTCCCCCAATTTCGTTTTTACTGGAGCAGATGAACCCTGCTCAACTCGTGGTTCTTTGTTATCTGCATCCTCCTTATCTTCATGAATTGTGATTCTGTAGGGGCATTCACTTTTCATATGTTCCAAAGAATTTTTACACATCTGTGTGCACAATGGGCATTTGGTTATTTCATGCTTCGATTTACGATTGCGATGGACAAATTTCCCTGGTTCCCTTTGTTCTTCAGGCAAAGTCTTTGCCGGCGTCTCTGCAAAACAGAAAAAATTGGTATTTGTTAGCGCAAGAGCGAAATTGCAATGAAATGTAATGTAAAAGCGAAAATAAAACATTGAAGTGAATTGTCAATAATTTTTTGTTCATAATTCTGTCTGAAGTCTTATTTCTAGGGAATGAACAAGATTGCCAGCAAAACTGCTAGTTTAAATCTAAATAAAATTTTGAAACTTACTTCTAACGCATGACAGACTTGTCAGCAGAGATGAATAGGTGTGCGTGTGAGTTCATAATAATGTAACTTTTGCTGAGGAGAAATAGGAATCAAGTCATGCAGATACATGTACATGCTATAATAAGACAATGATTCGAATACTTTCATTTTCAGAGTGCACACGCATTTTCGGAGGTTAACTTCCAGACTCATTGAAAGCTCTAATTCGCCATGGTAGTTAAACTCATTTCATATTTGAAAATTTTCCATCCGTTTAAATTGCCATTTACTAGAAGGAACCTCATACTAAAATGATCGAGTCGGTCATGTCTAATGGGACCATTTTAGTTAATAGTCTATAAAAAAGGCATTCGAACTTCTGAGTGTGAATCAACGGTATTTCCTAGTAACTGCCACCTAACTGTACTAAAATTTTCCGGTTCATGAACTGATGAACAAAATTAACTGATGCTTCTCAGTCTTAAAATACATATGGGGAGCTGTATCCTTTCTTATACAACCCCTCAGACATCAGGGTTCGTACGGCTTCTTCGAGGCAAAATTCACAAACTTTCACGAACCCTTTATTCGCAAATATAATGGAGTAGAGATGCTATTTCGGCGAGACAATACCCCTGACAATTCAGCTACATGACACTTTCACCGAATTATTATTGACATTTATGCCACCATTCCACTGATTGCAATCAAAATCATTTTATATATTAGCGCATGAGAAAAACATATTGAAACAAGAAACCCTCCATACATGCGCACCTTGATGTCTAAAACAAATTCAAGCAGATATTTATTGATAGAAAAACAGACAACAAATGACCTTTGCTGATAGAAAAACAAGCATTAAATGCGCAGGTATATAAAACAAACAATAGCCTCTAGAAACATGTGTGAAGTTAGCGGAACCACCCAGCGGAACCATTTTTTGTTATAGCTTAATTGTAATCAAAACAGCTGCTATGTTGTCAATTTCAGTCTCCTGATTACGAATCTGAGCTCAGATTTCACAAATTAACAGTCGTTTTTGAGAAAATCAAGTTTGAAGATAAAAGTTGTTCCGCTGTGAAGTTAGCGGAACCATCCAGCGGAACCAATTGCTGAGTCTCGCTGATTGACGCAGTAAATCAATTTCTTTTGGTCACTACCCGATCAATTTTGTTGTGCTGATCACGAATATGTGCCTCATCTTTCAAAACAATGCAGATTTCACCCGGAAATCTGAATTTCACTTTTTCTACAAGCTGATTGTGAAGTTAGCGGAACCATTTTTTAATACAAAGAATTTCTCAGCAAAATACATCCTCTCCTACCAATTTGAAGCTCCTAATCACAAATCTGTAATCAGATTTGCAAAACTCGCCCGCATTGTAAAGATATTCCTCTATCTGGGTCCGCTGTGAAGTTCGCGGAACCACCTACTGGCATTAAAATTTCAAATTCTAATTTTTGCACAGAATCACTGCAATAGACATACCAAGAGAATGGAATTGCTTCACTGATCACGGTTTGCCGTCCGATTTCACGGGAGGATAAGTACTTGCCGAGAAAAATTGATTTTACGGTTTTCATGGACTCTTCTGCAAGCTGATTGTGAAGTTAGCGGAACCATTTTTCAATACAAAGAATTTCTCAGCAAAATCCATCCTCTCCTACTAATTTGAAGCTCCTAATCACAAATCTGTAATCAGATTTGCAAAACTCGCCCGCATTGCAAAGATTTAGTGAGATTGGCTGGTTGGATTTTGCTGAGATTCCAATGAAATCCTTGAAAACCGTTAAAGCCTGACATGTGATACCTTTAGCATCGTGGAGAAGCTAGCGATGATGCACAAGCTGTCAGCTGTCATAGATGTCTGGCAGAAAAATCGCCTGTGATTCTGGCTGACTGTGAGCCATGTGATATATTTAACACGGGATGAGACTGCCCTATTCAATCAATTACATCCAAGTAAAACCTTCCTTTACAAGGGTGATCTACGCTATGAAGGGAAAAATAGCAAGCAACTTTTGACTGTCATGGTTGGCACAAGCATGGATGGATCTGAAAAACTCTATTTTCGCAATAAGAAAGTCAGCCGTAGAAATGATGTAGGCCTACATGATTTACCGCTCAGAAAGCAAACTCTTATGACCACCTTCGTCAAACCAATCTGAATGCAGTATAGGCTACATGCAAAGCAAGTAGGTACCTTATAGCGCCAGCAATTTATATTTGTAATTTTGAATGCAAGTGAGTTGTAATTGACTTTTGTATTCAATCAACATGCATTTTCTAATCATAATTACCAAGTCAAAGTACCAAATAACTTGTTTTATTCAGAAAATAGGAAAAGTGAAAATGCAAAAAGTAGTCCTAGATTGGTTTTAAATGGAAAAATGCCTTACTCTTGATATAACGTACATCGGATATAACGGACATTTTTTTCATTCCCTCTTAAATAATTGATGACGTCAGCAGTAAGATAGATATTTACTTTTTAGAAAAACATGTATTAAATAAAGCTTTAGAAATATAACAAATCTCACTTAGTAAAAAAACAAATATTCACATAAAAACTATTTGGTCGGAGGATCTCTAACACAAAACTGAAACTCTCAATATGTATTTCTAATACAAGAGAACCTAGTATAATCTACATGTATGTCCAACCATCAACTCACTTAATGGGAACAAAGCAATTACATATAAGTTGAAGCTTTCAAGAATAAACACCACTAGATTAGCAGAATACATAAGTTCAATTAAAAAAATCATTTTACTCCATGTCTCGTCCTTCTGCTCATTATCTCTCCAACGTAATGCGCTTGACTGCATTGGAACTTGCATACTTTGCTGAGCTACAGCCATCATCGCTTTGCTGCTTGTCGTTTGCGCAACAGTTCAGTATTATTGGTAATGTGCGAGTACAGTATGTACATATGGTTCAAATCGTGCGGCAAAGCAAATGCATTATAGGATTAACCACAGGCGCTTTTCGTCCAGAGAGCCCCCCCGTGAAAATCTACGATGGCTTTATTAGGCGAAAAGTCTGATTCACAGACCGCATTACCTTGACAAAGAATCAGTACACATTTTGATAGATTTTATTAACAAATGTGAATTGGATTTCCGAACTCGTCTATGATTTTCGATACCTTTCATCAATATTGATCGATTCTTCCTCATCTTGATGATTCTTCACAGAGATAGCTTAGAAAATGTTCTTTGTGAGCACCTTTCCAGTATGAATTCTGAGGCATTCCTCGAAATTCATTTTGTGACATAGAAGAGCAAGGAAACGGCGGAATATTGGTTTTAATCTGATGGAGTCTTTATTAATTCCTCAGTTGATCGCAGATATATTCTTTAGATACATTTCCTGATTGTTCAGTCAAATGTGGGAATATAGTGTTCAATACTGACTTAAGTGACTCCAGAATTGTTAGACATAAACAGGATATTGAAGATAGTGATTTCATATCACGACGATTATCCGGGTGAAGCATGGTTGCGTCTTATAGCAACAAGAATTGCAGGTTGCTGACAACTACCACGAAGATATCAGCATGAATATTCTTGAATTTCTCCACATAATTTTCACAAACTTCCTTATTAAATAAATGCGACATGGTTTTTACCCATAATCGTCTTCGTAGTATACTTTCTATTTTCAGGCTTTGTTGCATCAATTTCTCCCATATTCACAACAAACTCCTATGTTTTCTGCGTCTTGTCCGATCCAGTTAGCAAATTCTTCTTGATACACTTCCGCATCAATTCCAGTAACAGAAATGTCAATGCTAAATGCAAGACATGAATCAAGTATTTTAAATACGACTTCCGACTTGTTTGTAGCGATCAGTTGACAGGATAGTACTTCAGAATTCTTTCTGTGATGGAGGATATTCGAGAATTCAATTTTTCCCACTGATCCAAAATTTGAATTAAGGACGCTTTGAAGGAGGTGGCTTGAGGCCAAGCCACCGTCAGGAAACAAACTGTAACATAGACCATCCGGTCACACCGGTTACTTCATCAAAAAAAAAACAGTTGTCTTCACGCACTGGAGTATTTTAAGGGGTGCACATGTAGATCTGCTATGAATCCCTCGACGTCCAATTCATCAAGAGTTTTCACACTTTTCTTATAGCAGCTATGCATTTTATGCAATGGATATGATTCAAGATTCAAGAACATCATTCCAAACTTGAATTATAGTTGCTTCCATAGTCCTGATTCGAAGGACGCTTTATAGCGTGGTTCGACCATCAACAATTCACCTGACGGTGCAATGATGACGGTGCGGTCCCGCACGGTGCAATGACAATGTGGTCCGTGACGGTGAATTGTGGTGCTGTGGTCCCTCACGGTGCAATGATAATGCTGTGGTCCGTGAGGGTGCATTGATGATGATGCTGCGGTCCCTGACGGTGCATTGATGATGCTGTGGTTCCTGATGGAGCATTGATGATGCTGTGGTCCGTGACGGTGCAATGATGATGATGCTGTGGTCCCTGACGGTTCATTGATGATGCTGTGGTCCGTGACAGTGCATAGATGATGATGTGGTCCCTCACGGTGCATTGATGACACAGTCGTCCGTGACGGTGCAATGATGACACTGTGGTCCGCGACGGTGCAATGATGACATTGTGGTCGGCGACGGTGCCATGATGACACTGTGGTCCGCGACGGTGCCATGACACTGTGGTCCGCGACGGTGCAATGATGGACCTGAGGGTCCCTGACGGTGCAGATTAGATGATGTATCCCCAGGTTCAATGATGACACTGTGGTCCGCGACGGTGCAATGATGACACTGTGGTCCCTCACGGTGCATAGATGACACTGTGGTCCCTGACGGTGCAACGATGATGATGTAGTCCCGCACGGTGCAATGATGATACTGTGGACCGCGACGGTGTAATGATGACACTGTGGTCCGCGACGGTGCAATGATGACACTGTGGTCCGCGACGGTGCCATGATGACACTGTGGTCCGCGACGGTGCAATGATGACACTGTGGTCCCTGACGGTGCAATGATGATGATGTAGTCCCGCACGGTTCAATGATGACACTGTGGTCCGCGACGGTGCAATGATAACACTGTGGTCCCTTACGGTGCAATGACGACACTGTGGTCCCTGACGGTGCAATGATGATGATGTTGTCCCTGACGGTGCATTGATGATGCCGTGGTCCCTGACGCGAGCATCGTGATTTCATCATAATTATGGCATCTCTTGAATAGATTAGGTAATTAAGGATGGTCTGGTCAAGCAGAACCTAATTGCTTTTCGGCTCTGTATGCTCCAAATATGTTTTTAAATTGAAAAGTGTCAACTGCATCACGTGGAGATGATGTTAAACAACAATCGATAGATGATTAGCAAGTGACATTTCTGGAATTTTGGTCAAAAGAGTCGATTAAATATTTAGTTCAATTTTTGACTTAAGGACTTCACTTCTTCAGTAGGCTACAAGTCTTCGGTGCTTCCGTTTTCCATGCTTTAATAAACCTAAATATAACTTTCAATAATGGGCACTATGCAGCTATCGGAGCATCAAATATGATCCAATTTATTTGCGATAGATAAACGCGTTATGCATGTACAATATTAACGGTGTAGTTCGGTCAAATTTTCAATCTTGTCTCAATGGCTTCTTCTTTGCATAATAGTCAATCTAGCGAACTTTGACGCACTTCTGATTCCTCTATTAGCCGGAGTTATCAAATTTAGGAGAAGAGATGACGTCACACGTGCCAGTGTTCTGATACGCCACTGTCAGCATGCTCGGTGACGAATCAGCTAGGCGCAAGAGGATGAGCGCACAGGGAGAAAATGAACTGTAGGAAATGCGAAATCTGAAGTCATTGGCAGGAAGCAGGAATGTGGAGTCGCAGTATATAATTAAGACCGAAATATAATACAAACAAATTATTTATTCGCGTACATAGCTGTCACTGTCTTGAGTCAACTTTCTCCGTCAAACAAAAGCGCAGAGACACTGCTGCATGCAAATCTTGTAATAGCTGAGGGAATGAATCGTGATAGTGAAAAAAAGATTGTCTTTTCACTCGGTGATTTAGTATAGAAGACAAGCCTTCCTAGCCTCGATCACACCTGCGCACCAAAGGTCACATCAGAGACAAAAATGAAATACTAGTTTGTTTGAGAAAATTACCTCTTACCATTACGTTAATCGTGTATGATGGCTCCTCCAAAGCGCATATTAAAATCGAAAGTGCACTCATATTTTTTGGAGAAGGATGGGGATCTTCCTGCGTGGTAGAGACTGGAGAAAAACCGTGTGAAGCACACATCAACAAGATGGGAGGAGCCCAATCGTATGCATCCAGCTTAAAGCGACATTTGATAAACTTTCATTGAAAATTATTGATAATTGATACAGCAATGATCACTAAAGATAGGTTCGTGGAAGCCTATAATGATCTATGATATGATCTATGATGTAGGTTACCAGTTTTTTTTAAAACAAACTAGACTTTATATGCTGGCAACCCGGAGTGGAGTCCTATCAACCCCCGGAGTCGGAGTCCTATCAAAATGATAGGACTCCGCATCCCTGTCAAGAAGTCACTTGTTTATGTTCCTGAACACATACAAAATGTCTACAATGGCACAATACTGCGCATACATGTGCACAAACAAAACGGACGATCCTAAGAAACTTGCCTTCTACAACATTCCGAAGGACAGAAAAAATAGATGTGTGGTAGCATTGCACGAGCTCATAGGCTATTAACCCATTAGGGCGCCAATGTTCAACTTGTGGAACATCGCTAGATTTTGGAAATATGTCTTATTGAATGTGGGACATATGATATTTTACAGTAAATAATTACAATGTTTGGCAACCTTGGTGTGTCTTGGTGTGAGCTGACTCATTAAAATATCATATCTCTAGATTTTATGAGTACAATTCAATCAAAAAAGATTGGTTATGTTTTTCAATGTTCAATTTCGTTACAGCGATTTTTCAGCAGCTGAAATTAAGCAAAAGCAATTGATTGGTTTTCAGATTTTAGCTACTTATAATATGTATGCCTCTTCATATGGGCATGCTATATACAAAAATATTTCATTCCTATTATATTTTTCGAAATATAGTGACAAATTCAAAATGTTCCACTTGTAAAACATTGGCGCCTTGGGCCTATACAAATTAGATCGCTGACAAAATATTTCGGAAGGATTTATAATGAAATATCTTGGTCTACCTGTCAATCTAATATGAATAGTAATGTCTGCTAGTTTGATAATCAGAATTAAAGTTTACCATTTTAAATATTTTGTTTAAATTCAAAAAATTGAAAAGCAGTGAAAGTATTGTTTTGATCTGAATAAGAACGTCCGTGACAAATATTTTGCAGCTTTACATGGTAAGTGTAAGATGTCTGTCCAACCTTCCTTCTAACTAATGCTGCCAGAGTTGATATATAGACAGTCTTGTGATTTTATTCTGCTTTATTTTATCTATAGGCTTATGTAAATAAAATATTCAAGTAAACTTCAAGTAAACTGTCTACGTTGTACTGGTACTGTCAGGCGCAACAGAATAGAAAAATGCCCTCTGATATCAAAAGAGGCGATGGCAAAATCTAGATAGGATTTCATGAAAGTTACAGTGATTGTTCAGTCGTGGTCTGCCACTGGAACGATAATACCCCCGTTATAGTAATCAGTTCAAATGAGGGCGTTACTCCTATCAGTCAGCCGACAGGCTGGAGTCGAAGTGATAGGAAGAGAACTGCAATTCAACAACCAGCTATGATTGCCTCCAATAATTGTCACATGGGTGGAGTTGACCTATTGGACAGGTTTCTTTCGGATTATCGGCCTCAGCTGCGATCAAAGAAAGGGTGGTGGCTATTATTCGCAAATTTCATCAATATAGGCATGGTGGCTGCTTGGAGGTTACAAAGACACATTCAAGTCAATAGGCCTACATCTCATCTGGATTTCCGAAGGTTTGATCTATATTTTGTATTATCTTATGTTTTGAGTTAAAACTTAAAGATTTTGTTGTGTTACAAAATAAATAAATAAATAAATAAGACGTTTATTTCAAAAAGCCGAATAGAAATCGTGGGGTCTCAGGACATGAATATGAACATCAAATCAATTAATAAAATACTAGAACTTAACATAGTAATTGTCATAAATCAATCAGAAAATATAAGGTCGTCAGAAAGTAGATGACATATACACATAACTTTACAATGTAAATCTGTCATTCGATAATTTGGTTATAGAGATGAAAAAGCTGTTACTGCTTATCGAAGTTGAACACAAATTGCTACAACCTAATAATAATGCATATAGACTTTTTAAGTCATCTTGTGTTTAGTCAATTATGCTCTCATTTTATCAAAATATGTACGTGAAACATTCGTTTTCTTTCAGAGTGGTTGTGAGATATCTTCTGAGTCTTCTGACTGTTCGAGAAATTCGACCTGGACCTTCACGAACACCTGCCCTCTCCACAAGACTTGGAAATGTTGGTCATCTTCCAATACCAGCAGGTAAACAGGGCCGCTGTAAATTATGCATTAAAAACACGAAAACGAAGTGTGACACATGCAACACTTTGTTGCATACAAGTTGCTTCGTCCAATACCATCTCTGAACTCTGAAAGATGTTACTGTTACCTAGTTTCAAAAAAATACATTGATGATTGTCTGTATTTTTCCTGTTTCGTTTACCAAAATACATCAAAATTCTTAATATACTACTTTTGCATAAAAATTAAAATTAACGTATAAGCATAGAATATTATTTTAATGTATAAACAAATATGTCAAATATAAGCAATCTGTCAAGTATAAACAAATATACAACGGCTTCTATTCTTCAAAAATTCTTATAAAAAAATGTATAGTCTCAAGGCGCCAATGTTCCACATGTGGAACATCATTAAAATCGATGAAATGAACATTTATTTTCGGTAAGATCGTCATGAAGTATCAAAACGTGATTGAATAATATGTTTCCATTAAAATTTTTGATAATTACTTTCAAAAATAATTCGGCGCCTAATGGGTTAAAAAGACGAGACACAGTGTTACGTATTCAGAGCGCTTCAAATAAAATGATAAAACAAAAGATCTGAGATATACAAAGTGTGATGTTGAATGAATATTGCAAAATCAGGCAGCCTTCATTCCACTTGAGTAAGGAAGCTGCACCATGCTTAAAAATGGAACGCAAATTAGTTAAAATTCTTTCTCGCTCAGTTCTACATAAACTGAATGAAAGTGGGGCCAAATTTGAGATGGTGCTATCAACTAATTCTCGAGACGAACTTCAGATTTCTTCAGACGTAATGGATATGGATTTCGATAGTTACCATGTGATGCATGACTCTTCATAAAGTGAAGAGAGTCAAGCTGCTCCAGTTCGCTTAACGTTTGATGCTCCAGATAATTACTTTTTGTGTTGATTTGCAGTACCGGCATATTTCTTGTAGTCATCTTATATTTCAGATACACCAAGTGTACATTTCCGTTCTGACAGTAAATTATTCTGAACAATTATTTGTCGTATTTTGCCTCTCGTAGTTGTGAGTGTGTTGAATTGTGGTCAGCCACATGTGCTTCATTTTGTCATCACCCGCTACATCCCTTTTCATTCAAGAATAATCTAGTTACTTTAGGTCCATTGCTTGCTCGCATACTACAGGGCTACTCTATCAGCCAACCACAGCGAACCTCCTGTCCAGTGCACTGCGCTCATCTTCTCAGTAAGCAGGAATCGGCAGCTGTGACGTCATCATGGATTTTTAATATGAATTTGCAGGCAAACTAGCGAGCAGGTGAGTGGTGCAGTGATAGGAAATCGTCGTAGTGATTGAATACTTCAATATTCAGGAATAAAATTCGTTTCTGAAGTTGACCGAACTGCAGATTTAAATACAAATGAAAATTTACTATGTATCAAATGTCTAAAGATTTACGTTACTGCTCAACAGTAAACAATTTACTTACAGATGGCACAAAGGCCCTACAGCACACGATCATGTAATCAACAACTAGCTCTTTAGAATGATTCTTCAGGTGATTTCACTCAACTAACTAATTGACATTTTCATTAAGGGTGGCAAAGTGCGCAAAACGACAAGCTTTGTCACCCGGGCCATGATACAAATTCATCAAGGACGGGCCTGATATGTTAGAGTCGCAGAGGGACTGGGCCGAAAAAAGCGGTTTCAGCTCTGTGTGGAATAACTGTAATCGGCGATCTTTTGTAAAGCCAAAATTAATTGTCAATCTTTTTTGCTTAAAATTTCCGATAGAGGCAGCTCGATTTCAGATGAAAGAGGGATCTGTCCTTGACTCTTTGGATTTCTCTCAGTTTGAATCACGCATTAATGGAGATCTATGAAAAATATAATAATTAGGACACGCACAGCGCATAGTCATGATAGGTGTCCAACGGTCGGATTCTATATACTTTAATGATATTTTCAAGCGATTAAACAAATGAAGAATAATCAAGTATATGGCGGAGCATGTGTAGGACAAATGCATAAGTTCGCTACGCGGTAGTTGATTGTTTGTCACCTCGCCGTGATAAGCCACCCAGTCAGAATTGTATCTCTTGAAAGGAATTTCTTAACTTTGTCTTCGCCTGAATTGCATCACAGAGATTGTTTGTCTGTAACATATGCCGCGACGAAATGTGTGACATCGGCGATTTGCTATGAAGTATGAAGCGTGCGAACAGCTCATTGATAAATTAGGTCATTTGTCGATGACATCAGCTGAACCGTGTCAGATCACGCTGAAAGTAGTTAGGTTTTGGCCAATCGCTGCTAACTCGTCAACAATTCAGCGAAAGCCCCATGTGAGGGAGATTGAAAGAAAGAATCACTACCGTTGTCAGGGTGTCCAGTCACCCTATCTGGCGAATAAAATTTACCGGCAATTCAAATACATGGCAAGAATTTGTGTATCACTCATGATGACATTAGGCCTATTTCCCAGACAAGCACCTGGGGCGACCGCACAGAAACACTGTTAGGCTAACAAATCTCTAACAGTAGGAATCACCCACTGAAATTACCTCGTCACTAACAGCTCACTACCTAACACTGTTTCTGTGCGGTCGCCCCTGGAAGTTAACTGGAAATCAAATAATATAGCAAGACAGTGCCCAATTTTTTATTACACCCAATTCACCGAAAAATATCATGCGTTCATCATCTAAGGAGGGAACCGACTACAATTAGCTAAAATCCTCAGTAAGGGAAAGGATTTTGCTCTCATCCGAATTTGCCTATGTGTATCTATGTGAATACTTTCGTCAAAAAAGTTCTTGTCAACCTTTCGATTCCGTCTGGTCAAAACCTCCTTTTCTTGCTAGTTCATTCTAGATTTTTAACGCCAGCTCCTTTTTAGTAAAATAAATGCGAATGCACCTCCACTACACGATGATTACGTCGCTGATTGCTCACTTTGACCATTTCGTCTTAAAATTTTTGTGATTGGATTCCTAGAAATATCAGGTTAAAATCAAGACTTGCAGTTATGCGTTTTGGATTTCATCCTTCGTTATCAAGGACACACAACATCATAAGGCTTGCCGATATTTGCAACCATGATCAAATCATTTTAAAGGATTTAATGATGATACTTCTAGAAATTCCGAATGTGCCAAATATAAGAAACCGTTGCCATCGACCGATAGAAGGAGCCGGACGCTGAAGGCCCTTTTGAACTGACGTGTATTTTTTACCTTAATTTTTTCACAGAAGCACAAACATCGACCAAACTTTCGGTAGTTTTACTTTACTTGATTTGAAAAAACAAATCTAAGATAGCCGATATCTCGTGGGCTGCTTTTCCTTTTGAAATTTAAATTTCTTGTGGGAATAGACTTTGCATACAGTTGTGCATATAACTTTCATCTTCACAACATCTATTCAATAGCTTGTATCTACATACCATAATCAATGAATCTCATTTTATGTCATAAGGTACGAATGCAGGATAATTGTATAATAGAACTACTAATAATGTAGGTCTATTCATTTAAGCTTCTAGAAAGCTTCTGGAAGCAGAAGGTTCAGGTCTAATAATTATTGTCAAATTTCAGCAGGCTTGCCTTTTACAAGCAAGAACTTGTGATGAATAGATAATTTGGTGGGATGTGCTGTACATGAATAAAAATCAATGAAAACTATCAAAAAATTGTCATCGGGGGCACTGCCCCGAATGCTCCTGGTACCCATGAAAGGACCTAGCTATAGATCATGATGCTGAAAACATGCATGTGAAGATTTAACTTACCGACAGGTGACTTCCTGACGTGTTCCCTCCACGTTTGATATCTTTGCCTCATTTTGAATTCTTTTACTTTTGCCAAGTACCAGTCGTCTGATCGATCTACCAAAATGCAAAGTAATTTAATTAAGCTCTTGGATTGGTGTGCCAGCAAAAATTATGTGAGAATGAGATAAGGGAATGAGTAAAGACATTTACTTATTATATGCAAAAGCCAGCTCGCTAGAATTGGAGGGATTCTCTTAGCCCTCTCATGCATGAAGTACATACAAATTAAAGTTTTTTCAATATTTTTCAAATGCAATTTGCGAGCGTTCTAGAAGAGATCGTGTGAGGTTGGGGATTGTGCCACTAGAATCGCATTGATCTCCTCTTTCTTTTGGTTACAAATTTTAGCGCAACGGGATCAACATTACTGCGCAATGAAGCTTTTTTTTTGAAAAAAAATTTGGGCGCAATGCTGTCCTAAAAACAAAATATGCATGAAAGGTTTAAAGGACACTCTTTCCCATGTGCCTTTTCCAAGCATTTCATATTCTGGAGTGTCGTACGACGAAGTACAAATAATCTTTCTTTCCATTCACCACTGTCCTCGCGAACAATGAATTCAACGTGCCACCTGGTTTTTGAGTGTGCAGACGCATGTTTGGAAATATCTGCCTTTATCAATTACTATTTATCAAATTGAAGAGATAATTATCAACATTTCGCTGAAAATAACAGAACTGGCAACGGAAGAAGATCATTTCGTCGGATTTTTTTGTCATGAAAAGTCGAATAGTCGGGTAAAATCTGAAGCATCGAGGGTCTTGACATATTACCAAATCAATCTTAAATCTATTTTTTAACTAGATTTGTTGGGCGGTAAAATATATGCTGAAAAAATATATAATTGAAACAAACAGGTCATGAACCTTATGCCAATGCTTCGACAGAGAAGAGGTTTTTAACAACTTTACGGAGTTTAACATCAAAAAACGACGCGATGGTCGCCAACATTTTGCGTATCGACTTCGAAGTACTTTCATCGGCATTAATCGGCAAGGGCAGATTATGGAGACAGTAGAAAGACGACAATTAAGCGTTTTCACACTCCGTCAGTCAACTTATACTATGCAGATGCATGTTCCAATTGCAAACCTTGAAATTCACGCAGATAAAGAGAATGAGCCTTACCCAGTTCAATCAACAAAGGAGCAAGACAAAGAGACAGACTGCATTCTGCTATAGAAGCCGGTACCATTGCCTCGTGATTACATGCACGATCACCTACTATGCTTTCAACTTTCCTTTGAGCCTGTTCAGAGACTCTCTTACACGGTGGTGCGGAGAGGAAATCAATAACATTGAAAGTGGACGCCTCAAGAGCCAATTTTAATTTATAAACACTGCTCTCTGTATGACCAAGAAGGTCAGATTTACACTAAGCATTCCCTCAACCAGCCATTTTTACAAGCATGTCTTTTACTTTGAATTCGTGCATCTGAAGCTTCACGCACGAGTGTCTGAAGCTCAACGGTATGAAAATCATTCAAAAAAAACCCATTTCCACTTATTCACTTTATCACCCATATTCTAATGGCTAATCTTCTTCTTGGATCGCATCTTGATCAGCAATGATGAAAAAATGGAAGTGGTCATTGACATTAGAAAGTTGAAATCGAAGTAGCTGGAATGAATTTTCTCACTAAAAAGTTCATGAAGAATATGATATGATCATGAGTAACAAATGACAGACATAAAAACAATGAGTTCAATCAAGGAAAACTTGAATAAAACCTGAATGAAAACAATCTGAAATTAATTGCAGTTATATATGCACACCTCCATTATCACTAAATATGGTCGACTTGGTCAATTTACGAGTCGACTTTTCCGACTCATTTTTGGCAAATTTCCGCAAAAAAGGTAGAAGACCGTCAGCTCTGAAATATTATTTTAAAATTGGTTCATTAGAATATGACCAAGACTTCTCAAACGTCGTACGATTAAACATTTTATACCTATTTTATTTTTTTTCGCAAAAAAGTAAAATAAGAGAATAAAAGGTATGGCCAAATTGTCTAAAACAGAAGCTCTAAAATAAGCTAGAAAATTCATTTTGTTGCTTTCATTCCATGATTAAGTAATGCGATTCCAAAACATATGAGCCAGTAAACCCTGTATTTACTGATTTCAAGTATTTTAAAATCAGTTCGAAATCAGCTTCCTTAACATTGGCACACATCAGCGAGAACGATGGATGAATTAGATAAAGATATTTACCATGGAATTTATCTAAAGGGTCTTCCTCCTCATTGATCACCCGTCCGCGGCTCTTCCTCATAAGTTCTACAAAAATGAACAGAGTAAAAATAAGTACAACCAATCATTTCTGTAACTACAATATTTTGCAAGCGAATCACCGTGGTCATGGACGAGACTGTCACGTTAAAGGTCAAAAACTAATGTGGTATTTCTATTTCCGTCAAATATAAGATAATTGTTGTAATATTGTGAGACGTCTCGCATGCTGGGCCTACGCAAAAGATCTTACTTGAGATTTACAGTGCATTTACTGCTTTCATCACTCATTCACACCATTTGCAGGTATCAGAGAATGTTGAGTTACATTCCTATTTTAGTTGAAAGAACTTACATTACCCCTCCCATCAGTATAGACTAACTTCCATTGCACAGCGTTATTGCTACTTATGTAAGAATTGGCGCCAGTAATTTATATAGTTAGAATTTTCGAGGTATATGCCTATTACTGTGTTTAAAACTATCCATTGACTTGAAATATTAAAAATAGACGCTCCCAGTCTTTCCCTCCGTAGTATCCATTTCCTTGTCCAACGTCGTCGTCATCGACCTGCTGAAATGTACTCGTATATATATAAAACAATTGTTCTTTTGATTCATGTTACCCAATAAAGCTGCAAGAAACGACTTAGGTCCTGAGAATTTCAAATTTCGAAATGCAAAATATATGGATCAGTAAGCACTGAATTTATAGATGAAATCCATACTTAGTTAAGAAAATTGACGAAACTCATAACATAGATGATTTAACCCCTACACAATATGTGCGCGGAATCTTTATTCGCGGAAAATCCAGACTCTATGCGGACATTCCCATGTGATAATAGCAAGACAATCTTTATCACATTCCAGAGCTGTTGTCGGATTTGTCCAATCGATGAGTCCATTTGTACTTCCTACAGGCGGCGATAAACTTTTCTTTCAGTAGTTCCGCAAACTGGCGCATTGCTCCATGACCCGCTGATGCCGTTATGTTTCAGCTCGTGTAGGTGTTCAAGAAACGATTTATTGAAATCGATGATGAGTTTGCGATCATATTAGGAGACAGTGATTATATTTCCTTCGTCATTTTATATTTCAATGGAGATTTTTCAAAGATCTTGGTCAATGCTGTCAGAAATCTGCGACAGTTATCTCTGAGCTCGATCTGTTCTAATGGAGGATAATGCAAGGATTTCATTTTTACCTTAGCACCGATTCCGATATCAATTTTTGGAGTTGATATGAGATTTTCTTCTTATTCGATGTCAAAGAAATTGAAAACTGCTAGCTTTCTGGAGGACTGAGTCTTTGATAAACAATCGCAAGAAATTATTAATCATCTCAATGAGCTCGTGAAGGAATGCAGCAAGAGGACGTTCAGTTTGAAACTTTGCCAAGAAAGGCTCCAGCATCTCACAAATGAATTTCGAGAAATATGGCTGTATGTGACATAATTTCATTGCCGGTTCATCTTTCAACGTCGGTTCGAGACACTTGAAATTTTCGGTCTTTGATCTTTTGGATACTGGCTTTTTGTTTTCGACTTCGACGTATATTCTCAGTTTGTCAAGAAACTTAATCATTCTAGAAAATCATTCATTAGAAAATGGTTGGACCATTTTCTAGCCAATGATGCGAGCAAAAGTTTTTAGAAAAATTAGATGGAGAATCTTCCATATCTGTAGGCTGTAGCTAGTAAATAATCAGCTCTTTTCGCAGGAGATTTACTGAAGTACAGATGAAAAGCTTGAAGGAATCGTTTCAAATTCCAAGATGTAGCCTTTTGACTATCTTTATATGCACCATGTATTACATGTAGAGCACATGATTCAAGGTCGATAAGTTGCGGACTGTCTTGGCTTTCATAATTTTACAGTTCACGTTGAACAGCGAAGTTAACGTTTGGTCCATCCATTCCGACTTGCGTAGTTCATTCAACATTACTGATCAAAATAAGAGGGAATCCTGCTGACAATGCAACTCATGCCTAAGCTGATGATCCCCCGATTCCCGACCTATGCCTGTCAGTAACTTTCAAGATCAGTGACGGTAACCGAAAAGTAAAATGACGATGATGAGAAAGAAGTAAGAGCAGCCTTCCATTCAAAAGAAATATACATAAATATCAAATTCATATTAACTGCAACTAGAATTTCTTAATCAGAATAATTTAATTATTTAAAATCGAAATTTTGAAACACTACAGCATTCCAGGACAGATTCAACTACAAAATTCATGTGGAGAAAAATGCTGAAATTTAATCAACAATGAAAACATCACAAAATGTTCAACTTTTCTAAAATTTCCAGGACAATTCCAGGACTTTTTTAGGCCGCGGACACCGTAATTGATCGTGCGCTGAGTCGCACGATTCGGAATCGCGCCTGTCACTGAATGCATCATGTTCATGGCAGTTCCACAAAAAATGGCATTTCAGTTGGGAATCAAACTGAGGCATTCACAGTTGTTGAGACATTTTTCGCGGTTGGTCCAGAAACAAGGCACATTATGATATCTTTTCGAACTCATGAGAGTCAGATGCATTGAATAGTTTCAGGATAACTATACTAAGTTTATCCCACAATAGAGATTCATCATGTGGCTTGTCTGCATCACCCATCATATGCCGTCAATAACACCTGAAGCGTTAGGCGATGCCTGTACATCATACATATTCACATCATATGTGCGATGAATTTGCCGGTTAGCATACAGTAAAAGATGAAATTTATATACCTACACGAATTGAAGCTTGAATTGAGAAATTTACAATTTCATTCAATCATTACTATATCAATAACAAAATCAAAACTCTAAGATGTATTGACTGGCAATGTTGCCACTATCATTTTCTTCCAATCCATTATTCTTCATATTGAGCGGAGTATACCTAAAGGAAAAACTGTAGATTGCTTAAAATATTTGTCGACGTTCGACGATGCTTAGAAGAGTCTGCCGGACTTGGCTTGCGTTCTCTTTCGCGGCATGCGGCTGCTGCATGCATCGCATAATTGTTGTGTGTGAAAACTGAGAAATCTTCATCCAATAAAATCATCTAATAAAATCTCACAGGCAATAGACTATTATAGCAATTTTGTAAACAACGTTATGAATAACTTTGTTTTCAGATGAACGGATATCTCAGTTCAAATTATAAAAGTCAATTGAATAGGTCGATTTTGACATTTTAATGAATAGTGTTTCACCAGCACATCAATACAGACTTCTTTCTATGAGTTCACCAAATGTTTCCAGTTGGCCTCGATTTGAATCTAAATCCAAATGAGATGCAAGTAATATTGAAATGGTGGCTGGGATTAGATAGAATTTTAGATGGATCCCTTTGCAACACTTGTCCATCAAACAAAAGAACAGTCCTTGATTAATTAGGTCATCATGCATTGACATGCAAGTACGGCCAAGGCGTTGTTAGTCGTCACAATGCATAGAAAGACTGCATTTCTACTTTTTGTCGGAGAAGTCATTTATCTCCAAAAATTGAACAAGGAGGGGAGAGTAATGACATGCGCCGTTCAGCAGATATTTCGCTGCCATCCTGACATCTGGGTCAAACATCAGCACTCGACATTACGACTGTGCATCCGCTGAATAAAGCTAATTTAACCGAAGCGAGCACCAGCCCTGATATCGCAGTTGCCGATGCCAAAAACAGGAAGTTCGATAGCAATACCGCAAAGTGTCTTGAATTGGGAGAGCATTGTGCTCCCATTGTTGCATCAACATACGGGTCATGGAACAAAATCGCCTACGATTTTTTGTCGCGAGCTTTGTTGAGGCTGTCCATGAAATCCGGATAGAAGACCAACGGCACGTTGTCCATGATATTTGAGCGCCTCTCATGAGATCGAACGAGCACTTCTGTTGTGATTCGAAAGTTCGACTTAGCCCGTATCTTTTTTTACCTTCACTTAACATTCTATCTTTTGTCTTTTAGTGTTTTGCATCCTTGCCTTGTACTTAGCATTGCTACCTTTTGCGCTGGAAATTAGAATAAAAAGTAAAAAATGTTATTCCCCGAAATCTGATAGAAATCGTCTTTGTCATTTATAAATACATCCTCATCAAGACTGCCTCTATATCACTATGTAGTGGAACACCAAGATAGCATAGTTCACACCTACAGTCGTTTACATTGCTATATTCAATGCATCTTTTATTCGAACATCTTTGATGCCACATCCTACTTGCAGTATATTATCAAGCAGCTAATAACAAAGCTTCATGTGCTAGGAGAAAGAGCTTTGATTCGGTCAAAAACCATTAGATTTTTTTGATAATTTGCAAGCAGTAAGGTATAACTTGTGAGAAATTAAAAAATATCTACTTCCATACCATTAACAAAATTTCAAAAAATCTCAATGCACTTACCCCTACTTTATATTTGTTGAATTTTTTGGACGAATTGCCAAAGCTAACAAAATTTTCAGCTAATTTAAGGAATATATGGAAAATTGTAATCCCTGCTATATATCCACTACTACATATTTTATCCATAGCGCATGAAACTTTTAATCAATATTTGACTGTTGGGCACATGTCGGACACCGAAAAAATCACCGGATATACGGTGAATCTCTGAAATCTCACCTATCAATTGTAAATTGGTTTCAGCCGCTAGCCTGCTTCTGCTCGTTCTTGAGAAGTCTAAAAACAAGGGTAGCGAATTAATGGCAAAAATGAAATACTCCTTCCTATTGAACAAGAATTTATCATGAGAGAATAAGACGGACCCGGAGCTATGATAATTGATTGTAATATATTCATCTAGAGTAATACGCGCATGTTTCATTCTGAACAACAACTGCCAATGCAGTCATGTCAAAACTTGATATCACCCTGCAATGGACATTTTAATTACATTTGCAGTGCTGTGAACTTTTAAGAACAAAATTGCGGATAGTGTTCTTAACGCAATTTTAATAATTAATGATTTTTTATAATTGAAAAAAGCTGTAAGCATTATTTAAAAGTAAATACCTTTTTTTAATTAATATTTTACAAATACTATTTAAATAATGCTTCTCAGTTGTTTGCATGATGCTTTCCAATGTAGCCTATGTAGCCTGAGTAGAAGATGCTCATACCTACTTAGAGAATAAAGTTGGGAGATGTAAATAAAGGTCATTCACGCGAGAGATCAAGCCAATATCGTTACCGGGGTAGATGAAACATACTTGCGGGACAGCACCTCGAAAGGGAGGCCCTATTACAAAGCAACAAAACCTTGCTGTGACAGTTATTGCAGCCAGCTCTCGGCAATAGGCTTTGACGATTCCAATAAAGTTGGCGATAATAGTGCCTCGCTTCATTTTATATTAATTTCTTTTGATCGAGTGAGACTGCTTTTATAAAAAACTGACAGATTTCGCCTGTCGGACAATAATCATGCTTACTTTATAATTTATACATGTATTACCATTATACTAGTATTGTACTCGATGTAGGGCCCACACGCATACGTGATGATCATTTGGCATATGTTTCGGCCGTAAACATGAACAACTCATTGTTCGTGCAGGATCAATTAGTTTCTAAATTCAAATGATTATCAAAAGAAGAAAGAAACTTGAATAGTTTTGACAAAATTTCATTGTATCATAGAAAGTTTCGTCATGCAAGATTTCAAAGAATCATGAAATATTCTACTTCTGATCGGACGAATGTTCCAGAAGTTGAGCATATGACCACAGGCTATACTGCATCGATTTTTTAAGAAAATACTTTTTTAGAAGTTAGTGTTCGTTCTGTAACCGTCCTTGTGCAAGAAAATATCCCATCTGATTAGCAAATTAGTGCAATTATTCTCCCATTCAAAACCAATCCTTCAACTCACATAGAGCCGTCAAACTCATGGACCAGGTAATGAAGATATTCGAGCGCGCAATGGAACAGAAAATTCCGGAGATTCTTACCATAAATCAAATGCATTTAGGGTTCACACCAGGGAGAGGAACCAATGACGCAACATCTTTGATTCGCTAGCTCCAAGACTCTCCTAAAAAAGAAGAGAAGCCTGTATTTCGCTTTTATCGACCTCGAGAAGGCCTTCATGTCCCTTGCTTGTGAGTTGGACACAAGGCTGTCTCGGAATATGTGAATGGTTGATGAGAGCGGTCATGATTGACGACGCAAAGTCAGTGGTGAGATGGAATTCTGCTGACAACTGAGTTCGATGCAAATGCAGGCGTTATCAGACTTCAGCACTCGTCAGTTCATACGTGTTGGAAGCTGTTACAAAAAATGAGAACTTAACCTACCATGGGAGGCTCTCTTTCCTACTGGTGGCAGAAAATGAGGAACAGCTAGTCGTCAAGCTGTCATCTTGAAGAGGCTATCGCATGCTGGTAAGGTCGAGACGGAACTTTCTGGTCATAACAATGGGGAGTGTTCCGCAAAGGCGTGGGTTCAAACTCAATCAGATGCATCAGGTATCTCCTCTGAGTTGACAAACGTTGCTGTGGCATCACGGACCGCGTGTCAACCGCAGCAGCTACATTCGCGTGTCGCCAGTGTAAAAGGAAATGAAGACCTATCCTTTGGAGATCCAACACCGATCAAAACCCCATCCTTTGGAGACGGAGATCTATTCAAGGTTGGTTAAAGAAGAAATATACGAAATATTCAATACTTTTTCGATACTTCAGTGATGTCATTGATGTTTGAGGAGGAGCAGGCGTAATAGTAGAAACGAGGATTCGCAGCGGTTTGTACAGGCTTCGCGAAAAGCTGCCCCTAAAGACATCCAGAGCAACTGCACTTCCGATGAAGACAGTTATCTTACAAGTCATATGTGTAGCACCATGTCGCATGGCAGGGACACTTGGAGCATGTCATCGCAGTAGTAGAGTCGACTCGAATTAAACAAAGTTAGGATGGCTCGATGAATGAGTAGAGTCACTTCTCGTAACCGCATTTTTAACTAAGAGCTCAGAGGAAGAATGTACCTTGAGTCTCTCAGTGACATCATAAGAAGATGGTTTGGACATGTGGAGAGGAAAGACGACCATCAGTGGATGAAACGCGTCCGAAAATTTACTCTAAATGGTCACCGACCTGTTGAATGTCCACAGAAATCATGGATTGATAACATGAAAGAGGACCTTCGCGCACTCAGACTTGTGCGTTCTCCGCATGGAAGATGCGAAGAACCGAGCTAAGTAGAGAACTGCCATACAAGCGAACCGATGAACCCAACATGGATGGAACAATTGACGCTTAAAATTACGTAAACAAATAACATGCAGGTATT
Source organism: Prostheceraeus crozeri (assembly GCA_907163375.1). NCBI lineage: Eukaryota > Metazoa > Platyhelminthes > Polycladida > Euryleptidae > Prostheceraeus > Prostheceraeus crozeri. The sequence continues at coordinate 221,958 of CAJQUW010014817.1, forward strand.
CTTTGGTTTCCTAATGAAATCAAAAATTACATGAAGAAATTCATCTGTCAAATTGAATACCACCTTAGAAATAGAACTGCGAACGAATCAGATACAAACGCAACAATACAAAGAAGTTGAATACTGAGGCTAGAAATCATACGATGTCACTTGAATGACAATGAAAGTACATCATGATGCTAGAAGAACGCACCACCATTGCGCTGTCTAACACGGCATGTACACAAGCAACAAATGTGCCTCAAGAATCTAATATACATATCTAACTATGCATCAAAAAATAGGGATATAAGGACATATATACTAAATGATCTTTTTAAGAATAGCGAATTGGTGCAATTACCGGTACCTGGAGCTTGGTTGTATTAACCCTTAAAATAACGACCTCCAAGTATTCCTCATAATATCAAGGGCAGTCAAAACGGCCGACCTGGCTTACTTATAAGATGATGCGAATTTGGCCGAACGAATGATACATTTCATCAAAAGAGACAATTATCAAGCAAGATGACAGCTTAATTGAGTAAAAGTACTAAATTATGGGCTATGTCAAATCACTTTATACACGAGTGCACTGCATATGCGCATGATTTCAGAATTACACGCATAAGTCAACTTTCTAGACATTCGTGTCACTCTACAACAACTTCAACTGAATGCTTGCAAATGCATGTATACCTAAAGAGCCTTCTGCATTCGATAGCAAATACCTCATGCTTTTTCTTACATGCTCTGATGATCGACTTGCTTGTATTTTTCTCAACCAAGATTTCTTGGAAGCTGGTACCGGTGGTTCTTCAATTGATCTAAGAACATCATCAATTTCAAGAAACCATCCACTGTCAGTTGTCGTTGTCCATGCCATGAAGACCTACCGTATTTTCAAGCAATAGTCTAAGTTTGTCTAGTTCAAAATCTCTGCACAAGTCCTTTTTCAAGGCAATAAGAAAATGTGGTACTTCAAGCTCTAACTTGCTCATCACTACACACTAGCAAAACTGTTAAAAATAACCATGCATGCCTACCCAGGTCCTCCAAGAACATGCCCGTCTTGCTAAAACATTCCTATTCGATTGACTACAGATTGTAAGTTTATGGATTGCATATCATTAAGACATGTTACGGTGGTCATGGCGGAATAGGCATAATCCAGCTTATGACATTTTTTTTATCATCGTCTGCAATTACTAGCACACTTCACAGTGAGCTGACTGCATTAGGAGGATAAATAAACCATTCAATTTTGCAATAATAAGGTATGCAAAGCAGGGATGCGGAGTCCTATCATTTTGATAGGACTCCGACTCCGGGGGTTGATAGGACTCCACTCCGGGTTGCCAGCATATAAAGTCTAGTTTGTTTTAAAAAATCTGGTAATCATAGATCATTATAGGTTTTCCTGAATTAATCTTTACTGATCATTGCTGTATCAATTATCAATCATTTTCGATGAAAGTTTATCAAATGTCGCTTTAAGTTGGATGCATACGATTGGGCTCCTCCCATCTTGTTGATGTAAGATTCATACGGTTTTTCTCTAGTCTCTACCAGGCAGGAAAATCCCCATCCTTCTTCAAAAGATATGAGTACACTTTCCATTTTAATATGCGCTTTGGAGGAGAGATCACACACGATTTACGTGAGGGTAAGAGGTAATGTTATCAAACATAATTGGTATTTCATTTTTATCTCTGACGTGACCTCTGGTGCTTATGTGTGATCGAGGCTAGGCAGGCTTGTCTTCTGTACTAAATCACCGAGAGAAAAGACAATCCTTTTTCACTATTACGGTTCATTCCCTCAACTATTACAAGCTTTGCATGCACTGATGTCTCTGTACTTTTGTTTGACGGAGAAAGTTGACTCAAGACAGTGACAGCTATGTACGCGAATAAATAATTTGTTTGTATTATATTTCGGGTCTTATAGGCCGGAGTCCTATTGTTTGATAGGACTCCGACTCCAGCAAAAATGATAGGACTCCGGGACTCCGACTCCGCATCCCTGATGCAAAGTTACAATGAAAATTAGTTAAAATTGCACTTAACACACCAACTGACAAAGTTGGGAAACGTCAAGCTTTCAGGTAGCGTAGTCGAGCTGTGGCATGTATGTTCGGCCGTCTTGTCGACCTTTGGTATTTCTGGAATGACGAGGTCACGGTAAAACATTTTATGAGGTGCAATAAATCAATTATCAAGCATTAAAGGAATTAGTTTATGACTTTTGAAAGTTACAAAAAGAGCAACAAAATACAATTGTGCTATGTCCCCACAGTGTGATTTTTTCTCCACTATGTAGTATGGTCATATGAAGAGAAATTGTGAGTTACATGGAGATATTCGATACATCTGATGTGGTCAATGCAGAAACACAACGTAGTGCATTAAAAGTACTTACAGATAATTTTGGAACTAAGTGCAACAGAATTACAATTGTGAAATGTACTCACTTGAAGGTGGTCTTCCCCTCTTACCCACGGAAGGTTCTGTGAAGAGAAATTATGAGTTAAGTGGAGACATTCGAAACATCCGATGCGGTCAATACAGAAACACATTGTAGTACATTAAATATACTTACAAATCAGTTTGGAACTCGCATACATCACCAGCACACTACTTACAGAGGCCGAAGAAATACATCTGGTCGAAAAAAGATGCGTTGCTGATGTCTACGAGTCTCAAATTGATCTACAAATGCATTTATAACTGAGGAGATAATTGACTTAACCCTTACTGTACCTACATGAGGTGTGATTCACCCCCTTCACAAGAATTTGTAACAATATTTTCACAGTTTCAAAGTTTTCGATTTTCGAACACTGTTAAATAGCATTGGAAACGGGAATACAATCATTGAGATGGCGCGCATATTATCACGAAGATTGGTGCATTCTACGAAAATAGTGGTGCAAATGATCTTCTATATAATTTACTATATGCAAATAATTTACTATTTTTTTCGCTTCATTGATCATCGAGGTAAAATTACAGTTTATACCAATGTATCTACAATTAATAGTCGATAATTTCTTTCTATGAGAACAAAACACGAGCGGCTAGCCTCTCGAGTGCAGCCGAGGGGAGACGAATTATAAAAGACGCCATGGCCAGAAATCAATTCACTCAACTTCTGCGTTATCTTCGGTTCGATTGGCGAAGTGAAAGAAATTCTCAAAACAAATTTACACCTTTTCGCCGTATTTTCGAAGAAATTGTGACTAAATTTCGAACTGACTGCTCAGCTAGATTTGGACTGACTGTAGACGAGCAGCAGGTCAGTTTCAGAGGGCCCTGTCCTTCTAAAATGTTCATCCATTCAAAGCCAGGTCGCTATGGAATAAAATTATGGACTTTGAGATATTCAAAAGCTTATTATTGTCTCATTTTACAATCTTATGTAACTAGGGAGAGCTAGCGATGTTCAGGAAAGAGGCCAAAGGTCAGCGTGTTGTACTACAATTAACCAATTTTCTCACAGGATCTGGGTGTTACATCTACGTGACATTTTTTACAAGCCTACAGTTAGCTAGAAATCATCTTGGACGTCAAATGACTATGACGGGCACCATTCGTCGCAATGAAACATAATCACCTTCGGAAATTATGTCTGACGCTACGCGAGAATAATTTACCAGTGTATTCGGATTTCAAGACAAAGTATTAATAATTGTCTCCTACGTCCCTGAGAAAATTAGAGCGGTAATTCTTCTGTCGACTAACCAACATGATATTGACATTTCATTGAAGAGTCAAGAAAGCCTAGGATCATTCCTGATTATAATAGAGGAAGGTGTGGTGTGGACGCACTAGACCAACTGATGCGAAATTATAAGTGCATTCGAAAATGCAATCGTTGGCCTCTGCCTGTGTTCATAAATTTGCTGAGCAGTATGTTCTTATAACGCACTGGTTTTATTCTTGTACATGCATCCAGAATATGAACAAAGAAGTGGACAAGTTCGAAAACGCTTTCTACTTCAATTGCCCAAATCTCTGATTGGTTGTAGAAACGGCAAAGCACTTGAGCCAGCAAGATTGTCAATGAGACCTATCAACCAACCAATGCCGAAACAAAAGCGATGAGAGCTTTGTCTAAGAGAACGTGACAGAAAATCAATAATAAGGTGTGCCTCCTCTCAAAGGAAGGTGTGTGCCGACCACGCCATCATAAAATGAACAAGTTGTTGACTGTAGAAAATTGAATATATCAATTGTTATTGAGATCAATAGTAAAACTGTTAAACACAAGAAAACATAGATCGCGATCTTCTCTTCCTGTTCATTTGCAAAAATACATTTGGAGGTATGCATACCCCATGTTAAACAATGCTACAATTTTTCAAAAACATTTTCGAAGCCTAATGACGTCATACTTCAAACATTTTATCACTGCAGCATCTTAATGATATTCACGTGAAGGATAAACTTGGAGGACACAGTCGGACTTTGTCATGCTTAAGAAATACTCAACTAATGCTGCATCTTGGGGTGTGCGCACACTCCATGGTAAAATCAGGGTTTATTAGAAGCATAACTTTCTGTACATGGCATAATTCAAGGGTATTTGGCGACGTGAATCAAAGAACATGAGCCATGTGCATGACATGTGGAGAGGAAAGACGATCATCAGTGGATGAAACGCGTCCGGAAATTTACTCTGGATGGTCACCGACCTGTTGAATGTCTGCAGAAACTATGGATCGATAACATCAAAGAAGACCTTCGCGATTCTTCAGATTCTTGTCCGGAGAGCAGATAGTGCTTCCCTCTGAATCAATACCAAGAAAGCTTCATTCTTCAAATTCCCATGGTCACTGCTCAATACTCACTGTGTTGTGGGACAGTCAGGGTCTGATCAAACTTGATTTTACCGACAGGAGCGTGAAAATCAACATTGGGCTGCACACAGAGATGGATTCGTCTGTCTCGGTTACTCTGGAGGTGACGCGATTATATCTCAGCCATTGTGTGCAATGTTGGAAGCATAGTAGAAGGATGTAGAGAGATGCGTCTACCTTTGGCTTACGTGATTGGCCAAGCGTGAGCAATGCGCAAAGGAAGGTTGTATTAGGGAACACACGAGCTGTCGTTGTGACATTCAAAACTGAACATCTGCCAAGTGAACAGTACGCATCTTTGACTCAATGTTTCTCCGTGATAAATTCATCAAATGGAACACATCGTTCGACTCCTCACGATCTAAATTTACTGACTGTGTACGTTCAACGCTGTGTTTATGATCTAGCTCGTCAGAATTCAGGCTTGAATTTGCATTACGTTCAATAGAAAATTGATCTTCTTGCCCCTCGGGAGAAGTTCTATGCGTGACATCAGTATTAAAAAATGTCATCTGCAGACCCAACCACGCAGACAAAGCAGTTTATTTCTGTGGGGCTGCCTCACTCGTTCAAGAAGCTAGAAAACTGGAGAAGGCTAAAAAGTTCTCCGCTCTGGTTGCTGCAGGACAAAAAGCCCATCCCCACCAGTGAGCTGACCATGAGAACCATTCAGGACTCAAACTTCCATCTGATTGACCATCCACCGTACCATCCAAATCTTACTCCAAGTGACTTCTGGTTGGTTCGCCACTTGAAAAAGGAATCATGGGGCCAACACTTCGATTCTCCGACGTGCGTTGAAGAACTTTTTCACAGCTCGAAGTACAAACTTCTATTCCTGTAAATGCTATGGGCTGCTAGTGTTAAGGCGCTGGAAAATTCTATTTACAAGAATAGATCATATGACGAGATATAAAATAGAGACATCAATTCAAGGAAATCATGTTTTTGCCCTTCATTCCCAATAGTTTTGATATACTTGTATATCATCAGTAAATTGCAGTGAGATTTCGCGTTTACTCGCATTCCGGACACTTATCTCGCATGCGTGACGTACATGTATTGAAGCATGAGGCGATGATTTCGAAAATAGAAAATATGACGACAGTTCCGAAACTAAGTATATGATGGCTGAGATGAAAGTAATTGTGTAAATTATCTGTAATTCTTGATTTTACAATTAGATACATTTCTATCGAACCATCAACAAAACATCCAACTGACTACAAATACTAATCGAAATCCCGATTTTCGTTGCTATTTTTTTTAATTTTTTTGCTATTTCTTGCCACTATCTCAATTTTTGTTGCTTTTTTTGATTTTTTTGCCGAGTGAGACCCCTGCATCTACATGTAATATGATATAAGGACATATCTACTAAATGATCTTTTTAAGAATAGCGAATTGGTGCAATTACCTGGAGCTTGGTTGTATTAACCCTTAAAATACCGACCTCCAAGTATTCCTCATAATATCAAGGGCAGTCAAAACGGCCGACCTGGCTTACTTATAAGATGATGCGAATTTGGCCGAACGAATGATACATTTCATCAAAAGAGACAATTATCAAGCAAAATGACAGCTTAATTGAGTAAAAGTACTAAATTATGGGCTATATCAAGTCACTTTATACACGAGTGCACTGCATATGCGCATGATTTCAGAATTGCACGCATAAGTCAACGTTCTAGACATTCGTGTCACTCTACAACAACTTCAACTGAATGCTTGCAAATGCATGTATACCTAAAGAGCCTTCTGCATTCGATGGCAAATACCTCATGCTTTTTCTTACATGCTCTGATGATCGACTTGCTTGCATTTTTCTCAACCAAGATTTCTTGGAAGCTGGTACCGGTGGTTCTTCAATTGATCTAAGAACATCATCAATTTCAAGAAACCATCCACTGTCAGTTGTCGTTGTCCATGCCATGAAGACCTACCTTATTTTCAAGCAATAGTCTAAGTTTGTCTAGTTCAAAATCTCTGCACAAGTCCTTTTTCAAGGCAATAAGAAAATGTGGTACTTCAAGCTCTAACTTGCTCATCACTACACACTAGCAAAACTGTTAAAAATAACCATGCATGCCTACCCAGGTCCTCCAAGAACATGCCCGTCTTGCTAAAACATTCCTATTCGATTGACTACAGATAGTAAGTTTATGGATTGCATATCATTAAGCCATGTTACGGTGGTCATGGCGGAATAGGCATAATCCAGCTTATGACATTTTTTTATCATCGTCTGCAATTACTAGCACACTTCACAGTGAGCTGACTGCATTAGGAGGATAAATAAACCATTCAATTTTGCAATAATAAGGTATGCAAAGCAGGGATGCGGAGTCCTATCATTTTGATAGGACTCCGACTCCGGGGGTTGATAGGACTCCACTCCGGGTGGCCAGCATATAAAGTCTAGTTTGTTTTAAAAAATCTGGTAACCTACATCATAGATCATTATAGGTTTTCCTGAATTAATCTTTACTGATCATTGCTGTATCAATTATCAATCATTTTCGATGAAAGTTTATCAAATGTCGCTTTAAGTTGGATGCATACGATTGGGCTCCTCCCATCTTGTTGATGTAAGATTCATACGGTTTTTCTCTAGTCTCTACCAGGCAGGAAAATCCCCATCCTTCTTCAAAAGATATGAGTACACTTTCCATTTTAATATGCGCTTTGGAGGAGAGATCACACACGATTTACGTGAGGGTAAGAGGTAATGTTATCAAACATAATTGGTATTTCATTTTTATCTCTGACGTGACCTCTGGTGCTTATGTGTGATCGAGGCTAGGCAGGCTTGTCTTCTGTACTAAATCACCGAGAGAAAAGACAATCCTTTTTTCGCTATTACGGTTCATTCCCTCAACTATTACAAGCTTTGCATGCACTGATGTCTCTGTACTTTTGTTTGACGGAGAAAGTTGACTCAAGACAGTGACAGCTATGTACGCGAATAAATAATTTGTTTGTATTATATTTCGGGTCTTATAGGCCGGAGTCCTATTGTTTGATAGGACTCCGACTCCGACTCCAGCAAAAATGATAGGACTCCGGGACTCCGACTCCGCATCCCTGATGCAAAGTTACAATGAAAATTAGTTAAAATTGCACTTAACACACCAACTGACAAAGTTGGGAAACGTCAAGCTTTCAGGTAGCGTAGTCGAGCTGTGGCATGTATGTTCGGCCGTCTTGTCGACCTTTGGTATTTCTGGAATGACGAGGTCACGGTAAAACATTTTATGAGGTGCAATAAATCAATTATCAAGCATTAAAGGAATTAGTTTATGACTTTTGAAAGTTACAAAAAGAGCAACAAAATACAATTGTGCTATGTCCCCACAGTGTGATTTTTTCTCCACTATGTAGTATGGTCATATGAAGAGAAATTGTGAGTTACATGGAGATATTCGATACATCTGATGTGGTCAATGCAGAAACACAACGTAGTGCATTAAAAGTACTTACAGATAATTTTGGAACTAAGTGCAACAGAATTACAATTGTGAAATGTACTCACTTGAAGGTGGTCTTCCCCTCTTACCCACGGAAGGTTCTGTGAAGAGAAATTATGAGTTAAGTGGAGACATTCGAAACATCCGATGCGGTCAATACAGAAACACATTGTAGTACATTAAATATACTTACAAATCAGTTTGGAACTCGCATACATCACCAGCACACTACTTACAGAGGCCGAAGAAATACATCTGGTTGAAAAAAGATGCGTTGCTGATGTCTACGAGTCTCAAATTGATCTACAAATGCATTTATAACTGAGGAGATAATTGACTTAACCATTACTGTACTTACATGAGGTGTGATTCACCCCCTTCATAAGAATTTGTAACAATATTTTCACAGTTTCAAAGTTTTCGATTTTCGAACACTGTTAAATAGCATTGGAAACGGGAATAGAATCATTGAGATGGCGCGCATATTATCACGAAGATTGGTGCATTCTACGAAAATAGTGGTGCAAATGATCTTCTATATAATTTACTATATGCAAATAATTTACTATTTTTTTCGCTTCATTGATCATGGAGGTAAAATTACAGTTTATAACAATGTATCTACAATTAATAGTCGATAATTTCTTTCTATGAGAACAAAACACGAGCGGCTAGCCTCTCGAGTGCAGCCGAGGGGAGACGAATTATAAAAGACGCCATGGCCAGAAATCAATTCACTCAACTTCTGCGTTATCTTCGGTTCGATTGGCGAAGTGAAAGAAATTCTCAAAACAAATTTACACCTTTTCGCCGTATTTTCGAAGAAATTGTGACTAAATTTCGAACTGACTGCTCAGCTAGATTTGGACTGACTGTAGACGAGCAGCAGGTCAGTTTCAGAGGGCCCTGTCCTTCTAAAATGTTCATCCATTCAAAGCCAGGTCGCTATGGAATAAAATTATGGACTTTGAGATATTCAAAAGCTTATTATTGTCTCATTTTACAATCTTATGTAACTAGGGAGAGCTAGCGATGTTCCGGAAAGAGGCCAAAGGTCAGCGTGTTGTACTACAATAAACCAATTTTCTCACAGGATCTGGGTGTTACATCTATGTGACATTTTTTACAAGCCTACAGTTAGCTAGAAATCATCTTGGACGTCAAATGACTATGACGGGCACCATTCGTCGCAATGAAACATAATCACCTTCGGAAATTATGTCTGACGCTACGAGAGAATAATTTACCAGTGTATTCGGATTTCAAGACAAAGTATTAATAATTGTCTCCTACGTCCCTGAGAAAATTAGAGCGGTAATTCTTCTGTCGACTAACCAACATGATATTGACATTTCAATTGAAGAGTCAAGAAAGCCTAGGATCATTCCTGATTATAATAGAGGAAGGTGTGGTGTGGACGCACTAGACCAACTGATGCGAAATTATAAGTGCATTCGAAAATGCAATCGTTGGCCTCTGCCTGTGTTCATAAATTTGCTGAGCAGTATGTTCCTATAACGCACTGGTTTTATTCTTGTACATGCATCCAGAATATGAACAAAGAAGTGGACAAGTTCGAAAACGCTTTCTACTTCAATTGCCCAAATCTCTGATTGGTTGTAGAAACGGCAAAGCACTTGAGCCAGCAAGATTGTCAATGAGACCTATCAACCAACCAATACCGAAACAAAGGCGATGAGAGCTTTGTCTAAGAGAACGTGACAGAAAATCAATAATAAGGTGTGCCGACCACGCCATCATAAAATGTACAAGTTGTTGACTGTAGAAAATTGAATATACCAATTGTTATTGAGATCAATAGTAAAACTGTTAAACACAAGAAAACATAGATCGCGATCTTCTCTTCCTGTTCATTTGCAAAAATACATTTGGAGGTATGCATACCCCATGTTAAACAATGCTACAATTTTTCAAAAACATTTTCGAAGCCTAATGACGTCATACTTCAAACATTTTATCACTGCAGCATCTTAATGATATTCACGTGAAGGATAAACTTGGATGACATAGTCGGACTTTTTTTCATGCTTAAGAAATACTCAACTAATGCTGCATCTTGGGGTGTGCACACACTCCATGGTAAAATCAGGGTTAATTAGAAGCATAACTTTCTGTACATGGCATAATTCAAGGGTATTTGGCGACGTGAATCAAAGAACATGAGCCATGTGCATGACATGTGGAGAGGGAAGACGATCATCAGTGGATGAAACGCGTCCGGAAATTTACTCTGGATGGTCACCGACCTGTTGAATGTCCGCAGAAATTATGGATCGATAACATCAAAGAAGACCTTCGCGATTCTTCAGGTTCTTGTCCGGAGAGCAGATAGTGCTTCCCTCTGAATCAGTACCAAGAAAGCTTCATTCTTCAAATTCCCATGGTCCCTGCTCAATACTCACTGTGTTGTGGGACAGTCAGGGTCTGATCAAACTTGATTTTACCGACAGGAGCGTGAATTCAAGGAAATCATGTTTTTGCCCTTCATTCCCAATAGTTTCGATATACTTGTATATCATCAGTAAATTGCAGTGAGATTTCGCGTTTACTCGCATTCCGGACACTTATCTCGCATGCGTGACGTACATGTATTGAAGCATGAGGCGATGATTTCGAAAATATGACGACAGTTCCGAAACTAAGTATATGATGGCTGAGATGAAAGTAATTGTGTAAATTATCTGTAATTCTTGATTTTACAGTTAGATACATTTCTATCGAACCATCAACAAAACATCCAACTGACTACAAATACTAACCGAAATCCCGATTTTTGTTGCTATTCTTTTTCATTTTTTTGCTATTTCTTGCCACTATCTCAATTTTTGTTGCTTTTTTTGATTTTTTTGCCGAGTGAGACCCCTGCATCTACATGTAATATGATATAAGGACATATATACTAAATGATCTTTTTAAGAATAGCGAATTGGTGCAATTACCGGTACCTGGAGCTTGGTTGTATTAACCCTTAAAATAACGACCTCCAAGTATTCCTCATAATATCAAGGGCAGTCAAAACGGCCGACCTGGCTTACTTATAAGATGATGCGAATTTGGCCGAACGAATGATGCATTTCATCAAAAGAGACAATTATCAAGCAAAATGACAACTTAATTGAGTAAAAGTACTAAATTATGGGCTATATCAAGTCACTTTATACACGACTGCACTGCATATGCGCATGATTTCAGAATTACACGCATAAGTCAACGTTCTAGACATTCGTGTCACTCTACAACAACTTCAACTGAATGCTTGCAAATGCATGTATACCTAAAGAGCCTTCTGCATTCGATGGCAAATACCTCATGCTTTTTCTTACATGCTCTGATGATCGACTTGCTTGCATTTTTCTCAACCAAGATTTCTTGGAAGCTGGTACCGGTGGTTCTTCAATTGATCTAAGAACATCATCAATTTCAAGAAAGCGTCCACTGTCAGTTGTCGTTGTCCATGCCATGAAGACCTACCTTATTTTCAAGCAATAGTCTAAGTTTGTCTAGTTCAAAATGGCACCCATTCCCCCTCGCCGCTTTCACCTAGAGTAGTTGAGCTGTGGCAGGCATAAAATCACAAGTTCGGCCGTTTTGTCCACCCTTGTTATTTCCCGAGTTACGATGTCACGGTAAAACATTTTATGAAGTACAATAAATCAATTATCAAGCATTAAAGGAATTAGCTGGTGAGTTTTGAAAAGAAAGTTACAAAAAGAGTAACAAAAGTACAATTGTTTAATGTACTCACTTATAACTAGTCTTCCTCCCTTCATCACATAAGATTCTGTGAAGAAAAATTTTAAGGTAAGTGGAGACATTCGAAACATCAGATGCGGTCAATATAGAAATACAATGTAGTGCATTAAATGTACTCACAAATCATTTTGGAACTCGCATACATCACCAGATATTTACAGAAGTGCAGAAATACATCTGGTCGAAAAAAGATGCGTTGTCAATGTCTGCGAGTTTCAAAGTAATCTACAAGTGCACTTGTAACTGTGGAGATAGTTGACTTATTAGATGCACAACTTACTGTACATAGCACAATTCGAGGGCATTTGGCCACGCCACTCAAAGAACATAGCTATTTTGGGCAACAGCTGGTCGAACTGGAAAAGTTTGGGACTCTCTATTTAGTTGATCGTTCTTCAACTAAATGTGATGTAGAAAAAATGCAAACTTTGTCTAACTCAGTAGCACATAAGCCAAGTGCCTTTCTTTCACGTGAGATTTTTATTTATCCCACTTTCACTCTCGCTGATATATTTAAGTGTTGAGCGAGAATGTAGAATGTAGCCATCCTAAAAGTGCAAGGGTGCGTTTACACGTGCAACTTTATTTCGATCCATGAGTCAGGAAAGAAATGACAAAAAATGGAAACAAAGACATGCCTCCATTAATCGTGCTTCGTGTGGCACCAGACAATGGCAATTTGGTGAATGGTGATAATGAGAAGTGCAATGATCTCATTGGTTTATTATCTTCTAAGTGTCAGTAAAAGTGACAGCCAAAGTTCAACAAGTCGCAACAAAAAAGTTTAAAACTAAAGTTTAACAAGCTAATGAAAGGAGAGAGCTAATGAGCATTTTTCTTTATCAACATTCACTAAATTGTTATAGTCTAAACTCTGTCTGATGGCGCACGAAGCACGATTATCGAAAGTACGTCATTGCTTCCATTGCTTGTCCATCATGGATCGAAAAGTGTCAGCAATCAAGTTGCACGTGAACTTGGTTTGACATGACCTCCAGGAACACAGCACCGCTTAAGCACACATCGACATTCTACCATGGTCCTAAGTAGTCTAGCTACAGCTGGGAATAGGAATGTCACCCGTGAAGATATCAAAATAGTATAAATAACAAAATATATATAATCTTACCCGGGAAACCGAAAGTGAATTTTTTATCGGACAAGCACCTTCATGGTCATGGTCGTGCACCATTCGCAATATCCATGTTAAGAAATTTTCGCGAGACACTCGCCCTCGCGAAATTGGCGATGCACGCGAAAATTTGTTGTTTTACAATAACAATTTTCGGTTGCTATCTCTCGCTGTCATCTATTTTCGGACACTCAAGCCTTCAATTTATCCTTTTTGAAGGCTTCATTATATGCATTGCTTAGGAATATTTTAGTGATCTGATCACACGCTTTTTTTATAAATTTCATCGTCTGAGGATACGCCTCACTCTGTAAAAGAAGGATCTCATCGCAGCTGTCTTCTACTGCATAGGAGCATGAGCGCAATTCGTGTACTCCAGTGTTGGTATCTTTTTGATGCCAAGCTGTGGTGATTTTTCCATCATGTTTAGATATTTTGATCTTCATTTTAATCCTTTTCAGCTTCCATAGTAAATTTCAAATCAGTATCTAAATCATTGATAAATTTGAAAAATTCGCTTGCTTCGATTTCGTTATCAAATGCGATGAAGCAGTCGTTGACTACGGCTCCTATCGGATCACTGAATCATTCGGCTCATGATCCGATAACTGTTATCGGATCGGCTCATATTCACGATCTTTTGCTATCGGATCTGCTCCGGATCATGGGCATGAGTCGATCCGATGATCCGACAACTTTATAGCAGGTTTTCCTCTCAAAAACCAGTAAACTAAGATGAAAGTTTATGCTTGGGACTGGAATTAGACATAATGAATTCCATCCAGTGTTACTTAGTTTTTCAGTGTTAGTTAGTTTTTTAATGGCCACGGTCAACATTTGGCCAATTTTCTGAAGTACCTAGGAGCTTATATTTGATTGCGCAAACATCATCCTTGACACTTATATTTTCCAGAACTTAATTCAATGTACCACGGAAATTTGACTTCCATCACAATAAAAAAATAATTTGATAAATACTGTAATAAAACAAGAAGAATGGAAAATTATCATTTTTAAAATTTGCTCTTTATTGCACTAATGTAATTCAAATTTATTTAAACATAACATATATTTGCTACTTTTTCGATCGAGTATTTCTCCAAAAACAATCCTACTTCCTTTTATTTGGTCAAAAAATTGACATGCAGATCTGAACTTACATGTGTAACGTCGTAACGGAAAAATGACATTTTTTCGTCTCGCGACTTTCAACCTACTTATAAAACTACCAAAAGTTGGGTGTGAAGCAAGGTAGTTGATTCATATCGCTCTGTCTATTCAGATCCTCTTTATGTTCAAGGATTTGTTTAATAGAACATTTTGAAAATCGTTATGTCGTAACAAAGTAGCGTCGTATCGCAACACTAACGTCGTAACGCCATGCGGTCAGATTGCTAAATGGAATCTATCAGAATCAAAGCACTCACGGTGTTGGTAGTAGGCATTGAAGAATTCGATAGATTAATTCATAGGCATTCTCGTGCCGAATCGATTCAGAATGTGTTTATTATTTGAACATTGGCAATATCCTTCAATACTTTGATTAGGTTAGAAGATCTGATCATTCATTTGTCCATCCACCGCATCTACACGAATATGATGACTTGCGAGTGGGCACATAGTGTGTTGTTTTTTGGTTATTTTATTGTAGCATGGTTCCCGTGCTTTTTAAAACCCGTCATACCAGGAATTTTCAGCCCGTTTTTGGGAGAAATCCAAAATTCCATTGCTCGAAATTTCACCTCAGCATAGGAGTTACATGGAGTGCCCAATTTTGTGAGAAAATGTAGCTCCAGTCTAATCATTTACAAAATTGCTACCCAGTATCATGAGCAATTAACAAAAAGCATATAATCCGTTTGCAGATGAGTCCAGTGAAGTTGTAGGCCCGTTCTTACGGTCGCTGCGTAGGCTTACATAATCATTTGCAAAACATTCATTGGAAATTGTTCTAACACACATCAAAAAGATATAGCAGTTGTGGGATGAGACTTCCCTCATGCCAGTCATTAAAGATGAACGCGTCTAGAACATATCCACAAAAAGAATGAAAATATCGCCTGAATTCGCAGAAAAATAAATAAGTACAACATAACAAAAAAACCGATGTTGCATTCCCGTAACGTTGTAACTTTGCCATAAAATGTTTTTTCGCGTGATGACTTCTTGTACTGGTCCGACGATAGATTCTCCATTTTGACCGTAAGCTTGATTGGAATCCATTTGCAGATAATGAGAAATGGCATACCTTCCACTGAAAAACTAAGTTTCAATTTCATGAAATGCGTGCGAAATAGCGTCGTAACGCGTGGAATTACCCTAATATGGAAAGAATCAGGTTTCGATCTACTATAATTACCGTTCATACAGCTGATTGAAAGGCTGTTTTAAGCCTATTATTTCTTTCTTTGGCGATTTAAAAAGATTGCATATGATGTGTTCGTGTGAGTTATTGCGATCGGTTCAAGTTCGAAATTGATTGGTCAACGCTTTTTTGGGGCTAGCATATAAAATGATTTAAAACGGTAGCGATGGAAGGCAGCAGAAAGCTAGATTGAATCGGGGGGGGGGGGAGGAGGGGGAGGGATTCTCCTTCTAATCCATAGCAACTCACTGTTATTTATGTAGCTACGTTTTTGATGCATTGAATTGAATTTAGTATGATGTTCATTTTGAACTCTGACCTACAAGTAGCTTCAAAAGCTTTCAACTATTCATTATAAAGAAGACATTCACTTTCTATTTTGTGCTAAACTCATTATTATGATCAGTCCACTACCATAATGATCCTAACAACTTACATGTAGTCTGTATGGATCCCGAATTCTGAAGATGACAATGCAAATTTATTGTGTATAGTGAACGAAAATATTTACTTACTTGAAAATACGAATAGGCCTACATATTAAATAGAAAAAGTACTACTAATTTACCTATAAATGCTTCTGTTGATAATACAGCATGTTATCATCATGTAATGTGAACCCTCTCTTATCTCATAAATGCATTTTTATTTTTCTAGCAGACCTAGACTAGGGTTCCTCAAATAGGAATCAGTCTTTCACGATTGCTAGTTTTACAGATTATGCTCAATATAGGCCCCTATAACTTTGCAATGAAGTGTTCCTTTTCAGGTGTAAGATTGATATGGTACTTTTTCATTAAAAAATATAAATAGTTAAGTTAAGGCACTTGATTGTAATCATTGAACAATTGTAGGCATAGATTTCATTGCCGGATCACATCGGATCTCGGATCATTACCCATCGGTTCTCGGATCACGCATGTAGTTATCGGGTCGGATCCCGGCTAATGCCCATCAGCCGATCCGATGTGAGCCGGTAGGAGGCCTATCGTCGACGTATCCTTTATAAAAAAGAAACTTCCCATCGGTTAACTTTTCAAATTTGGATTATACCATATTCATAACGAAAGCCGCCATGGTATGGACAAGGCATGATCCCATGGACATTCCATCCATTTGCCTGTACAATGTTTTGTTGAAAGAAAACATAACATTTTTACATTCGAGTAGCAATAGCTCACGAAGACACTTTTTAGTGACGGGTAAATCTGTTAACTGTCTGATTTAGATAGTGATTTGAAATTTACTATGGAAGCTGAAAAGGAAAACTCTATGTTTTCTTGACATCAAAATATCCAAACATAATGGAAAAATCACCACAGCTTGGCATCAAAAAGATACCAACACTGGAGTATATATATATATATAACACTCGCGAAAGTAAGTTGACGCTAATTAGTCCACGAGTCGACAGTCGCGAAAATATGGTAATTGGGAATTTCCTTACATCCGCAAAACGTATCCTTTTTTCCTACATTGCTGCCCTCAAAAATATATTGTACATCATATAAATACTGGGTCTTTGAGATTTGATGAAATTTCTCTCGCAGACTTTACGTTCATAGACATTGGCAAAAAACTTCGTAAAATTTCTACTTTTATGTCACAAGCTGATGGCTTTAATTGATGTATCATATGAAAATGCTACTATGCAAGACTTATTTCATTATTTAAATGTTCTCAAATTCTCTTCCTTACTGTGTACTGAGTTTAACCGACATAAGTCTGGTGACATCTGTTGCAAGTGATTTCAATTATAAATAACATTTTTCAAAAAGCAAATTCCTGTTATTACACATGAGCAATATATATCATATATTCGTAATTTAAGTGTGATATAAAATTAGGTCGATATTCTTCTTACTAATATCCTTGATGATGATGATGATGATAGTAATGACAATGTCACAAAGATAACAACAGTTGATATTTTCGCAGTAGTTTAAAAGATGCATAGTTAAAAAATGTACCAGCTGCACACTCACTTTCTTTTCCTCTTTTGCCTTCATCCGCCATCAGTAGTGCCTCCCTTGAATCAAAGCCTGTGAAGAGAAATTATGAGTCATGTGGAGATACTCAGATCTGATACGGTCTAAACATGAATAATATCATCTAAAAACATTTAATTACAAAGCTCGTCGCCTGTTACTGTGCGTTTAAAGATAGTTATAAAAATCACATTCAAATATATAATAAAATATCTGTATTAGGAATGAAATTGTGTAAGGGGAATGGTCATAAGGGGGCGCAATACTTGACAATTGGCGCAATACTAGGCAAGAGAGACGCACATAGGCTGGAAATGTTGCAAAGCAAATTTCTTCGACTTCTGCGGGATCGACACTGCACAAATGACTGTCTTCAACTCCTTGAGGAAAGGAGAAAAATTTCACCGACTAAATTGTATAGAATAGCATCTAATGAGTATCATATTTTGAATAAATTTCTGTGTGAAATCTCCACTACGGGACGCTTCCTATTACCAAGAGCATCCACTATTCGCAGACTCAATTCGTTTTGTGTTAAGACTGCAACAATTCTCAATGATCAATTTACGCGTGCGAGTATTACATGAGACTTCTACTTAATGACTGTTTACTTGATGAACCTATTTGTATCACTTTATGACTTCACTGCTCGAAATGCGCGATTTTCATTTATCTAGAAATAAACGCATATTATTATTATTACTTAGGTATTTAAGCTATTATAAAACCGCAATACCGGTTAGAAATGATAATGAGCTTTCAGAATATTCATCATTTGTCATACTTCAGTTATGCCTATAAGAATCTAGAATACTGAGTGCAGACCTCACAGCGACTAAGCATGCAAAAATTGGATGGCTAACTAAGTATGCAATGGGCCAAAAAATTCAAAAAGAGGACAATTAATCAGGCTTTTAGTTCTTTTGTTCTTGAAGCTTTGTTTCCTCTTAGTGAATTGAAATAATAATCAATATTTGCGAAGATTTTTACATTTTTAAAGAAGCGATGTCATGATATTCTTTAAGATTTCTGGAATTCGATTAATGCAAATCGAATTCTTCAGTCGAAAACAAAACTCAAGTAGCATCTATTGTTGGAAAGACAAATCCCTCTTCTATTAAACAAAGTTTTCACAAACTCCAATAGTGGATTTTGGTGTGACATAAACGTCACTGAAGATGAAGCTGAGGAAAACATAAATTCTAAATCCTACATTTGATGTCTAAATTCTTGTAATTTACACATAATGTAATACAAGAACACTTAACTCGCAGAGGCAAAATTCATAAATATCTGCAAACATTCTGATCTAAGAATATGTAAAAGCTTTTTGTTCAGAATCTGACTCCAATGCAATCAATTTAGTTTCCGGGAGGCAAACTATATAATATCATGAATACCTCCTCTGAATAATAGAGATGAATGTGAACTCAAGACATTGATACCTTGATACTATCTTTGACCTCCATTCTCATCGTTCACCAGCATTGAGGAAGATCACGTTCGATCTTTCGTTCGAATGCACTGCTCCTGACAGATAAAAAGGTGCAGAGTGATGGAAGAATTAGAAAGCGGAAACAACAAGGCGGGAAGAAAACGGGAAAACAAGCGGAAAGGGGAACAGAAAACGTCTATCTTTTTATAATCGATCGATCGAAGCAAGTTCTTCACTTTGAACAGAATCCAGATAAAAAAGAACTTCTTCAATAATAGGTAGAGGAGACGTCGACATTTAATCGGGATAGAATAATTTCTTCAATACTAAGATGAAGGTGAAATCGTCGACTATTCAACGATCTAATGCCCGCCATGAGTGCAGATAGAATAGAAAGTAGTCCAAAGAATTACTCCAAAAAATAGGAGCGGGAAAAGAAAATGTCAGTCTTCTTTATGATCAATCGAAGCAGGTCTCTCAGTCTGATCAGAATCCTGATTAAACAAATTGAAGAAAAATTCAAAATAGGAATGGGAATAGCAAAACGTAGGAAGTATTTTACGATCGAGATAAGTCTGCGTAGAATCCAGTTATAATAGTCCGGTGTAAAAAACATGTGGGTAAAAGAAAATGCAAGCTTTTCAAAGTTTTTAAAAACCAAGTCTTTCATTTTGTCCAGATCGAGCAAACTGAAGAAATTCGAGCTCAAGAAGTAGGAGCGCGGAAAAGAAAGTGTCGACCATCTAGTTATCAACTTAAGTCTCTCACTCAGTCGAGATAGATTAATTTGTAGAACTTCATTTCCCAATAGATTTGGGTTTCTTTTTCAGAAAACGACGCTGCATGACTCTAATATTTATCTCTCACTCACCACCAATGAAGTACGGCAAATTGGAAAATAGTAAAAATAGGATATCTTGATTGAAAAATAGGAATTATCGGAAAAATGGTCTGTGAGGCCTGTAAGTGTTAATAATTGATGATCTCATGACTTAGACCCATACAAATAACTTCGAAGAATTTTCGAATTTCTAGGTCGAGAGCTTGCATATCATTTTAGCAGGTTTCTGTACTCACTTCACTGAAAATAGACTGAAATATATTGGCACATTGTGTGTCATGTGAAAAAGATACTTCTGACCCATGCAAATGTGTTTAATCAAATCTTTAGGTTCGAGCTTCCCAGAACAAGAGCTCTCAGAATATGCACAACTCATTATGCTTTCCTAGAAATATATGTGAAGTTAGGAAAATATGAAGCTTCATATATTACACACACACATGTTTTCAACCCAATTGCTGGACAAATCCACGATGGCCCAAAATCAGTTCGAACAAATTAATCAAAATTCCTGCAAAAATGTGGTGCTTTTATTACAAAGTGTACAATTCCATGGTTGTTCGAGGAAATGCTGCTAAAAATAAGTCTCCACTGTTAAAAATGAAATCCATTCAACATTTTATTGGTAATATCAGGTCTCCCAAGCTTATTTTTCAAATTTCAGGACATTTTTTCACAGCAGCCTCCACCATCCCTTACAGCTGCTCCTTTACATCACCCTCCTAGTGCAGTGGTCGATCGCAAGTCATTTTGTCAAGCCAAGTAGTACCCTAGAATTCGTTTTCTATGATCAACTTTTCAATTTACTCGCAATTGCATCTTACAATTGATTTATGCCATACGAAGAATTACGATTTCCACTTAATATTATCATAAATTATTATTATTAGTTATTCATCAATGAATTTTCTATTTCGGAATTTGGTTAAGCATCAAATTACACCTACCTCAAATTTTGTCAAGAGAGCTCAAATCTCCAAGTTTTATACCTACTGCGTCCTACTTAAAAGAACATAAAAACGAAAATCAAGTTGGTCAAAAGTTTTTACTATGATAAGAACCCTTTCAGGTCAACTTGATTGTTTGAATTCACGTTCCTTTAACAGCTCGGCAAGCCATGGGCACTTAACTTCCTGCACTCCTAAAATGAATGTGCCGAGCTACATTTTATTTTGTTCTGTATAGCGGTAGATTCATTTCAAATCTGATGACTAATTGACAACCATTCAAAGCATGACTTCAGACATTTTTGGCAAAAAATGATATTCTCAGTTGAACTGTAAGGAAAAACTAAGAAAATCATCATATTTCAGGACTTTCAGGACAAATCAGGACAGTTTTAGAAATTTCAGGACGAGTGGGAGGCTTGTAACATGTACGAGTAAGCGCTGCTTATGAGCACCCCGGCACATTCCAATACCATTTATCGGACTACGCAGCAGCTTAACTCCGTAAATATCTTGGAACAAAAAGAAACGATGATGAATTGGCGCGAATAAGATGACTGAATATGGAAGAAACCTGTGACAATTAAATTTTTGATCACTCAACCAGGTCATAATACTCACTTCGTGTGATCCGTGTCAATGAAATGTTCGTTTCATCATCTACAAGGAGATGAAAATGATGACAAAACTAATATTATCAGGTTTCGACATGAATTACTTCAGCTGAATTACATAAAGTTTGCAGGAACAGCAAGAAGTTATTTCTTTATGAAATAAAAGAGAGTTAAATGGTAAAATTTATTGCCGCATTTCTTCTACACTGTTCAAGGGCGGTTAAAATTAAAATGACTAGATGTAGACACATTCAACAATATTATATGATAACCAATGTGATCATGTATGTGTTCAATATATATAATGTGTTCAGTGTATATAATGGTAAATGCGATTGCTCACTTGAAGTAGGCTAACCTGTAGGTTGCAACCATGAAATTCCCACTGAATATTCTGTCGGTTATAGTGTGGTACCATACTGTGGTACCATCGCTCAAAAACTATAGTTAATTGAAATTTTATAATCAATCAGTTTAATTATCTGCCGAATGAATTCAATGATCAGAGCAAATATTACATTTCAATACCAATAATAGAATTTCGTAAAAAATGTCTAATATTCAACAAATCTGTCATGAACCGATTACTTTGTTTAACTAATTATTAGTAGCCGCAGCCAAGAACGAGTTTTTATGTTTTAAATTCTTGAACTGTGTAACAGAACTTATCAATCAATAATTGTGACTGCGATTTTTCAAGGTAAAGTCGCGATGAGAATATTTGATGGCATATTGTTTTAGGATAATTCAAAAGGCATTCAACGATGAGGCAATCGCTGTAAACATACTTACCTCTTATCATCCTCATCCATGTGATCCTTGAATCTGCAAAATTATTATAAACCTTTAATGAGCAAAATAATATTCTTTATAGCTAATGTAATGGCAGTTAACGGGAGGCGCATTTTGAAATGGAAGGTTTTCAATAATGAAAATGGAAGTTTGCTCCCTCTTTTTTTTGCCTCAAAATAAAAAGTAAAAATATCTGATTTCTTTAGCGGACGTTTCGGGTCCAGACCCTTTATCATTCTTGCGTTTATAATGGGTCTGGACCCGAAACGTCCGCTGAATAAATCAGATATTTTTACTTTTTATTTTGAGGCATAAAAACAGAGGGAGCAAACTTCCATTTTCATTATTGAAAACCTTCCATTTATAGCTAATGCAGCGTAAGTAATGTTACACTTACAGAAGCAACTCACATTAACCAAACCCTAATTGATGCCAAAAACTATCCAGGTATCGTAGGTGCAAGCGGACTTCAATCCTTGTTAAAAGCTATTCGATGGTTCGGACGAAGTCTGCTACTTTCAACTCCGCTTCATGGAATGCAGAACCAATTTAAATTTACTTAAATAATTGGAGAAGAGACTCCACTTGCGCGACATAATAACCGATAGTGTCATCAGCCTTGAAGCCTTTGTAATACAATGGGACTTCATTATCTGGAAGTCCATGGTAATACAGAGAACTACCAAAACTCGCTGCCAATAGCATCATGGATACATAGAAATGTAGCAACAGCATCTTCAATTTCAAGCTTGAAATCGCTTAGAACCATCAATGCAAATATTTAGATGTTTGTGCATCCCTGATTGCCATTAGTAGCGTGTTTTACCTAGGTAATACGTTCAGGTATCATCTCCAATAGAATGGCAAAATTTATTCAATGCAAAATTCATGGCTTGCACTGGACGCACTTTGAAACTAAAAGAACGCGTTCATGCATTAAAAGCAATTATTTGGCCGGAATGAGTTAGAAAGTAATCATTGATCTTTGGAGTGAGTCATTTCGAAGCACCGCCTCCATCAAAATCGACCATCTACGAGTTGGAATAAAAAGTTTAAAGAACTGGCAACATTGCCAACAAACCTGGTAGGTCGAGAATGGCAAGAACTTATTACAACTTATTGCTGAAGAAAAACAGTTAAAAACACTAATCTGAGTCTCATAGACGAATACCGTATATTCAGGTGCACACTGCACAGTGTGCTCACATAAATAAAGTTTCAACTCTGAAAACGTTTTACATCCTGGTTGGTGATTAACTGCCACGTGTGCTTTTATTTCGATATGTTTGGTCAATGACGGTTAAGACCGGGTAACAATCCGAATCACTTTTGATAACCCGTTGTCCAAGTTGGAAAAACGCAAACTAGAGTTTCCTACACCTATGAAGATCAAAGTTAGCTATCAATGCAATGGCAAACGAATCATCACTTCTGAAATAAAACACATACAGCACGAGATTGCAGTATATTCTAAACTGCCACTTATTTAAACCTTTTTATCATTTGCTATCTGAATTATGATAAAGAAAATTACATTTTTGCCACCAGTATCCTTAAGCATTATCGTGATATTATAGATGCTTTTCTAATGGTCATTTCAATGAAGCAGTATGGCTGAGAAAAAAGAAAGCACTTGGAAGTATCACTTGTTCTAGTGTCACATTATAGAAATTACTTGTGCTTAAGACATGACCGCATACATTGTTCAATAAACTCTTCTGGATACTTTCTTAGCCTCATTCTTCAAGCAAGAAAGTTTGAAAGCAACAACTTTCAAACTGCATATTTATGCATTCCCACTTTATAAGTCATGTTTCGTTGCGATGATTATATATTTCATTAATAGATAAATCGAATTTAACTCATCAGAGGAAAACACTTACAAACTTTGTAATCCAAGACTTGCTAAAACGAAATAAGTAATCACATCATTTACCTTCTGCGGATCTTGCGGCATTCGCTTCTTCCAAGATTAAATTCTGACTTCCCTTTGGTATTTCAGATCTTTCTCCGTTTTCCAACGACATGGTCAACTACAAACGATGAAACCAGAATTCAGTTTTTCATACAATCATTTCTACCAGCGAACATGCGGGATTTAGATAAAATCGGGATCCCGATCGGGATTAAATTTTCCCTCCACCCGCTTGAGATAATTATCAATGATAGGCCCTCCTGTTTATCTTCAAACGGTAATGATAAGTTTTGTTGTCGGCATATAGGATAATTTCACTGGTGATTGGACTATAAAAAAGCAGAAATTACTAAGCAGAAGGAAAATAACTGATCTAATAATCTATGCATTATAACAGATAATGCATAGATTACTTCGGTCATTATTTGTCAAAATAACCTCGAGCCTGTGGCTCTTGGTCTCTCGGTAATTAATGACCTCAAATCTATGCATTATCTATTACATATTACGAAGTTAGCAAACATTTTTATTGAATGTCTCATTTTCCCATATGTCTTGCTATTGTACCTAAAATTTCATTAAGTAATGTCTGCCACTCATGATGTGACAGAAATTTTACGTTGCAGCCATGCCTGTGGTTAAATAGATAAAAACCTGGTTAAATTAAGGACGTTTCATGATAACTGTGCAATCCATTCAACGTAATAGTTGCACAGACACAATAGATAACATTGCATTTTGGTATATCATTGATATTATTCGCTGACAATCGAATGCATGACATACTGTCATAAATTTGCAATACATTAACAAATAGAATGACTCACACTGATAATTCTTCTCGGGTCAATCATTTCTCCTAAATATTTACGTAAAGACAAAGCTGATCCATTTTCACTAATCCTATCACACTTCTTTTCTATCATTTTTGAGCAATTGATATTTTCAAATTTGACTTGCAATGTGCTGACTGCTTTTGATCGATGAATTATCAATGATCATTTTATTCAACATCTCAGCATTATTTCTTATCAGTTTTATTGACTGATGTAAAGATAACTTAGTAACTGAGTGAGCCCACTTATGTCATTTTCCACATCCTACAGTTTTCAATCAAGATTATCAGACGTCCATTTAATAATTTCAGAATTATTGTGCTCCGTACGATATTAATTCCTACCGCATGCACATCTGGGCAATAATTGCTTCAATTTGTGTGTTTTTAAAGAATCACAATTCAACTTACGCTGGTCTGTAAACTGTTCTTTGTAATGTTGCTCCTTCATCACATGTATAAAAAAATCATTTTTTTCTGTTCATTATTTGAACTACAAGACCACTCTCATCATAGACGGGACTTAGTTCTGAGCAATCGGCATCAAGACAGCTGACCTTGTTCCAGCATAGTCCAGCAGCCAGAACGAGTTTCTGCAGGGAACGAGGCCGAAAATATGACTTTCATGGAGTGATGTATATATTCTGCCTACTACGAATCTGCGCGTCTACCGAGTTCTAGCTAGTTCCTTCTCTGGTCAGGCGGGATCAAAGAAAAACACAGTTAATCCAATGAGACGCAGAATTAAGTTTTTGGTAAAAGTGAAAATTTCTATTCATTTTCTGATTAAGCGAAGGCCAGAGTCATACTTCTTGACATGTAATGTCTTCAGGTCATTTCTTATGACGTGTATGTGTTATTATGCTTCTGATCGGCAATGTATGCCAAAATGTGGTTGAATGTTGATTTACATATCGTTCAAAATGCTTATGTCTGCCGACATAATGAGGCTTGCCAAATCGTGATGTGTCTAGCTTCATAGACAGGGGTGCATGAACATGATGGGAAATGACCTGAAGACATTACATGTCAAAAATTATGACTCTGGGCTTATTACTTTTCGCTTAATCAGAAATTTCATAGAAATTTTCACTTTCACCAAAAACTGCAATCTGCGTCCCATTGGATTAACATGTGTTTTTCTTTGATCCCTCCTGACAAGAGGAGGAGCTAAGTAGAACTCGGCAGACCCCCAGATTCGTAATAAGCATAGGGTTTACAGTAGGCCTACATCATTCCGTGAAAGTCTCATTTTCGGCCTCGTTCCCCGCCAGAAAAACGTTCTGACTGCCGAACAATCATACAACATGTTCGTTTTACAATAATTGGTTTCTTACCATGAGGTGAAACATTCAACACATGAATAACAAATATATATAAATTGCTGAAAAATCAATTTCAGTTTTTTCTATCTATCATCCAGATAAATGCATTGATATCTAAACTATTCGCACACTCTAAAGTTACACTATTTAGGAGCTGGGGCATTCCTACCAACATAAATCTAGCCAGCCACTATCTGGCATGATGCCTGAAAAAAATTGACTTGATTCCATCTTTTCACGTTAAAAAATTCTCCAGAAAATCACGGTTGCCGAAAAATTCAGTCCTGAAAATCGCTAGATTTAACTTTTAGATACCACCTCGACGGCAGTTAGAATGTCATTTATGTCTGAAGCAACTTACTTAACAACTTGAGTGTGAACTTTAACAAAATTTGTTAAAATATTTGACAAAAAGTGGTAAAATATACAAAATTACCACGTTTAAGTCATCATACGTTTTTGCTTGAAAGGGATAACATACGTATAATAATAATAATAATTTGTATTTGGCAAATTTACATAAGATACACAACATTCTTTTTTGATCTGTTTATGGGTGACAAATACAATGGCCCTTTAAGGGCAGGCATGGATGGAACGAAAAAGTTACCATACATCATTTCGGCGGAAATATGTATCAATACTTCGTTTAAAAGAAGTAATGCTTGGAACTTCAATCTCCTCATCTGTTAATTGATTCCAGTGTGAAACAACGTCGTTGGAAAAGAAATGGAAATACACTTTTGTACGGCACAGCTTTGGGTGAATCTTATAATTGTTACCTCGGGTACATCTGCTCGGCGAATAAGAAAAAAGTTGTTCGAAAGAGACATTAACCATGTTGTTCAATATTTTATATAAAAATATGAGCTTGTAGCGAATACGGCGGGATCTAAGAGAATACAATTGGAGTCGATGTAGGCGATCACGATAGGTAAGATTTCTTAAGTCAACGAAGAAACGCGAAAACCGCCTTTGAACTTTTTCGATTTCCTCAGATAAGTATTTTTGATGAGGGGACCATAATATCGATGAAAATTCCAAGATAGACCTCACATAACTTTTATACAGTAAAATTGAAGTATCACGATCTTTCAGTAAGAATACACGTTTGATCATACCAAGTGTACGATTACTTTGGTTATAATTTCACCAATGTGGTAATTCCAACTGAAAGGAGAATGCAAGGTGAGTCCAAGATCACGAATCACGGAAGTATCAATAATAGGATTATCGTGTAAATAGTAGAGATGGGAAGCACTTTCACCAAAAGAAATAGATTTACACTTGCTGCTGTTCAATGGAAGTCTATTCTGGAGCGACATTCAAAAACACGATTAACGTCATCTTGTAAAGATGTCCAATGTTGTGTCAAAGTATCACGATGACGATCGTAAGCCACATATAATTTGACATCGTCTGCATATTTAATCATTTCTGAGCTCAAGATAACTTCATCAAGATCATTGACAAACAAGACAAACAAGATGGGACCCAACACAGATCCTTGTATAATACCACTACGAATATCTTTGTATGATGAAAGGGAGCTACGAACCCGAACTTGCTGTTTGCGGTCTTTTAGGAAGTCTGAAATCCACCTGACAATACTATCATTCAGACAATAATGCTTGAGTTTTCGAAGTAACAATGTATGAGGAACTTTCTCAAACGCCTTCGAAAAGTCCAAGGAAATGACATCAACACCTTTTGAGAGGTCAAGATTCTTGAGAAGATAATTATAGAATAACACTCCAGCTGTCTCGACAGAAGCACCTGGTAGAAAACCATGTTGAGAAAAATTAATCATATTCTGCTTTGTAAGGAAGTTGACAATATCTGTTGAAATTATCCTCTCCATTATTCGACTTACACAAGATGTAACGCCAATCGGTCTATAATTATCGAAATTTTCTTTTGAACCACTCTTATGGACAGGTGTAATGATGACTTTCTTCCAAGAGTCAGGAATGCGTCCCTGTGACATTGAAAGTCGAAAAAAATCACAAAGTTTGGAGGCAAGGAAGATTCCACCATTCTTTACATGCAAATATGATAATCCGTCAGAATCCAAAGTTGATGAAGACGGTAGTTTGGCAATAACTGCAACAATTTCAGAAAGATCAAATTCAATATCATCCATGGATAAATTCCCTGCTGAATTCAGCGTACTATCACTAAAATACTGATCAAGCTGTTGAGGATCTGCCGAGAAGTTTGAGCAAAACCCACTGTTGAATATTTCTGCTATCTCATTGGAATCACTCGTAATATTTCCATTATGCAACTTCATGCTAGACAACGGGCTCCTGACTTTCAATTTGCTGTTCACTACACTCCAGAAAATTTTGGGTTTATTCTTCATAGCAGAAATAATTTGTTTTTCGTGCGCAAGTTGTGCGTCAGTGATAGAGTTCTGAAGGATATTGTGCGATCGCTGTAACAATAGAAGGTTACTAAAAGACGGGTTAGTCTTCCAAGCACTATGAAAGCGTCGACAATATCGAAGAGCAGTTCTCACTTTACTTGAGTTGGTAGGTTGCCAAGATTTGCGGTGACCTTCTGGTATAGAGATAGCACTTGCAGCATGAATATTCGATAAGTATTGAGACCAAACTGTATTAACGTCAACGTTTGAAGAATAGTTCCATGTAGCCTGGGTCAGATGTTTCCGATATTTTGACCAGTTTGCTTTTTGGAAGATCGGATATGTATTCTCATTAGATGCCTGTCTGGAAACGTAGGTTTCCGCTTTAAATGTTATAATTGTATGATCAGATGTGTGAAAACATTCATGCACTACTACATCAACAATGGGGGTTGACACATGGGAGAAAATCAAATCAAGTATAGACGAAGATGCTGGTCGAGTTGGAGAGGAAACGTGTTGGACCATAAAATTGTTCATCGCCCAATCGAATAATGGATCAGAGGAAGATGTTATGTTTAAATGTAACCAATTAACTTTTGGACAATTGAATATGAATTGTATGCCTACTAAAACTACACAGTTGCTAGTAGATCTATAAATTGTGTTTCCAGATTAGAGGGACTGTCTATAATATTTTAAGCTGCTATGTCATTGCACTTCTATTTTTCAGAAGCTTAAGTAAGTAGGTATACAGCACCAGTAGTAAAAAATAAAGCCATAGTGAATCAGAGGACCCGACATTTTGTGATTTTTTCCGAATCCGATTGCAAAATGATCATCGGGTTCTTTGAAATTTCTGAAATGAGCTGCTGCCAAAACAGTCATCGTGCAAAAGGGTGCATTCATATACCGGGATATCAGGAACACATAAGTCAGCTTCAGACCGCTAGACTAAGTCAATAAATATAAGATTCACAAGGTTTACCCAAAATTTCTTGCCGACAACTATGCAATTTTTGTCCTTTCTAGTTAGAACAAAAAAAATTAAGTGAGAACAAAATCTTTTCACGCAATTCTTTTCAATGTGTACGTGTTCCTACGAGAGGCAATAATATCCTAGATGTCATTATCTCCGATCAATCGCTTCATTTTGATTTGCCTTCTCTTTTGGCCCCACTCGGTCGTTCAGATGACCGTGGTGTCTTGATTAGACCTAGTATTATTAAGCGTATCACTGTTCGCAAAGTTAAGGTTCGCTCCTTCACCCCTGCCTCGTTTGCTTCGTGTCGCCAAACTCTTTTGTCCGCTGATTGGGATGAATGCTGTCTTCGATTTCGTGATGTCAGCAAATTTGTTGATGAGTTTCAAAAACTTGCCCTGTTCCCTTACACCGCTTTCTTCCCAGAAATGACTGTTCGCATGAGAAGTACCGAGCCTCCGTGGATTACCCCTTCCCTCAAAGCTTTGTCCGATGCACTCCGATGTCATTTAGTTCTGGCAACTATGGGAAATATTTGTCTCAAAGAGAAAAATAAATGTGTGCTATTGCGTCTCAAAAGAATAAGTATTATCATTCCGTTAATTAAACATGCTCAAATAAATGGAAAGTGATCAATTCGTAAGTTAAGGACAATTCCAAAAGTGTCCACGTTGATGAACTTATGGCCAATTATCTCAATGACGTTTTCCATTCTTTCTTCTCCCGAGATGATGCTTCCGATTTCACGTCCATCATCAGCAAGTAGTCCATCTGTTCCGAGCGTTACTGTAAAGAAGTTACCTACTTAATCAACAGTTGTAAATCAAACTCAATAAGTCCGTATGGCAAAACATGATTCTTCTTCAAATTCTCTGTTGACATCTTGGCCGCTCCGCTGACGTCTATTTTTAACATGTGCCTCCAATCTGCAACATTGCCAACCTGTTGAAGAGTTGCCAACATTCTGCCTCTTCCGAAGAGAAATGAGGCCAATTTCAATTCTCCACTTTTTAAGCAAGGTTTTGGAGAAGCTTGTTAGGGATATCGTCTTGCCTCCATATAATAATAAACCGTTTGTTTCGAGTTTGCGTACTTGCCTCATGGCTTCCCTGGTTGTACGAATGCCTTACTAACTATCCGTTTAACGATGGTCCACCACATTAGCCTTCCTCGACCAATTCGTGTAGGATCTTGGCCATTGATCTAGAGAAAGCCTTTGAATCTGTTGGCCATCTCTCACTTTTTGAATGCAATCGCTAACGAATTCAATGCCGCTCCTCATGCAGTGTCAATGATCCAAAGTTTCCTTTCCGACCGATTCCAACGAGTCTATATCAACAGCATCAGTACAACCTGGAAAAATGTTAGTAGCGGTTTTCCCCAAGGCTCGATTTTAGGTCCTCTGCTTTTCATGATTATGATTAAGGACTTCCCTAAATTCGAAAACAGAAATATTGTTGCGTATGCTGATGACTTGACCCTGATTGACCTTGCTGATATGCGTGACGCTGCTGAGATCCAAGCTGATGTACATGTAGACAAATTCTTCTCTTGTACTCTCACGAAGCATCTGAAAATTAATGAAGCAAAAACTAGGTGTCCGTGTGTTAGCCTCTGTGATGCTACTTTTGGTCCTATTTTTATTAATGATGTTCTTGTACAGACTGTCTCCTCCTTGAGAATCCTTGGTGTCTATTTTTCTGGAAATCTATCGTGGAGTGGTGAATTTGAATTTCTGTGTGGGAAATTATGTCGAACAATGTCTTTTGCAAAACGGTTGAAAATGAAAGGCAATAGTGATGTTATTTGGACTGCGTGTTTTGGCCTAGTAGTTTCACAGATTGGGTTCTGTTGGCCGGTTATTTGTGACAGCAAGCAGAGTGACATCAGGAAACTTGAACAACTTGGCCATGTATGTATCTTGAACATGTATCGGCAAATATAGAACTGTTATTATTGTATTATTATTATTATTCTCGTCTGAGATCTTCCCTTTCCATCGATGTTCGCTACGTAGGAATCGATCGATACTCTACAGGTTGGGCTTCGGTAAAAAGGGTGGTCCTATATCAACTAATTCTTCGAGATTGAGAGAATTCTTTGTCAAAACTGGGAATTGCGCTCCTAGGATCCCGTGTGTTTTGCAAATCCCGGAAGTTTACTCACGGGATCTCCGGATTAATTTAGTCGTCATTTTCATAGCAGCAGTTTTCCCAGATATCTTAATGCTTTCGGCATAAAAATCTTTTTTGAACATATATACATGTACGTATATATATTCGCATGCTGACGCAGTGTAGGGTTCACCTATTGGTGTCTGAAATATCTTTGATAATTCAATCGTTTCTGCGCGGTAAATTGAATGCAGTTCTGGTTAGCTATTTTAGTTTTTGTTCATTGGATATTTTTTGGATCGTCCTAAGTTCATGTTCATTTTTTCGAGTTAATTTCAGTCTTCGCTTCTCGTAAGGTGAAACGTTGTTAATTCTTGCTGATGTTGTTTAAGTGTTTGTTTTTATGTATTTTGTTTGCAATGCCTCGTAAAAAAGGTAGTGAGGTGAAAGGTGTCCTGGGCGCAATGTGGAAAGTGAAAGGTACGGTGGCTTTGTCAGAAATTCAATGGAGATAGAGGAGGAATTCCTATGTGGTGCTTGCCCACTGGAAAAAGTGAGGAAAATGGAAAAGATGGAAACAAGGTAATGGAGGAAATGGAAGGTAAAGAAAGAAGAGGAAGATGACACAGACAAATAGAAGACAAGTGCAATTATTATCAGTCTGATCGAGTTCAGACTAGGGAGGAGGAGACATTTGCGAAGGCAGTGAGGAGGAAGCAGTAAGTGACGGGAAGGGAATGGAGTCATCAGCAGATGATATCACAATTCACAAGTAAAGAAAGATGAATTCAAGAAGATGCAATATATGGTTGCAAAGCGAAACAATCTTATATAATTTGGCATGAAAGAAAAAGGTTATGTAGAACAAGGCGGAAACAATATTCTAGAGGAAATGCTGGAAGATGAAGAAATAGAAATAAAAATTATGGAGATAAGCATCATATTAGATGGAAAAATTAATTGGCCTATGCATATCTTATTCGGAAGGCACAGAGAATAGACTTCAGATAGAATACGAAAATAAGAATAATATAGTAAAGACACTGTTCGAAGAGTTCAATGGGAACGAGAATGTAAATGGATCGAAGAAAATAGAAATGAAAATGTAGGGAAAATAATCAACAGTATAATTCAAAAAAGAAGAGATATACAGTGAAATTGCTATTGTAGAAAATGGACTCATAGAGGATAAAGAAACGGCGAAAACTCTGATAAGACAATCTTGGAGCTTGTTGCATCATGAGGAAGGTAAAGCAAATGGAATTAAGTAAATATAATTAGACTGCAATGCAAAGGTCGAAAGAGGAATTGATAGCCATACGAAGGATCACAATCATAAGTACAAATATGTGTGACACAGATGAATTAAAAGAAAATGTGGTAATATGGGCAATAAAGGATTTAAAAGATAGGAAATCAACTGGCTTAAGTTGAGTTAGTGGCGAAATGTTGAAGGCAGTGATGGAAGTGAAACGATAATCGAAGGAAATTTACTCATCGTTCAGGTGGAGGGGGAAAAAGCAATAAGAAGAAATAGAAAATAGTCTATGACATCCAAGGATTTAAGAAGGAATTTGATATTGTACATGGAGGAAGTTTCACTGAAAAATTCATTAGGATTGGAAATGAATTGGAAAATAGTATATGTTAAATCTGCGCAAAATTTATAAAAAAGAAGAAGTCAAGCTGCATATGAACGGTACATGAAATTCGAGAAATAAGAAAAAATACATGAGACAGGACGACAATTTGAACAGCTTTGCTTGTTATTATGATGAAATTATAGCAAGAATGAACAACATGTGGAAGAATAGAATAAACATTTTATGAATGCGGATGACGCTTCATTTAGGCGAACAGTGCAATGCAATTCAACATTCTCCGCAAAACAAAAAAGCAAAATACAGCAGCAAATGCGTTGTGAATGTCAAGTAGGCCTAGAAGAATGAAGTTTTGAAAACAGGCGCGCCAATAATGTGCACGCCAGCTTCCCACAAGCATAAAGAAAAATCCGGCAAGTCTATGTGAAAATTGTAGTTAGGCGTGATTGACTTTTCGGGTTCTGTAGATCCCATAATTTGTTATAGTACCAGACATTGCAATCCTTAGTCAAAACGCTTTTATTTCACAACTAATCTGACAATTGTCTTTCACGACAATTGCTCCAAAATGCAATGAAAACACTGTCGCACATGAGCTAAACACCACAAAGAGCCAAAACACTACATATATATCTAGCTATAATGCAAAAGAGTACTGCGAACTCGGGTCGAAATTTTTACCGATTGAGAGAACGGTCTATAGCCACCGAATCAGACCACGGCATGATCTAAATAGACATACACAATTTCATCTAAAGCAGAATTTTAAATCGCCTGTACTAGTCCCGCACATGTAACTTTCATTGTCTTTCTTAAACACTGCTTTGAAAAAAAATTTCAAATGCAAAGGAGGAAAGCTACTTGTCTCTAGAACAAAAATTACGGAGTTTCTTGTAATAAGACACCCTGCACGTAGATTATTTTAAAAACAGTGCATTTTAGATGCAACATCCACTAAAATGTGAATTAATAAAAAAACATGTCCTGACAATAGGAAACAATACCAGCTGACCATGATTTCATGAAAATACCATCATCAAGCTAAATTCAACACAAATGAAAATTTCTACAAGCGTTCACTTGCATTTTCGTCACCATAAGGGCCTATTATTTAGAAAAGTGGAAACTATGTAGATTCCAAATGAGAATGTTGAATTTGCATATCAATTTATTCCGTCAGTCACATACGGCAATGATGTGCAATATAACTCCCTCATCACACTAATCAACAGCTGTCTTTTACAATCACTGTAAGCAGTCAATACGATGCATTGCGGGTCAAAGCAAACAGTAGCAATAATATGTGTAATTAGAAACAAATCATTTCGCAAAATTGTCTCAACAAGGAAGCGTATGCATGTAGAAGTTGACCAATGTAAACGAATTTGATAGAACTTGACGCAATTCGGAGACTCTACACATAGACATCGGATTACATTATTAGGACTCATAATTTAATCCGATGTCTATGCCTTTATATATTGCGTAAAATCGCAGCGAACTTGGCAGTGGAGTTATAGTAGAAAGCTAGAATGTGCAAGATTTATTTTTTTCCTTTCTGTATGTGCTCGCTTCCGTTTCCATGTTAAAAAACGTCTTCTTCTTGCCAATTGGAATGCAAATATACATATAAAGGGACAATGGACTTTCATGCACACATCATGATGACATTATCCGATGTTTATGGCTATAGTCATGGAGTGGTTGATGCAGATCGCAGATGTTTTCTGATGAATGTTTTTTTTCGAAAACTCTTGGCAAGCCAAGGGTTGGTTGAAAGCAGAGGTTAATGGTTGGCAAGCATCGTACGTAGTTCTCACGGTATCGAAATTATTCAGGCATGCTGAATATAAAACTACATGGTTGTTGTTTAATTTGCACCATGACCTGTAGGTTGTTGAAGGTGATGAGCAAATGGTTATGAGTCAATCGAGACCAGGTGTCCTAATATCCAGTAATTCTATACCGTTGCAGTGGACATGCAGTAGGTATCTGAAGTTGTACTTCCGCTAGAAGGTAGAATTTGTCGAAGCCATAAAGCATAGCATTGACGACTTCGGTTTGTTTATCTTAAAATATTTTGACATGAACATGTCACATAGTGCAATTTTTCGCTAAGCACCTGGATAGTTTGATGAATTTGACCCTGTGACTACGGTTGCGTCTCTACACGCTACCACCCCCACTGACCCCTTTCCCTCCAATTTTCCTCGCTTTAAATTATTTGTCGTGAATTCTCACCATGATGGATTTTTTCTTTTGTGCATCAGCTGTGCTTGAATGGATGTTTCCAGTAGATTTTTTTCTATAAGACAAGTTATTGGCGTTTTTAAAAAAATTGCACGTTACTTATGGTGTGGTTGTTGGCTTAATGTGAGCTTCGAACATTTTATTATGCATCAGATGTTTCATGTTTCATAAGTAATGGCAGGCAGATTTTCGTTGCCTATCAGGTTATCCAATATGCGATTATGTTCGTTACTTGTATTTTGCGAATACAATTGTATTATAGAAAAATACAATTGTATTTAGTGAAAGATCTCGGTGCATATTTTACCTCTATATTGAATTTTTCTTTACATGTGAATACAGTTGTTGGGAAGGCTTTTCGCATGTTAGGTTTCACTCGTAGGATTTTTGGACCTTTTTGCGATGTTGATACCATAAAAGCCGTTTATAATGCGCATATTAGGTCTCATCTTGACTATTGTTCGACTGTTTGGTCTCCTCAAGCCAAATACTTTATCCAGAAGATAGAGCGCGTGCAAAAGAAATTTGTCAAACAATTATGTTTTATTCGCAAGTTGAAGTATGATAATGATGACTATTTGCAGTTGTGTCAAACTTTTCATTTGACAACCCTAGAAGCCAGGCGCCAGAAAACTGACTTAAAGTATTTTCATAAAATTGTTGCACAGTGAAATCAATTGTTCGTATTTAACTTCTTCAATTTATTTACATGTTCCTATCAGACGTACGAGACATTCTAAGGTTTTTTTCTTTGATAGACCGAGGTCTCACTTTAAGGAAAACCGATTTTATTCCGCGTACGACTGCCCTCGCTAATTCTCTGACCTCTGTGCATTTTTTCGATCCGAGAATTTCCTTTCATGAACATGCCAACCTGTTTGACTTTTACTTAATATTTTCTGTTAAACTTGATCATACGTTTTATCTATCTTTTATCACCTTTATCCTTATGTCTGTCATATTTTTCGTCATAATGACTGTAATTGGCGCCAGCTGTAGTCATTTATTGAATAAATACAAAAAAATACAAATACGAATACCTACAGATTTTGGCGGACTGCATTGTAGGCCAAATGTACACCGATACTGATATTTGCACGACGAAAGAATTAGGCAAATTTCTTTCACAACCCTTGAAGTTGATATAGTCCATGAGCCAAACAGATAGGCCATCACCGACGCAGTACGTTACAAAATTTGATATATCCTGTACTTATTTTGTATGCCTGTACTTGCGTTCTGGAAGTATACAGATCTATACACTGCAAAACGAATGACAAAAGTCAAGAGAAAAATGTTGCAAGCAGCAACATTACTTTATTGTGATTCTGCTTACCAATTTGATTGTTATAAACAGTGCATAACAACGTGAAGATGTATTTACTTTCCGCTGTCTTGAAGGACGATCTTATGCATGAAATTACAAACTTTTCTTTCATATCTTCAGTTCGATTGAGCAAATGCACATTGCTGGAACGTAGGCTATTTCTTAGTGCAATGACTTATCCGGAATCTAGGGCTTCTCCTAAATTTATTTTTCCAATACTTTACAAGCAACCTTTTTAGAGACCAGTGTGAGAATCAGGATGAAATTGTTAATTACGTTGAGCGTTGTTCCCAAACCTATCGATCATGATGATGCTACTCAGGTGTGTCTAGTTTGGTTACCTTAGATTCTGTTAGTGGCATGCAGACTCCGGCTGCCTCTTTTTCTTACCTCACAGTGGTAGTGCTATGATGATATGAAGATAGGTAATAGAACTTCTTCTCCATACCTATTCTTCGAAATAAAGAAACTGGTACGTTCACTTCGTAAATGAGAAAACTAACATTCTTTCGACTGTTCACTAATGATTGACTGAATGCAACATCTTACTGACTTATGAGAAGTAATTGATCGCGTTAATGAGTTAATGATTCTGTCAATCAAGGTTTGAAGACGAAGAAAAAATCTCTTTACTCTGCATTGTCTCTTCATTCTAGTGACTACTTGAGTTGCCTCCCTGACCTCAAGACCAAATCTAATTCAGTTAGAGAGTTTCTGTTTATGTATCTAGATAAATATTTATAGAATGAGGCAGGATAAAAAATGAGACAGCAAACCATTAAAGATATTGGTTTTTCTCCCGTTCAAACTGGATCAAACTTTGACGTCACCCTGCAAAACTCCATCAAATTCTCCGCCGCTCATGAGCACAATGCGTTATTGGCCGACAGTTTGAGCCTTTACCTTGGTCAAAGTGAATAATATAGCATTTTCTATAACTGATTCTCATTCCACAATAAGATAGCATGCGACATTCGTTAATGAGTTAACATTTTTTATCAGTAGTTGTATGGTTAATGAAAGCTATCTAAAGTCTTATTCCAACAAGAGAAAACGACGCTTGTTTCAGAATATTTTGCTGGCAATTAATTTCTCTACACGAGCAACTGTTAAGACCTGGATATTTGATTTTACTGGAGACCTGTGAGATTGCGAAACCAGTGAGATCATTTTAAAGCAAAAACAACAATTGTTGGTCGATCGATTTCATGTCATTGGACATATCATCAGGACAAAGTTACAAGAAAGATAAAAACATTAAATACATCACTTGAGAACTTGTTAAGCTGAAGAAACTATTGGCAATTGCGTCTAAGACCACAGACATTGAACACATGCTAAAAACAATACAATAGGAACAGATTTGCAATTACAATTACGTCTAAAACTGCGGAATTCAATGTCACAATGCTAAAACAATAAAATTGGAACTGGTGTTCTTTCATCAAGGTTGAAATATTGATTTCTTTCATGACCAGACTTTCAACAATGCGCGTGTACTTGGTGTGAAAAACTATTTGCAAATTGTCATAGCTATTTCTATGAATGTGTTTGGTAATCTGGTGATGAAATGTGTACGAGTCTCGCCAGTATATTAATTGTCACATTACCAACATTTGAATTTGTGTCATAGATTACGGGCGATACTCAAGGGCACTTAACCTTAGGAAACAATTTGCTCGTTTTGAAAGTATCGAAAACGACAGATAGTTTGCAAGTGTCAGGTAAAATGCGATTAATTGAGTGAACAATTTTGAGAGTTTGTTTTTCATTTTCTTTGATATCCGGCAATCTCCAATAATGCGATCACGATCCAAGTCATTATCATTTTTTTCCATTATAAGGTCCGGAATTCAAAATTTTGTCTCTAATTTTCTCAATGACTTTTGCATGAAAACCATTGTTAATAATAATAGACGCGATTTTATCATATTCACTCAAGAAGCAAATGATTCTTAGGGAACATAAATACCGGTGTTGATGTTTATGAACCAACTTTGAATGGACTTTAAAAGTCCATTCAATCTCAAACTTATTTGCACTTTTGTGGACGATAACTTCGAGAAATTTGATTTCTTTTCTTGTTCATTTTCCATGGTAAATTGATTTTTTATGCAAGGAATTCAAGTAGTCGAAAAATTCAATAGGTTCAAGTTCGTTTTTGAAGACTACAAAAGCATCATCGACGTACCTCTGATAAAACAACGGTTGTCTATCAAATTGATTTTCTATCAAATCCATCGCACAATTGGCGAAAGTGGGTTTGAACCCATGGCGACGCCATCATTTTGAATATAAAGTTTGTCATCAAATTGGAAAAGAACGTTTTACAGGCTAAAGACAAAAGTGTCTTTAGGGTTTTGTTGACAGGAAATTTGTTAAAATCAATAATGCTACATATGTGATTGATGCTATCATCAAGAGGAACATTAGTAAAGAGACTGCGGACATCAAATGAGGCCATATAGCTATTCGGTATGCTGAGACCGTGAATCTTTTCGACAAAGTCGAAAGAATCCTTGATCAAATAATGCTTAGGGATGTGCGACTTCAGTAAATGGTCTAATCACTTGCTGAGGTTAGAACAAGAAGCGTCTCACATACTCAAAATCGGACGATAATTTAGATTAGCAGTGGACCTGTGAACTTAATCTAGACCATACAAACGAGACGGTTGAGAACTGCAGGCCCGACTTTGGCTATAATGACTCTCGGTAATAGAACCATTACTCTTCAATAACAGTAAATTGCGGTTGAATCTGTCTTCCGTAATAATGAAAGGGTCTTTGATAGCACGACCACTTTTAACATAAGGAGAAATTTTACTATTATATCAGCGAAAATGGAATAGTAGAGAATGGGTAGAGCAGCGAGAATGGCTAGTAGAGAAATGAAATACTGAGATCTGTCAGCAATACAGATCTCATTACCTTTGTCAAGCTTGCAAACATAGATGTATTTGTCTTTGGCAAGATTGCGACAGCCAATTTGGCGAAGTACCTGGACACTATTCCTGGAGACCACCGTGTGCAACGCATGACTTAGGAAGCACTTCTTGGCATATAGCCAGGGCTACCACTCTTTCGGTTTTAACCGGATTTCCGGTTTTTTCTGAGTAAACTAAGTAGTGAGAAAATGTTTTTCCAAGGAACAAATAATTGGATTCTGAACTACTTTAAATTTAGAATGGGCCCTTTTGAGTCTGCGAAGGGGCCCTTTTATATTGTAAGGAGCCCTCTTGAGATTGTGCAGTGGCACTTTGAGATCATGAGGGGGCCCTTTTCAGACTGCGAAGGGAACCCCTTTAAGATTGTGAGGGGCCTTCTGAGGTTGTGCAATGACCCTTCTGAGATTGTGAAGGGGCCCCTTTAAGATCTTTAGGGGGCCCTTTTGAGATTGTGAGGAGCCCTCTTGAGACTGCGAAGGGGGTCCCTTTAAGATTGTGAGGGAGGGGGCCCTTTAAAATTGAGAAGGGCCCTTCAAGAATGTAAACGGGCCCGTTTGAAATTGTGAGGGACCCTCTTGAGATTGTGCTGTATAATTTTTTAGATAGTGAAGGAAACCATTTGAGATTGTGAATAGCCCGTCAAGGATTGAGACCGACACCCTTAAAGATCAGAACATGTGGGTCCTTTTTAGATTATGTAGGGCTCTTCAAAATTGTGAACCGGACTATGCAGATTGTTAGGGGACCTTGAAACCCCTGCAATTTTTAAAGGTGATCAAATTCAAAGCAGATGCTTTCTAACAGATCCGCTTGACGCGTGAGCAGAAGATTCCTCTACAAGGAAGTCAGTCTTCGTCAATCTTGAAGAAACAGGACGAAACTCAAGTAATCAAGGTTTCGAAATAAGAAATAAATTTAGGTGGGAATGCTTGACGAAAAAGTTGTAATACGTTTTTATGGAGTCCATTATTAATTGAGTTCTGATTGCTTTTATACTCTCCAACGCGTATCTTTCAAGAAGCGTTTACCAGGAAAATATGAAAGAAAAATCTACCAAAAAGTTTCGGTAACACAAGGGAGTGACGAAAGAATATTTTGTACGATCACTTGCTGCAAAAGAGGCTAAATTTCGGCGAAGACTCCAACGAAAATTGAAATCTCGCAAACAACTGCAGAAGTGATGAGGATTTCTTTTAGTGTTGTTGCGTTTACGCATGCCATGGCGGCTCAACCTTAATCAAATAGCTGTCATAATCTTGTTTAAAAGACAAAGGTTGCTCTTAGATGTCATCGTTTTTTATCACGTATGTTTGAAATACAAGAGATGAGAGCAAGGTTTGATTTGGATAATTGCTGAAGCTAAAAGTACTGATGCAGCTTCTTCAGGCTGAACTGCAAGCGTTTTTGGTTTTTTAGCCGCCATCATTGCAGTAAATCAGCAACTCGCTACACAGACTATCGATAGGTGGATGTGCTTGGAATTTCGGCAGCTCACCTTCGTGCATAAAGTGCAAACACGAATTAGCTATTTGCATTGGTGTTAGCAAGTTTCAAATTTTGGAAACGAACTCTAGAGAATGAGATTTGAACTGCATGTGTTTCATTAATTGTAGATGTCTTTATTTCGGATGATGATTTTTTGCATGTGAGTTACTGGTTCTTTACAGGCATACTGCACTGATGACGACTAAAAATCCAGAAACGTTTGTATTTCCCGAAATGGATTGTATCAAATGTTGCTCTCATCTCATTTCAGATTAAATAGTAAATTAAGTTGCGTGGCTTCTGTGATGTATAATATTTGGGCGCGATATAGAACTCAGTTTTTGCATTTTGAGCAAATGCGATAGTTTTTAGTGGTCAGTTTATTGTGTGATATTGATTAAAAATTATTTTGTTTATGTCACGTGGCGGATTCTCTCAGTGATCATTTCAAAGTTGTTGATGCAATAGCAATTAGCGGCTCAATAATAAATTTCTGAAAGTTGATTATGATTCAAAGGAAAGCAGTTGCTGATACTAGTGCCACTACAACACTTGTTTTCTAATTGCTCACCATTGGCCTGAACACAATCTAATTCTTCGGTCAACAGCGCAAGAGCATATCTCTACGCAATCGCTCTAATGCACCATTTCTTAAACGTGCCCAAAAGAAAAAAGTCAGAAGGCATTGAATCGGGTGGTATCGGAAGCCATTCCAAAGGCTCCCATGACGGTCAATCCAAGATCAAAGAAAATTGCTGTTTAAATAATTTGCGATGAGTCTGTAGTAGTGCGCTGGCGTTCCATCCTGCATGAAGATACTCCTGTCATTTATGACATTCGATACATTTTTATACAGCATAGAAAGGAAGATTTTACCACACATTCTCGGTTTCTCGAAAGAATAATGGCTCTCCCAAAGAAAATGGCTTAAGGAAATGCCTGC
Source organism: Prostheceraeus crozeri (assembly GCA_907163375.1). Lineage (NCBI taxonomy): Eukaryota > Metazoa > Platyhelminthes > Polycladida > Euryleptidae > Prostheceraeus > Prostheceraeus crozeri. The sequence goes on from CAJQUW010014817.1 coordinate 264,245, forward strand.
CCATGCATTGATACTGCGCTGACGATAAATCTGTGTGAAGATATTTGCTATGACCAGACCGGTCTGCTGAAGCAGTCTTCCAAACGTCGAACAGATGAACAGCAATTTTCTAGTGGTTTCATGAAAATTCTTCACAATAAAGACGGAATCTTGCACCGTGTGACGTCATGGTACGATTAATGGAAAATGACAAAGCTGCACGAGAATAGTGCATTATAAATTTGAATGTAAAACTTTTGAACGAAATGAAGAAAGTTGTCCTTGAAACAGTTAAGCAAAATTATCCATTGGCCCACATGTAGATTATTCGATAAAATCGTCAATCTTTATATCGTGCTGAAATCGTCAATCGTTCAATAGCTTCATGCTGATTTTGCATTGGGGGCAAGTAGAGGGTTTGTCTAACCTTCGAAAACGGTACTCCTGAAAATAGTAGTTGTTCAAGTTATGTATTCTAGTGCACCTTGTTGAAACTGATGATCGAATAAGTATAAGTAATGATTTTATGCATTTTCTTGCTATCTGTGAGGATTCAGAAGCATCTTTATTAGAACTGACCCAACTTCTGTCTGAGCGCTTTCAAAACTTACCGGGTTGTGTGATATTGAATGATCGTAAGTTTCTTACCTTGAGTGGGCCCACGACTATGTAATTTGGGGCGGCCCATTCCGATTTAACTTTCCGGTTTTTATTTTTGATAAGAGTGGCAGCCCTGTATATCCTTCGAAGGGTATTAAATCTCCCTGAGTCTTGGCAAGATTCCGAGATCTAATACATGATTTATCGGCCGAAAAAAATAGGTTGTGATGTTCTAAAAAAATAGTAGAAAACGTATATTTCAAAAACAAGTCAATAAAAGTCCTATGAGAAACGGCCGGAGATTTGCAAGAATTCTTAGGGTTGTGTAGAGATCATGCAAAGTCAAACAGTGATAAAATGTAAAGTCGACAGAATCAGTCTTTTACTTCTCTGACATTGAGGAATGAGACGGTGTATAACATGGTTCGGGTTGTCGAAATTTTGACGGAAGAGACGTAGTGGCGAGTGTTTTTCTGCGTTCACTGATGTTAAACACCGACCACTTATCACAACATTTGACCTAAAAACCATGAATAATCCGGACTGCTCTTTTGCACAGGTTTTACAGTTCAGAGTTCAGAATACTTCCTGGGTTGAGGAACACTGGAGATGCATGGTCTATCAGAGGACGAATAATGCTCTGGAATACAAGAACAAGCTGGTCATGTGTGAAAATCGGTTTCAAAAGACGGTTTATTATCAAAGTTATCATTGATAGAAATAAATGCCTGTGGTGATTTCGACTTTCAACGATGGAAAATAAGTTCATGTTGGCAAGTCAACCACAGCATAAACAACAGACATATTGGAGGCTTTATTTACTACTAGGGACAAGCAGTGAGATCATTTAATTAATCCATGTACGAATATAAGCTATACTTGTTAGTCTATAATACCCTATTCGACTGTTCATGGCCATAGTTGAATAAATGATGACGGCAAACGGAAGGATCATGACTGAATGGTTGAATTTGAGAAATAAATATAATAGGCATATTTTCATTTTTGAAAGGTTTCTTCACTATGATTCTCCGCGAATGTATGAAAAAGCAGAAAAAGTGCTTCATCGTTTCGGATCCATAGGACCTAAAAGATAGGCATCATCTTGAATTCAACCATCTAACAGTTGAATGCTAGCAGCTGAAAAGACAGTTGTATGCTGCGTGTCAAAAGTTCACAAGCAGAGAAAAGAGAGAATGAGAAATGATATATCAGAAGCATATATAGACTACAGCAGAAAAATATATGAAAATTATAATAACGTAAGATCAAGAAGAACGCATATTGCGCTCGTATTATCTAAATATAAGATGCTATCTCGATTTCATTAGCGATAACTGCAATCGTAAAATGAACGAACTTCTGAATAAATGCAATTTGCCCGTCAGCTTAGTCAGTAAGCCTAATAGGATGATTTTTCAATGCTTTTGCAACACGTAATTTTAAACAGCATAGCAATTGTAGCCTTCAACATACTTGATCTTCAATGTGTTTGCGATGACCGCTTTGTAGTACCTTGTTTCACGTCCTTTTTAACATTCGTTTCAATCAGTATGAAGGCACTTTTAAGCTATCGACCAAGCTACCGAAGGTGATTTCATTGGAAAACATGTCCAAATTCAATCGCAAGTGCGAACTGATCGATTGAGTGATATTCAGCACTAAGACCACGGTATTTAAACCACTCCTTTTTTCATTTACATAATGTTTCACTTCACCTGAAACTATCGAATTGTTGCAACTGTGTATATAAATTTAACATCTTTATTAAAAATCAGCCTATAACACGTAGGAATTTTTTTATTTGCATAATTTCAAATTACCCTATTTTTCCATTGGATGTTGTGATTTCATTTTCTTATTGCTGATTTAGATCTTATTGTATGTAATTTTTCTATGTGTAGATTTGTATTATATTACGATGGTTTGACGTTGGTGATCGGTTCTCAGCTCGTATTTTGCTTGTGATTCTGCTTGGAATATTAAATTGCACATTCTTATGAAACTAGCTGGCATTTTGGTCAAGAAAACTAGCAGCCGTGAGCGTCTGTCGAGCAACCGCTCGATTTCAATTGGCGGCTTTTGCTCGGTCATGGGAATAAAAAGAATCAGCTCGCTCCAGATAATTCAACCTTCAGCTTGCCAAAATTGCAGTTAAACTGCCTATCGCGGTTAATTCAAGCAACCTGTCAAAACAGCTGTATTTCAAAAAAAATAGAAAGAAATAATTGTACGACAACTGATGTTAATAATTGAGATGTTTTTGAAGGAAATTATATGGATATGCAATGATTTCCGGTGTCTTCTCATTACACTGCCTCTGTTTCTCACGATCATCGTCTTCTTCCTCTAGTGCTGTCAATTTATATTTATTTAGAATGCTCAGATTTCTTCACTTATTTATAGTAAAGTCAGAAAACGCCTCATTATGTTTGAACGAAAGCTTTTACAAGTCACGATTCCTTTGCTTGTAAGGTTAATTTATTGAACACTTTCATGACAAGGTCTTCAATAAAGAATATTTGGCACATCCCCAAAACTTCGCTCCCTGTTGATGAAAAATTCAATTCATGTGCAGTGTACTTGCTCATGGGGGAATTTTTTGTTCTGTTGGTTCAGATGATGATGGCTTTATTATGGAAATGCACATATTATCATACATTCTTCCAAAACTGACGAGATTGTGTCATGTAGCCTGTATATGCATTTACATTAAACAATTGATTTTCTTGTAGATGGAACGATTGAAAATTCCTGAAGACAGCGTTTCTTATAAATTGTTTTTGAACAACGATGTCGATTTGGACGCTGCAAGAACAAATCTGCTATCTTCTGTCAGTAACTATTTGTTGGATCATCTTTGGCAAAATGAATCATTCACTTTGGAAATTTCAGATGCATCGTGTAAGTTCACTGACCATAATTCGTTAGATGAATATGAAGTGTACGGTAAAGTTGCAGGGACGCAATTTTCCTCTATTTGTAGGAATTCCTTCGTCGTCTCGATTTCTATTTTTAAATAACAAAAATATTTGGTTAAAGTAGTTAACTATTCCCCCATTTTTAAAGACAACATCATGAACAGTCTCCCCTTCCTCACACGTGCCTCTTCAAGGCCCTAAAACGCTGTCATGTATCTAAGACACCCTGATGATGTTCTAAGATACCCTCATGAATCTCTCATGAAACGTTATCGTAGAGCTCTAAGCGTCTTGATGAATTTTCATGAATCTAAGACCTCTTAGAGCTCTCAGCCCACCTCATGAAGTTCCGAGGGAACCTCATGAGGCACCAATGAACTCTCATGGGTCTCTGAAGTATCCTGATAAATCTTTAGTTTAAGCCGAACTCATGAAGCTTTTATGCCCACTCGTGAAACTGATACGCCCTCATGGAGCTCTAAGGCGCTTCTACGAGGCTCTAAGTTTCCTTAGTCGAAATGAAGTTTTAAGGGGACGTTGATGATCTGTATACGATAGCGAAATGGATTACCTCCTAAGTTCTCTTCAATTGTTGTTCTCTTGAGAGAATTATGCGCATTATTTTCACGTGGATTTTCACATCATTTCTCATGTTTTAGTACGCTCTGTGTCATTTATATGATCCAAGTTGTTTAACCAGAGGAGACCAGATGTTCGGTTATGAAAGAATTGCAAGTCTTCACTGCGAAGAACAATGCATTTCGCTTATCACCGGTAAGCATGGTCACGTTCTACAAAGTGCCACCGGTCATCAAACTTGTATTTATACCAACCGTGCTTGATTCGGAACTCTTACCAACTGCTTGAAGATCTGTAAACTCTGTAAAAGCGGTTGCTCAATAGATAATTTCAGAATCAATAACGGCAATTCAATATTCCATGGCAACAATATCTGACTCAGTAAATGGTGCAGCGTCAGCCAATACCGTGGCGCAATACAGTGAGACGCAGATTACCGTAAAATTGAAAATACTAATTAGTAAATTGATTTGCAGCAATTTTGCTTGAAACAAGTCTGACCTTCAAAATGAATAGTTTTCATTCTAAATTGATTTAATTTACTAAAATAAATGGATTAAATGTACTAAATTAAATGTATTTTAAATGTATTCTACAAAGTGCCACCGGTCATCAAACTTGTATTTATACCAACCGTGCTTGATTCGGAACTCTTACCAACTGCTTGAAGATCTGTAAACTCTGTAAAAGCGGTTGCTCAATAGATAATTTCAGAATCAATAACGGCAATTCAATATTCCATGGCAACAATATCTGACTCAGTAAATGGTGCAGCGTCAGCCAATACCGTGGCGCAATACAGTGAGACGCAGATTACCGTAAAATTGAAAATACTAATTAGTAAATTGATTTGCAGCAATTTTGCTTGAAACAAGTCTGACCTTCAAAATGAATAGTTTTCATTCTAAATTGATTTAATTTACTAAAATAAATGGATTAAATGTACTAAATTAAATGTATTTTAAATGTATTAAATTGCTGGATTAGATGTATTATACGCACGTATGAATGATGTAATTTTCTTCGGATAAATATATTTCTTGAATAGTTTTATTTGCGAAAAGCGTCCGAACGCAGCAAAGAAAACTCAAATATCGAAATGCTCCAGCTTGATCACTTTCCAACTAAGCTTTTGCAGTCATCATAAAGTTTACATAAAAATGAGAGGAAAAATAAATGGACTTAAGGAAGTCATGGAGATCTTTTGCTGCACTTACTTACGGAAGACATTAAAATGACTGGGTCTACTTTTGGTTCACAAGTGCGTTATCAAGATTTTGGAAAATGACTTTTCCTTATAAGCGATATTCTGCTCGCGGAACTGCTTGCATCGATGCGTAGTAAAACTTGAACGTTTCGTCGTTGATTCCTAAAGCCTTGCCATGAAAATTATCAATAATTGAAGACGCACCTATGTTTGAATAGCCACCGAAATATGAGTATCAATGTTTTGTGGGATGGAAGAACCAATATCTCATTGCCGAATCTTAGATTTTTTTTTAAGAAACTTGACACCTGCGCTACAACTGCTGTCGAGGAAAATGTACGAAATGCTAGCTTAAATGGAGTTCTGCGTTCGTGACACGAACAATACACTGTCTCTCAGTCTTCGTTAAATCCAATAGGAATACTTCAAAATTGCAAATCCTGTTTCAATCCATGTGACAATTTTCGATGCAATGGCAATATGGTGACAACTGATTCGAATCTGCCTTTAGATAGCATCAAAATATGGCATAACCTACTGAGAATGCGAAGTTCTGGTGTGTTATCCGATATTTGATCTAACGCGTGAATATAGGTGGAAATATTTTCCCAACATTCAGTTTGGAGTAACTTGAGGCATCGATCAGCTTGTATGTCTTTGTTATCACGTCAAGCTAACTATCCCAGCAGAGTGCAACATTTTAAAAACAATCTAGAGATTTCGTGGATCAGATGGATTAGAAAGTATTTGAAATTCGAAGCCTTTTTAATGCGCAATTGATTGTTATAAAATGCATGAAATTCATAAGAGATTCGGATCTTGCTGGGACAGGCTCAAACAAAGCTCTTGATCATGCGGTTGCTGTGAAACCCACTGCCCATGCGTCAGTTTCTTCTCCTATTGCTTCATTCTCTCACTATCTGTGTGTTTTACACATTGTCTGAATCTAACTATTCTTCAGAATTCGTGATATTCATTTCTTTCAGAAATTTAAAAAGGTGTTTTCTGCTTCTTGGAGGCAGCTCAACAGAGGAATAATTGATAGAGACTGGGTTGATTGAGATTTAGGATCGCCCTTATCGTCATTTAGAAATAAGGGCGATTTTATTCCTATAACCGAGCAGAACAGGGTGGCGACCAATACATGGGCAGTAATATTTTGTAGCTATAATTTCCTTATCAGTTAAATTAATCCAAAATCAACTTTATCAATGTTGACGGGAAAGATGCCTTCAGTGAATACAATGTAAAATACCATTTGTCTGCCTTAAAAAGCAGAAAATTTTGAAGTCAAAATCAATCCGTGTTCAAGTAACAATGTCTGAGGCAGATTGCCTTGCACAGATCATGCCAAATCTGAATCGACTTCAAGAATCGTTGTGAATTGCAAATCGTCTTGTATGTAAAGACCACATGCTAATCTCGTAATCATCCTTTGACACTTTCAACCAGACGAAACGGGTTGGGAGCGTTTGCAAATTTAATTTTACTTGGCCTTATAGAAGTGTCGTGTCTTAAGTGAGAGCGATATCTTTAACCCTGAATCATACACACATTGAAATGTACATTGCAGATTATTGCATTAGCGCATTTTAGTTTTGGACACTCTGTTTCCTGATAAAACAGTTGCCTATCCAGTATGCGTGTTCTGCGCTGTCGTATTTTAAGGCTATTGATTCAAAATATCTAATTTGTAAGTGTTTTGAACAATTTCATCATCTGGGAACGGCAAGGATTTTTGACAGTAATTGGCGCTGAGTTCTAGATCTCATTGAATGAAAATCAGAATTTTCTCTTGAATTTATCACTATTGTGGGATGCAACTTTTCTGTCTAATTGTCGAAAACGTCTGAGGAACATCAATACATCTGAACTGATTTATGGTTGATGTATTGACAGTCATCATCATCTCGTGTTTCATGATGATGATGAGATTTACTAAATGGATGAGTAACTCTTATTGACTTGCGATGTGTCCCGATGGAATATAAGGTATCCATTCCGACGGAGGGAATAAATTGGAGATTATTGATAATGAACAGAAGCGATGAATCTCGAATGGAAAGACTTCCCAGAACGTCGAGTTTCACGTGTCCCAAAGATATCTTCAGAATAGAATGACATCTTTTAACTTAAAAACTCTAGCAGTTGTATGATAACAAAGCTTGTAGCAGTGCATTGTACAGGGTTCCCACGCTTTTTGAAAAACGAAATTCCCGGGTTTCTCCCGGATTTTTCCCGGCTAATATTTTGTGCGTTGAAGTTGTATAATACGAAATTCGCGCAGCAATAAGCCTACGTGCATCAACAGCCTAGTCGACGTGGCTGTTTATTGCAATAAATTTTGCCATCGAGTCATCTATCATCTTCGTAGTGAATAGCGGATTAATCACGGCAATGACGTTTTAACGTACCGGTATTATAGTACATTTCAATTGCTGTTGATAATTTTACCCCATTTGCTCAATATAGCACCAACACGTAGAAGACTATAGTATCGAAAAACTGTATATTCGTAAAAAACAAAACAAGTTTCAAAATCTCAACTCTTTCTAGAAAATCACATCATGAATCTTTGGAAATTACTGACCTTTAATCGCATGTTAAACAATGATTATTATTATAAAAACAGATCTTTTAGACGGTTTTCACACCAGCGTAGCATATAGGCTACAGCATACAGCTTGTGACAATGACAGCATCAAAAACTATAGCAGACGCGGCATCGGAGCAAAGAGCTGATTAATGAATAGACTGCATGATTTAGATCGTATTAAGCATGTTGCTTAATTGCCAAAATGCCAACAATGAACATGCTCGATAAAAAGAAAAATCATGTAGCAAGTTTGAAGCAGCATCAAGCAGCAACTATACAAGTTGGTCAGCTGAATAGCTGTCTGAATAGATATGTTATACGGCAAATACTGTCAGTCACATGCTACATACCACGTCCATGCTGTGAAAGCCGCCTGTTTCTTAGTTTCAGAATAGAATAGCAACTTATACCGGTACTTGATACATATAAAAAACAATTGCTACTATATCGGAAGAGCATTGGTCTAAACTATCAAAAATAACTTACCAGAACTTAATATTGGAAAATGGAAGCGTTGAAAGTAAGCAACAGCACGGTATAAACAAATCACTAAGTGTTCTTCAGTAGCTTCTCTTTTTCTTCCAAATCAGCAGTCATTTTTCGCATCTCACCTTGAAGTTCAGTGGATCTTCTTCTCAATGCATTTGCTTTTGTAACCAAAGTTATTTGTTCCGTTCGCTCGGCTTCGTCGTAAGTTAGTTCTGCATCACTTTTCAAGAGAAAAATGTTGGCTTCTGTCTTTCTCTGTTTTTCTTTCAGATCCTCTATGCTCTTCATTATGATCTTTCGTTTCTCACATTTCACTTTCTCTTCATTTTTGTTTTTTTCAGATTCCAATGATCTCATGTATTGTTGTCGCGAGAGCTTGCAGAACTGGATTAGTTCTTTTGTAATCACAAAATTATCAATTCCACCGATGCTCATCATATGATCCTTAATTATTCTACGTGCCATCAAAGTTCTTTGGGACATATTTGTCGATGCCACCTCTTTGTTGATGGAGAAACCTCGTTCCACTTGGGCTTGACCATGCGACAGCAACAGGATCTTCTTTATGATGCACCACAGTGCTCTGAATTGATCTTTCTTGTTCATGAAGTCATGCTACAGTTTGTCAGCCCTCTCAACTTCATCAAAGGTCTGGCAGCGAAATTCGTCAGGCATCTTGCGAAACTGCTCGTGAAGATCATCACATTCGAATGCCTTCACTCGTACAATATCTTGTAGATATGCCAACACCTTTTTGAAACGACGGCATGACTTGTCTACCGAGTGTTGTTTTATATGGTGTGGATTGAAGCATCGGAGTTCTTTGACTATCCCGTAGGATGCCGGAGACTTTTCAAACAGTCCCTTCACCATAGCAATGAACATTCTTTTGCAATGCGCCTTGAATTGAAGTACTTCAGCTGCCGAACAGGTCTTCATTTTTCAGCATTTTGAGTTCCTCATCCACCTCATATCCAAACTGAATATCGGAAAAAGATTTCTGGTTGCTCTCATTTTCAATATCAATTTTTGAGCACTTTTTGAAGTCAGCTTTCTCTAAAAGTTTGGACTTGATGAATCGAGACATCAGATTCACCATCATGCTGGAGAGGTCGTCGTACAATTCCAATATCAATGGTTTCTCATCCTGATATTTGCGCAAAAAGTCGGAAGAAAAAACTAGAACATCATTTTGTAAAAGTCAGATTAACAATAAGATACATTTAAGCACATGATGAGCATAGCACATTGTCATTGATCAACGCATTGGCATTTCAATTCTTTGAAAAAAAATCGCAATTCTATAGGCAACATGATCCAAAGATGTCTGGAAGGAAGCGTATACATGAAATGAAGAAGAAACTTATACTTTTTTAAAATTTCCCGGGTTTTTCCCGGATATCGTTGATATTTTTCGTTTTCCCGGATTTTTCCCGGTCGGGAATTTTGTTTTCGTTTTCCCGGTTTCCCGGGTGCGTGGGAACCCTGATTGTAATTTTTCCTTTACAAGTATGAAAATAAGTTTTTGTGAACATAAAATCAACCTTAAAGGTTGGCCTTATCATACCTTAACTTTAAGTATTTGGAGGACAGAGCATTTTCTCAAAGTTCCCACGTCAGCGAGTTTGATTTTTAGTTTGATGTTTTGAACATTAGGACCCGTTGTCTGATGCTGTCAATAATATTTGAATAAAATGAGAAAATGATGGAAAAGACAGGATGAATATTAAAATCTTCTTACATTATGGTGAATAAATGCAAGTATTCAGCACCCTTTAGTCGAACTTGTTGGTGGGTTAGAATTTTTCGTCCTCTCCCCATCCCATTACCACTGATAAAATGCTGAAATTACCACGCTATTCCCATCACATACCACGCGTGAATATTATTCCAACCCTTCTTATGTTTTCATAAATATCTCTGTCTTTTTACTGTTATAATTTCCTCATTTATTGTTTTCAATTTTCTCTAGACCTGCTGCTATGCTGAGGTGGGTGTAACTGCTGCAAAACTGCACTCAGTATTCCGCTATCGTTATTCCATTAATTTTCGTCTTATCAATTAGATAAGTATAGCTGACCTACTATTAGCACTTAATGATTTTGTTTGATTTGCGATCAACAGGCCATTTGACAATCGGTGGACAATGTTAAGTTCCTACCTGTGACAATATATACCAAACAATGCATTCACACTGACATTTCGTGCGTGTACTATAAGGCCATTTACAAAGAAGGAATGGAGTGCAGTTGCGAACGGGATGATGTACCTAAAGTTTTCTTCAGGATCTGCTTGAAAGCACTAAGGGATAGCGCAGTTTTAATGTTCGTTGGGATTTTATTTCAAACCAGTGCAGCAGCAGTAGGGACCTCTGTCGCCAAAAGTCTTTCGACGGGCAGCAGGCACCATGTAATCTAAAGATGTTGAGGAATACAGACGATTTCTGAATTAGTGGTTAGCCTACAGCTATAAGATATTAGAAAAGCAGGGTGGAGCTTCATCATACAAGCAGCGATACACCAGAACAGCAAGTCGGAAGGGTGTGCGCTCATCTGACAATATGAGGCCACTGCAATGATTCGAGAAGAGGTGACACACCATCATTGGAGAGTGTACTGAAAACCAATCTTGTGCCGGCGTTGAGTACTGACTGCAGTTTGGAGAGTACATTTGGTGGTAGCTGAGACCGGAGAGTAGGGCAATAGTCAATCCATGCATTTACGAAGGAGACGATGAGCAGGATGACTTTTGAACAGATCGGCGAAAAGCGTGAATCTGGCTGAGCGGATCAAAGCAAGTTGCGACGTTGCGGTGCTGGCTACATGAGCCTTCCTAATCAGGCATGAGTTAATAGAAAACCTGAAGGTCAATGACAACAGAGACATGTTAAATATCAATTCCACCATGTGATATTGGCGAGCAAGTCATGCATGCGTGCAGAAGTAACCACATTAATTTGATTTACTTCGTCTTTTGTAAATAAAGTTGAAGGCGGCTGCAGTTAAGCCAATCAGATGTCATCGATGCATGCGACATTATTGTTTGAATTGTGAAGGTGTCAGAGGGAGGCAAAAACCATCAATTTGAGTATCATCTGCAATCTGCATATACATAGTAGAGTAGATTGCGTGACTCAAAAGATCTTAGTGAGATCAATCGTGCAAATCAGGAAAATGAGGGTGTACGATGACTGAACCTTGAGGAGCACCATGTGAGATATTGGCTGGCAAAGATTTTGAGGCACCTGAAAAAATAGACTCTCCTTCCAGTCAAACATGACGAGAGCCATTTAAGAACTGCACCACGCAGGCCGATGTGTTATAATTTAACATAATTTCACTGCTATAAGAATGTGGACTCTTTATAATTCATCATAGTAAGTATCTTGCGATTATCATCCTAAAATTATAACTGACACCTTTCAAAATATTGAAGGAAAGTTACATATAGTATTAGTTTGCACTTTTAGTACGCTGACGTCCTTGAGCAATCCAATTCTGCGGACAGAAATGATGTTTTTCGTCAGTAAGAATGACGAGTGATCATTTCATAAACTGAGTGTTCATGTGCACATGATCGAATTAATCTAGGACTGACTGTCATCGTCGCCCATCACCTACAATGAGACGCCACGCAGTTTTAGTAGGAAAAAGTATTAACTTAGAAATATGTTCTCAGACTTGAGCAATTTATATTATAATGCAATTAAATAGATGACGAGACATAGTTGACCAGTCGTCGGGAGATCATTTTGATTAATGAGAGTGCGTTAGAGAAAACTCCCCAAGTTTAGGTCGATGCTTTCTTGAAAGTTAAGTACAAAGTTAAACAGGTCAGACGGGCCTTCGGCGTCCAGCGCCTTCGAACCGTTACCATCGACCGTTTCGAAGGCGTTGGACGCCGAAGGCCCGTCTGACCTGTTTAACTTTGTACTTAACTTTCAAGAAAGCATCGACCTAAACTTGGGGAGATGACGAGACGTCGGACAATTCAAAGACAAGAAGGCTGGTATCAATGTAGGCCAGAATAGGTTAATTATCACGACCGAAATGACATGTATATGAAAACAGAAGTGAAACATAATAGCATGTCGAGACGTCGAAAAATTTATACTTCAGATATGCATTTTTTGATTGCATGATGATAAAATTTCAGTGATGATAATTGACTTTTCTCATCTTGGTAGCTCTTTCAAATTTAAGATTGTGCGATTCCATGGAAGGATGAGGCCATCATCTGGGTAATCCAATTTTCGAGTGTTGGTAAAATAATTGACTTGTCAGACAAACGGCTGTGGCTCAGTGTCGCCAGTGGACAAAGCTATCTTCCGTCTATTCAACTATCAAAGCTGCTTGTCATTTGTTTGGTGACCATTCCAATTGCTTGTCATGTTGCTGCGTGCTGGTCGGTAGCGTGTCAACTCTCGTGGTTTAATTGAAAGGACTTATTATCTTCGGTTTCCAACCACCGTTTTTCCTCGAATTTTGTTCTGCGCACTCATTATCGTGTTCTCTATAATCGTGCTCAAGTGTGCTTGTCTATTCATGTTGGATTGCCTACGATCATCGTCTTAAATTCTTTTCGCGTTGCCGTATGAGTATTGTTCATCGGTCTCTTACAATCAATCTCTTGACTGTCGCAAGTGATTCAAAAGAACGGGGGTGTCTTCTTAGGTTTATTGGCTAAAAGAATTACTAAAAACAATATGTACAGGCCCAACGTTTCGCGTGTTCACGCTTCCTCAGGGGCAAAACAGATAAGACTTAAGGCTAAAAACGTCAGTACAGCACAGGAGAGCGCTCTATCTTAGAGCGTTGTCCTTTCATACGTTCTGGTGCGGGGTGTCGTTCCACGTGACTATTAAGGATCATAAAAATAAGGTGGAAGGATCGTATCCTTTGCGTCCTATAGCATCTTGTAGGAATACGCCAACTGAAAAAATAGATTGGCTCGTGACTAAAATCTTGTCTCAATTAACTCAGTTCGTACCGTCGCATATCAAGAACGCCGAAGACGTAGTTGTTCAGCTGCAACGCCTTAAATATAAGCCTAACTGCACATTCATATCCTTAGATGTTAAAAACCTTTATCCTAGCATCCCCATCTCGGATGGCATAAAACAAGTTATCGATTTTGTCTCTGAAAATTGGAATGAAATAAATAGTTACGGGTTGGATATGGATTCAGTTTCAAAAATGTTAAATTTCATATGTCACAACTACGACATTAGGTATAACAACAAGCACTATCTGCAAATTAAAGGCTGCCCGATGGGATCCCACTTCAGTCCACCGTTTGCTATTATTTATTTACATAGGTTAGAGACTGTGGCCTTAAGCGAGTTGAAAAATAGATTTAATATTAGCCTGGATCTCTATGCTCGCTACATAGACGACATAATTATAGGCCCATTTGAAAAAGAATTTGACTTCTCCGTAATCTTGAACGTCTTTGATATTAACGAAAACATTAAATTCACCATAGAGATTCCAGAAGAAGGAGTCTTAAACTTCCTGGATTTAAGCATTCACATAAAAGAAGGAGAACTGAATTTTAGCTGGTTCGAAAAGCCTTTTCACTCCGGTATCTCTTTGCGTATAGATAGTTACGTTCCTAGTCACGTTAAAAATAACTACCTAAAGAATACAGTAGAATATGTTCAAAAAAGATGCAGCCAAGTTAAAGAAAAAATTCCAACACAACGGTTTCTATGCCAACAGCATATTTAAAAATAAAAAGCACAAGCAAAAATCCAAGTCAAAAAATAAAACCAATATCCTAAAAATTAAATACGTGAATGATAGCACCAGCCGTCAAATTCGTACCCTCATCAGAAATTTTGACTTACCTGTATCATTGGTTGATGTCCCTAACTCTAACTTATATAATAATCTTCAATGCAAACCTAGAATTGAAAAGCACGAAAATTGTATTGCCTGTAATCGCCTACCCAGCAATTACACTTGTTCGAGCAAATTTTTAGTGTACAAGTTTACTTGCAATTTTTGTCACAATACGTACGTCGGGCAGACAAGTCGCCCTTTTAAATTCCGTTTCAATGAACACAGTCGGTCTTTCAATAGTAACATGAGCAGTGCTTTGGCTGACCACAGAATTAATTGTTATCGGGTTTCCACTATTGACGACTTCACATTAGATATCTTAGAAAAATGCAAGAGTCCGGTGGACACTCGGTTGAGCAAAGCTCGTTTGATTAAATGCCTGAAGCCTACAATAAACCGTAAACACGAATTGATCGATTTCTGATGTCTGATTCTCACACCCCGCACCAGAACGTATAAAAGGACAACGCTCTAAGATAGAGCGCTCTCCTGTGCTGTACTGACGTTTTTAGTCTTAAGTCTTATCTGTTTTGCCCCTGAGGAAGCGTGAATACGCGAAACGTTGGGCCTGTACATATTGTTTTTAGTAATTCTTTTAGCCAATAAACCTAAGAAGACACCCCCGTTCTTTTGAATCACTTGCGACATGAAAAGTCTGCTGTATGCAGCTATCATACTCATCAATCTCTGACTGTAAAAGTTCCTGCGCCGAATCTGACGTCATCAATACACTTCGGTGCTGCGTGTGCTCGCAAATTCTGAATCTCTGAATAAGTGCGAGTAACAATACCTGCGGAACCTGTTGTCTGCTGGTGCACTGGTTACGACGTTCGACTCTGATCCTTTTCTTTTGTTGGTTCGAATCCTGAATGTAGTAGACTGACCTGGTGAATTTCTGATGATTAAGTTTTGCCAATATCAGGGCATTATTGGAGACATTCGAATCCTTTTGGTCTAGTGTGTCGAATAAGCTGTGACGGTCGGTGTTTGAGACCTTTCCGCTTTTATCTGCCGCTTTCTGTCTTAGTGATATTATATTTTGAACATGCCTGGTGATACCACCCCGAAGATGCGTAATACCCGTTCTGGGTCCGCGAGCAGCAGTGTTACTTCGTCGGATATCAAAACATTGATTGAATCCGCTCGTTGCGATATCATTAATACTGTGAAGGCTGAAATCGAAAGTCTTAAATCAACAGTTAGCGCTCTACAGCGTCAAGTTGAAGAATTGGATGATGCTAACAAAGACCTCCAAACGAAGTACGATAAGTTGCAGACTGAGACTACTCTTGCACGTCCAAGCTATATTCAGGTTCAGGAGAAATCCGAGCAAATTGATTATGCTTTGAAGTCGATGGACAAACTTCAGCACAACGTGATCTCAACGATGTCAAAAGAAATAAGCGATCAAGCAAGAAGGAAATGCAACATCATTGTTTCTGGTATTCCTGAATCCGCACACGATTCTTCAAATTCTGATCGATTAAAGTGTGTAGAGATTTTGCAGAAGATTGGTTGCGAAGTCGACGGTGTTTCTGAAGTGCATCGTATTGGTAAACTGAGTGTTGAACGACCTCGTCTCATAAAAGTAATCTGCACCAGCGATGACTTTCAAGAACGCGCCTTACAGAAGGCCAAGAACTTGCGAAAGTTTGTAGATTTCAAGGACGTGTATTTAAATCCTAATCGCACGCCTCTACAACAAAGTTGCAGAAAGGCACTTCTTGAAGAGCTGAAACGGCGAAGGAATGAGGGAGAATATGAGGCAGTTATATAATCAAACTCTGTAGTGCATTTATATAGAATTTGTCTGCAATGTGAAACCACGCTTTGTATACTGGTCTGGATCTCCTGCGATTCTCATTTGGAGGTCTTTTTGTTATTTATAAATAAACGCTTATTATTATTTGAAGGAGTCAGACTCACAGAGTAGAATGTATCAAATATTTGAATGATTGATTCGATTTGATGGCCACATATTGCAGAGGGTAGATGACAGTGCTAAAAATGTCTAGAATAGTTTTTAACTCATCAATGTAAGCTATAAGTTGGTAATGAAACTCTTTTTTCCTTTTCTAGTGACTGAGCCCGACCATCTGTTTGGAAGTCTGAACTTCGGAGACAATATAGAAGATGAGTGGTTCGTTTTGTTCATATTACTGAAGATGACACTCGCGGATAAGAATTTAGTCGTCAAGTAAGTTAAATATTTTCATTCATTTTGATATAACACAAATGAAGCATATATTCAGCTTGAAATAAATTGTCTAAAATTCAGATAAAAGGAATGTATTGGAGCAAAAGTCAAATTGAGAATACTTCTGGCTCACATGCTTTTGGATAAGCTAAGAGTAATGTCAGGTGAAAAATAAGGGTTTGGCCCTGTATCAATTATCATCGTTCCACTACGCAGCATTTTCAACGGTATTGCTGTAGTGCTTCAAGACGTTGGTGTAGAAGATGTTATGTGTATTGCACACTGCAATTAAAGCTTGCAATCTAAATATGCGAAGGATTTTGCAAAGTGCGAGTAATAACATTGCTGACTGGAACCTTCTCTAACTATATTGAATCATGGACATCTAGCTGCATGCTTCTTGATGTCTATAATTGAATAGGCAACCACATTATTATGTTATTCATAACCAAAGCTCATGCTGTATGCACAATTTGTACATGCATGTACGAACATATATATGTACTGATTATTGATTTTTAGTTAGAACTAAAATGAGAATGTGCACAGTGGGGATATGTATCGATGATGATTGTAATTAATTATAATTTATCACTAGGTATTTGAGAAATTGTCGGAGAGTCGTAGAAGCCTAAAATTCAGAGTTTAGTTTTGCAAAAATCATATGTTGAATATTGTTCTTTTCTGTTTCATCTAACATCATAAATGTTCCATGTTGATGAATAATAAACTGTCATTTTCATGAATTAATCAGCTGAATTATAGCATTTCATGGATCCAACGTAATCTGTCCGAATAAATTTGACAAGATCTACTTTTGGACACAGTCAATTTGACAGTCAATTGTCGCAACAAAGTTTGTGAAGAATAACTCCGAAGCCTGTATTCAGGGAGAAGCACTAAATCATTATGTCATGTTATTTCGTAATGGAGTATTCTTCTCTGTCGGAATGGCCGGAAAAGTACATCAATCAAATCACATTTCATGCGCGGCAAGAAATCTCGAAAATTAGGAAATTGCTGAACTTTCGTCATATTACCATAAATTATTTTCATGAATTCGATCCTCCTGTCTATCAATGTCTTACGTTAATCTCAACTGTTTAAGAGCTCTGAACAGTCAATGAAACACAAAGAAGACGTACGATTGATCGGTCGTCACATCTGGCGCAAGCTTGTACCAAAGCAGAAAGAATTATTCAAAGGACTTAAAGACTAAATATATATAGCACTTTCAAGTGAAAACGACACAGCACATAATTTAATATATTAAGTAGCCTGTTGAAAATGTGTGCTTTTTCAAAAACTTCTAAAAAGATACTTATTTACGCGATTATTTACACTTGCTCGTATTATGCAATTTTTGTGCTTTACTGTTGCATAAAGTTTCAAAATGATATCAACATAACCTGAGAGCATATGGGTAATTCCATGGGAAAATGGAATTTGTTTATAAAAATGTATGTCACAAAAGCCCGAAACTTTTGACATATTTCAGTTCACAGTACCCTAAATGATCGCGAATAACGTGAATATTTCGGTTCTAGAGTATTTAAGTCTATTGAATTCAATTGAACATGGCATTGGAATTTTTACTATAAAAGGAGGTACATTTTTACCATGCATGAAATGTAGCAAAGGATGTTGATAGAGCTTTAATTGTGATATACGAGACCCTGTGGTTAATGCCTGATGTTGTCTTTTAATGAATGAAATTCTAATTTTACCTAAATAAACAATACAATGATCTTGAAATAATTTTGAAAGTTTCGGAAAGATAATGTCCCGTAGTGTCACAATCGGTCTATTTCTTTGTTTTTCTCCAGTATAAAAACAAACGACGTTGTTTATATTCTATTTTTTCCCAGCTATTATATCTACCATCAAATGTGTATAGCGTCTAATCGTCTTGATCCAGTTCAGTAGGAGCCTTCAACTCACAAAATATGTCCCGTAGTGTCACGAATTTTCAATGTCCCGTAGTGTCACACGTTTTACTATGCGCTTTTTGAACGCTGGACTAACGTGAATACATACACGGCATTGGGATATTTATTTTTACGACTAGGTTTTCCCAGGGATGCTATTTTTTAGCAACAGCGTCGAATACTTCGATTGGTTGCCTTACAACTTACGTACATCTAATCATGGATATCAAATAAATGATGGCACTACTTTTAGCAACCAGGGATTCCCAGAGATCGACTTAATGAATACATCGTCGTGGCCGGATGTGATGCATACGAAAAAACATGGTCCCGCCGCCGAAGTCAACAGCTCAGCGCAGCCTCGAATATCGACAGAGACGACGATTAGCTGATGAAGACGGGTTCAAGAAGAAGAAAGCTGAAGAAATGCGTTGCTATCGTAGTAGACGATCACAGAAGTTGACTGAGCGAGAGAAAAGAGAGAGAAGAGAATACGAACGTTTGAAGAAAAGGAGACAACGGGAGAAAACTAAGAAATTGAATGCCGATAAATACCGATCTCCATACGGCTCTTCTTCAAGTTTAGGAAAAGCCATTGCGAAGGTCAAGAGAAATTTACCTCGAAGTCCTCGAAAATCAAGAATCGTGGTTCAACGTCTCGCAGACAATTTTGGAGTAAACTTTTTATCTACAGGGAAATGCGAGTTTACTAGCCGGTCCGATGACCAAATAATTTCGGCAGTTCACAAATTCTTCGAGTCGGACGATATTAAGGCAATTCCATGTGACACTGCGGGACAAAATTTCCATCAACATTGTCATAGAGATAAATTTTATCCTTAAAAGATGTTTCTTATCGCCAAATAATCCATTTGAAATTCAAGCACAGGGTATCCCACATTCAAATCATGTTGGATCAGATTGATTGCTTCATTATCATTAGCGCTATACTTCTATTGGTTGACGTGACACTACGGGACACGAAAATTCCCCCACTTTTTGATACCTTTAGATAATTGGAAATTTCTGCTCTGTTTCTTATGATTCCTCCTTCATATCTGATTATGTCAATTTAGATACCCAATATAACCTTTTTGTGCATTCATTTATCATAGATAGCATATATTTTTTGTACTGTGCTTAGATAGAGATGTGACACTACGGGACATTTTTTTGTGTGACACTACGGGACAAAATTCCACACCCTGGTATACGGTAAAATCATATCTAAATATGCCACTTCATATACCAAATATTACCTTTTAAAGTAATTATCAGTCATAGATAACAGATACATGCTTTATCGTGCTTAGATAGAGATGTGACACTACGGGACATTTTCTGTGTGACACTACTAGACGAAGTTCCATACCCTGATATACGGTGTAATACTTTCAATTATAATGAAAACTACATCATGTGACGTACAATTTCAATGATAGAATAAATGTAAAAAACAAACTGCTCTTAAAGAAAGCTAGTCAATAATCACTGAACTATTGATAATATTTCTCAAAATGATGATGAGTCACACAACAAATTTCAGCCAAGATCTCATCTGTTATGCCGAATCGAAGTTGACGACGATTGTAAATAGGTATCGGTGCTTGACGAAGTTTACAAATGATCTCCTGCAGCGGATATTCACCTTCATCCAACTTTTCTGGCCACCAAAGCTCTTTTGAAGGTCCGGCTGGTACGAGACATTTCACATGAATGGTTTCTTCGTTGTCACCGATCACTCTGTCAACGACAGCCAGATACCACGCTCCTTCGTATGGGATCATGACAAAATCGCCATGTCGAGGGAAAAATTGCGTGTCAACCCACCTTAGAACATGTTTTGGCGACTCTTCGTCGTGACTTTCATAGAGGACTTCATCAAGTACTTCGTTGCTCAATTGCCTCACTATGACACGATTTGCACTTTTGCTCCAGTTCATCCATGAGGCGGACCGTATACCTGCTACAGCGGGGGCTTCGGAGAAGACTGTTTGAAGGTTACGCTCACTAGAGAATGTCTGGATTTCCTTAGCAGATACAGACAAGATCGTAACTCTTAAGCCGAGTTCGTGGTATGCAGCGACGAAGGAATCCAAATCATGAACCAAAAAGCGACGAGTTCTTACAGCATCATATACAGCACGTTTAACTGATCCGCCGATTCCGTCAACGGCACCCTTGCCATGACCTGGACATTGAAAATTCCATTCAATATTGATAGAGAATTCAGTCTGCATTATTTCCATAATTTTCACTGTGAAGCGGTTGCGGAATTGAGAAGTTGGTCCATCTGACCAAATGTGCAAATCTTGAATGTTCTCATTGGCAATTTCGTGAAGGATAGTATTCAAGAATACACTAACTTCGTTCTTCGCATGAGTTCGGGTGTCGGATACCACAACAAGTCCTCGTGACTCATTTCGGAACCACAAGTAAGAAGTAAATAGAGTTAGTTGAGTTCGATTGTAGTATGCACTTTGGACTTCATCTTGAGACATACACGTGAAGTTTTCTGCGAAGTCTACTTGAAGAACCGCAGTTGTTGAATCGTCCTCCTGTGCACATTTGCGATCACCTGAAAAGTACTCTTTCTGACTCTTATTTACGAAGCAATGTGTTAGAAACTGAGGAAGATCGTGGACAATAGATTGTAGAATCGAACTGAATGTCGCATCTTGCCTGACCTTCTCAATCCGACCATCTCGTTTACACCATGACCAGCAGTGTAGATTTTCATTCGATGTAAGATCGGCGTCACTCACATTCCACATTTGAATGAGTAATTTAGAGTCCTTGCACAAATTACACTTCTGGAACCAACAGCGTGTACGATTGCTTTCATAGACGCACTTGCCCAGAAAGTTGTCCGACAACTGACTAAAACGAGCTGGATCGTAGCGATGAAGTGAATCCATTTTCAGTCTAAAGTTCTCATGCTGCAAACAGAGACATGATTCGATTGGTGTGTTCCGGCTGAGATTGATGTGCGGAGGTCGTAGAGAAGAAAATCGGCTCAATCCAATCTTTATATCTGGGTATTTCTCGTGGAACATCGATAGGCATTCGTTCAGTTTAAATTTAAAATATCGGCGTTGAATCTTCTGTTTACCCTCTGAATTCCGAATGATGTGATAGTCTTTCCGACCTGGAGAATGAACACTAATACGCAACCTTTCAAAAATCGAATATAATACACCGTTCCAAAAGTTTTGAGACCACTGCCAAATTTTTCAATTTAGTGATACATGCGCCTAATCAGAGGCCTAATGTAATCACTAGATCATTATTAACCTAAGCGAGCGTATTATCATAAAAGAAATTTTTAAATGCTCAGTAAGTGATTTTCACTATTCAATGGCACTTTCAAGTTGACACCATTTCAGTATGTCACTATCATCAGGGACATCTATGATGTAAGATATCTAAGAGACGTTCAGCTCCCATGCCATGTACTGGACTGCAGGCTAGTGACATTAGTAGAATTGATTAATGACGGTAATGTGTATCTGGATAAAACCATGGAACAAGTGGAAAACAATTCACTTAATTATTGTAGAATGCATCAGAATCCAGCTGATTTGATTGCTGTACATACTAATTAATACGCTCGGCCCAGTCTTTCAGAGAAATTGTCGGAAAAATCTGTGCAGTGTACAGTACATATAAAAGCATGTCATTAATGCTCAATTTCAAATAAATTCTGACTTTCTGTATTCAGTGATTTTCCCATTACCATTTCTAAAACCTCCTGTATAATAATTTGCACCACTGGTGGACTTTATTCGAGAATTCAAGAGCAATGAAGTGATGCAACAGGTGTGATTTATTTCCGGCCTTGCATTACTCAACTTTCATCAAACAAAAATTGATGGCTATTGATACGCGAATGTTTTCATATTCACCGACGGAATTTATGCGGATTTCGTAATCAACTTAGATCCGTATCAATGCTGTTCCTGAATTGCCCAATATGGTAAGACCTTAAAATCATGGAAAGTCACCGCTTGGTTTGCTTTTTATTCAATACGATCTTCGCATTTAATGAATCACTGACATCATAATCACATTCTATTTGTTTTGATTATAATTTGAAGGCCTCATAGGTGATGCTCCATAATCACGAGATGTCAAATAAGAGATAAAAATGTATTGACATCGGCAACTATTCATAACGAGGAAGCCCACTTGCAAAGATAGCACTGGTTGCACTTTTCCACCAAAATCTTGATAAAGGATCTTCTGAAGGAATGGATATTCAAACGATTCTTAATTAACTTTTAGCATTTTCATGTGTTATACCAATCAAATTATTATCAATTTTTTACGTTTCAATTTGTTTTTTGTTCGTTTATGATTGCATCCTAGGTAGATTTCCTTTAGATTTTAATCATGTATTTTACTTATATAACAATGAATAAGTTATAGACATATTGCTGCAATGACTATAGTAGCAAGTAAAATCATCGCTGATCAGTCCATAACTCCTCTGATCAAAGAAAATAGATTATCAAAAATTTTCAAGAGAGTCCACAATCCTCCAAAAAGACACTGCTGAATCGATTTTCGCAAGCTAATCTTTTTGTAATAAACCTGCAAAAAATTGTTGATTGCACAAAAAATAGGCATATATAAAATGCACGGAATCCACGCCAATAGCCATTTATGACCATGGCTATTGAAGAGTCGTGAGGACTTGGGAGAAATAAAGCAGGGAAATGAAAAAATGAAAAAGACGTGATTGCTGAAGGTTGATGCAGTCATCACCCAAATGGAGCTGAGTGGTCATTTGCAACAATAGTGAGAGACTTCTTCATGATAATTATCGTTTAGTGAGGAATTGGAAATAGCTTTTCCAATCAGTCGTTGATATTTTCATCTAGTTTCTTAGCTCTTGAGTTCTCATATTTTGTGCGTATATTATGCTCTCGTCCTCAAATGCAATCATTGCAATGTTGATTATGACAAAGGAGATGTGTGTTGGCTTCAAAACGAGACCTTTGTATGATTGCAAAGTCGTGATACATTAAAATTGAGTGACATTTCTTATGCCGTACACTGTATTTAATAATATAATGTCAACGATGTTAATGTGGTCTCAGTCCACTAAGGGGAAACCCTCTTAGTGGAAAGCCCACTTGTTAGAGACACACAGCTGGAAATTGCGCTGTATAGTAACTGTGCCTGTGTGCCTATCGGTAAGGAGAAATAGTCCCCTCTTTGAAAGTGCTCTCAATAGATCAATTCTTTGCACTTTTGAGTAAGTCTACAAAAATATGACGTCATACTGGCCAATGCAAGGACTCCTTGACTCTTATTATACTTCACCGAACACTTCAATGAAAAGAACGTTGCAATAAGCAAAAATACTGATTTTGAACCAAGAAAGACTTCTCGTAATCAAGGCAAAAGGCTTGAAACAGAACATCAAGTACTTGTTTTATTGAGAATCCGAACAGATGAAATAGCCCAAAATACATATGAAGTACCTCAGCTTTATCCGCTTATACTTGTCATACATTGATCAAACGTTATAAAAAAAACATGTGGTCATTCTGCATCAGCAGTTTACCATGCATTGTATTGTGTACGCTACATAATGTGCATTTGTCAGCATTGTCGATAGATTGTAGATGAGATAGCAGACATGATTTTCTGCTAAGTTGGGGTGAGACATGTTGATGTTGCATAACTTATAAGAAAGGAGAGCAGCAAGCCTAGAGCAATGTCAGAATTTCATTGCTGTGAAATATAATTCATGTTGGATGTCATGGAAAAGTCTGACTTTGACTTGAACATTGATGATCAAAGCGCATTAAATTAATTCGAATGTGTAATGATTCCATGAATGCATAACATGATGAAATTTTCCCCTACAAAATTCATAGAAGGATTCAGGAAAAAAAACTGTCACTTGGTTATGCATTGTCAATGACTGTTATTGATCTAAAAATGAAACATGATCATTAAATTAAGCTGAAAAACTATAAATTGAACTTGCTGTCCCGGTGTCTAATATTCCGGCAAATTTAGCTGCGCTTTATTCTGCAGCGCAGGATGATTTCTCTAGCTGTATGGGTAAGAAGACAGCTCACAATATTCCTGAATATCATTAGTCGTCCTTAAACTTGATATGTTATGTGGATAATATTTTCAGGACATTGTTGTTCTGTAGGGATGCTTTCAGCATGGTCCGTGAAAGGCAGCTCAATAAATCCCACTAATCGACAATCATTAGGTCATTCCGTTCATAGTCATTCTCAGATCAGATTAGTGTCTTGATGTTCCTTGTTATTTTGAAGAATTAGAGTTGTGTTTATTGAAGATCTTGTTTATTTGAAGAATTTGACTAAGAGATTAAAATAAAACTCAAGGTCCATCGACTCGTATATTTTCAATTTGTTCAGCGACCATAATTGGTCTTAGGGCGATATCTTAATTATATTCTTGCTTTTCGCAATGAGTGAGGGACAACTAGTATTTCATTTTCAAAAAATTCCTTTCATATTTAGACTTTCTTTGTTAGATTATCCAAGACATCGAATGAAAGAATCATTCTCTTACAAGTAGCGATTGTAATTCGTAATCTATTGATATTCTATTTTTCGTTGCTGTTTCTCTGCTCCTGTTTTCAACTGGAATAGCTCAAGGAAATACGCGAGAAATTGGCTTGTTTATGGACAGAAAATTCAATTAGCAGTCTCTTGATATTCAAAGAGCTTTAATTACCGTTGTGTTGGCTATTTTTGTTTCATTGAACGCAGAATTATCCTTTTCACATGTTACAGTGCCTATTTTGGGAAACAAATTTAATGCTGAATTTTTCTAAGGTCTCTGACTCTTCTGAAATCCTTGATGCAGTATCAATATTGTCCAAAGCTCACCATTTATTTTGCTATATTTCCAACAGCTTCAGCTTAATTAGACCATCATGAACTAAACAGTTGGTTTAGCTCAATATTAATTCGTTGTTTCTACTTTATGGAACAATTTCTCATAATTCTTAGTGATAAACATTATTAAATTTTGATAGAGCGATTGCGATGTCAGTCATATTAGTGCTACTGCTCGTTGTTGAAGTTAATAATCATTGATCTATTCGACACATATTCTTCAGCTTTATGCAAAAAGTTATATTCAATCATGCTAGGTATATTACCGGTCGCTCATCTAGTACTTAGTATATTTTGATGTATGTAGGTTAGTGTATCTCCTGAATATCAATCTGCGCTGCCATTAGGAGATATGGAATCTAGCTTGCAATGATATTTCATATCCGTTCTGTTAATGCCGAGTCGATGGATTAGCGTTGTCGTGGTGCGGTACATGGAGCCTTCGATTCTGAACAGGGATTGATGCAAGGTGATCAGATAAATATAGAAAATAAATGATCACGACGCTCCAGATTAAAAGTCTGACTATTTCAGCACAGTCCAAACCCTCAGTATGGAGGAGTAATGACGTCAAACCATCATTTTTCGCATGGTCATTTTCATGTACATTTATTAATATTTTTGATGATGCCTTATTTCGTCTCTGTTGCTCATACTCCGAATGCTAACGATTTTTTTCGTTCGATCGTCAGTCAACGACTATTTTATTGTTATATAATTTTTTGATCACCCTTTGCATTATTATGCAATTTTTGCAAATTATTTTACTAACGTGCGGGTCTATACACTACGCACTGTAAGTTGTCGCTTTATTGTGAATAAACATTTCGCATGTTGAAACGTACGCCTAAAGAAACTACATCCCTCACATTTTACACTTAGTATTTCCGATTTCTGTGCGACAAGCACTTTAATACAGGGTGTGTCAAAAGTCTGTGGCGCTGAAATACATCGCAAATCTTATTTAATGATGATGTAAAAATACATTACAATTGTTATTATTCATATACTGTACATACTTACTGAAACATTTTATTCATAGAGGTCACCATTGGCTGACATACATGCATCAACTCGCTTCGGGAAGTCTTTCGTGGCTCGGCGATACATGTCAATAGGAATATGGTGTAGTTCTTCTTCGATTTTCTGTCTCAATTCATTACGGTTTGCAAACACACGACCAGGTGGATTATAGACTTGTTTGCGCAAATATCACCAGAACCAGTAGTCGCAAGTACTAAGGTACGGACTTCTTGCTGGCCATTCGATTGCTCCACGTCGTCCAATCCACCTTCCTTCGAGCGAATTATCCAAGAGAGTTCGAACAACGATTGAAAAATGGGAAGAAGCACCATCATGTTGATACAGCCAAGTGTTGGTTTTTGTAAACGGCGGTATGATCCTCTCTTTGAGTACATCTAAATAGCGATTCCCATTCGTAGTGTCCTCCGAAATGTCGAATCCTATCAACCCTTTGTTAGCGGCACATGTAGCTCACTCTTTGGATTACCAGACCTTGGACGATCAGAAATGACAATTCCTGTTTCAAGAAAACTTGTCTTCCAATATCGAACTTTGCTGATGCTTGGAGCTTCTTTATTGTATTTACCAAAAGAATAATCCTCTAGCTTCCGCACAATTATCATAGGCAACTGCACATGATAACAAATGTACTCGCTCCGCAATAGTAATGGCTTCTTCTGCCATAGTGAACTCTTGTAAACGGATAAAGAGAGAATGCTTCATCGATAGACACCTGACTTCACAAGCTTCGTTCACAGAAGACACGGTGAGAGTCATAGAAATAAAGTGTTTATCTGAAGTTGACTAGAATGGAAATTGACTCAAGGTCACGGCACATCCGGGGGAACTAAATTGGGGCATGAATGACCAATTAAGAGCTTATATTAACACATGTGACTGATTCTAGTCCAATGATTAAGCCGTTGACAGGTGTATCTAAGTGAAAATGCGTGCGATTTTTGTGCCACTATTGTGTATTGCATGAAGATTAACTTCCATTCTAGAGGTTTTATTGTTGTCAATTTCTATGGTGAGAGTCAAATCAATACGGTCGACCAATGGCAGCAAAAACAAGCTCGAACTTTGCTTCACAAGAGATACGTAAGAAATCCTGTGACGTGATTACATGACGCACAATTCTATGTGAAAATACAGCGCCAAAGATTTCTGACACACCCGGTATAACTCACATAATGTTTATCAATTTAGAATTGAATTTCAGTACTGGCGGTCAGATATTAAAAATGCGGATCACATCTGTTCTGGAAAGTGTGGTCCCCATTGGCTGAGGTAGTACTCACTTCATGAGATCGCTTGAGTTACATGTCGTACTTAGTTTTCTGTCAATGTTACTAAAACTTCAGTTCGCAGCCATTATACCTGACTTTTCAATGACAATCGTCCCCTTGTTTGTAATTCTAGTTGTGCGATTATTTTCTCGAATGAAACTCACTCAATACTGATCAAAACGTTCCTCAATACTGATGGTCACGGCCAGAGCTAGCATCGAAGGACAAGATGATGAATTTTCTATTGAGCGTAGTTCAAAGTCAAGCGGAATTTTGTCGAGTGAGAAGATTGACAACACATAAAGCGTACAGTCAGTAAATTTAGATAGATCGTGAAGATTCGAGTGGTGTGAATAATATTTCCATTTGACGAATTTATCACGGTAGAAAATTGAGTCAAAGATGCGTGCTTTTCACTTCACATTCGGCCTGCAATCCGGCCGTTGTGTGTTGCTGATGCGAGCTACTTCTGCAATGCGCGCGCTTGGCCAATCACGCAAGTCAAAGATAGACGAATATCTGTGTCAGTTTCTACCGATTGCTACCATTGGATACAATAGTTGGGATAGAATTATGTCCACTCTAGGCTAACCCACGCGCAAATATATCTATCTGTCTTCGTGTTTGCACGCATTGAGTGATTCACTTCAATCAATTGACTGCGATCACTACGAACATATCACCTTTCACAAAGATTTGACTGCTGCGAGTAATCTTTGCTAAGTAATGTTAAATAGTCTTAGGCCACTGTCACACAGAATAAGTTGTCATCCATCTTCCATTTGGGATTTCCGTTTAATTTCATGTAGAAAAGAATACAACCTATCAAACAGAAAAAAGGCATCAGCCACCTTCCATATTCCATCACGCTGTCATCCAGAAATAGTCGTAAGGTGTCGTCCATCGGATATAGGGTACGAAATTATGCGGCTGGCGAAGTTCATTTCCATCTGCTATCAGACACCAGCCGCAGGACTGTTCTAAAATTAGAACAACGTGAAGTGACGTCTGAGGGAAGATCTAGGAAGCTGTGATTTGCGAAGAGAAGCAATTTATCTGAAAACAGCTCTTTGTTCACCTTGTCGGACCAGGGGTAATTCTTATCTCGATCAAGGATAGCAATTCCGAAAAAGACCGACATGACATCCTTGTGTAGTTGAAAACTTATCGGGATGATCTTTGATTGTTCTGTATAAAATGTGGTACTCGCACTCCTGCTTGTTAGCAAAAATCGGCCGAACCCGAGTTCGCTGCCTTCTTCTTGATTACATAAGTGCATAATAATATAGGAGCACAGGATGTAGCCGATGGGCAAACATCGTAGGTATTGTCAAAATGAAATTGAATGAGCATTTCTCTATCTTGTGTTAATCAGCATGACAAAGTTAGGGTAAATCAAGACAGAAGATGGAAGACGGCAGAAGAAAATCGTCTCATCACGCCTTATGGAAGATGCCCTATGAAGAATGTGCAAAAAGGCGAGTGACATGGAAGATGAAAGATGGAAGACGCCTTGTTCTGTGTGACAGCAGCCTTGAGTACACCTTCTTTCCTCGTCTTCATTCTGCAACCGAGGTTCATGTTTTCTGAAGTGTAATCGATATGGGCGACAGGTTTTATCTTCGTATATGAAGAAAGCGAAATTATGGGGATTGATACTCTAAGACTTTATGAATGATAACTTCGATGCGTCAGAGCGAGCAGTAATTCGTCGGACAATCTGTGATCATTAAACTGATGTCTTCGTGTAGAATCAGCAGCATTCTTTCCATTCGTCAAATATGACCAATTTCATTACATTTTTCAATGTTTCAGTGTTTTTCAAGTATAACACAAGGAAAAAGAATCGTGAAATGTTCAAGTAACTGTATGGAAATGCAAACAAATCGTGTTGAATGTATTCTTGGACGAGCGTTTATTTTTGTCTTTTTCATTGCCATGAATTGAAGTTGCAATGTTTAAAGTGTCAATGTATTCAGTGAAAAAGTTACACAATGTTATGTTTTCATGTTAATCAAAATGCTCTTCAAACTTTTCTGTCCCAAATCAGCTATGCACTTCCGTAAAGCGCTCCAATCACATGCAATGTCAACACACTTCTTCGCAGAAAGAGGGTCAAATTTTATGCTCGATGAGTTTGTGTGAATATTCTGTTATCGAGTAAAAATCTTAACACAGCAATTGTTTGAGAATATTGATGATCTCTATGATTTTATTGTTGTCAAGTCATCAAGTATGCTCATCGATCAAATCGTTGTGCATTTTCCAGTGTGATTAACTGATCCTGATTTTACGAAAACATTTAGTTTAAGATTTTAGCTTTTTATCAAATACCGCAAAATGGTATAAGAAGCGCCCTGTAGCCCTTTAAAGAGAGGGAGCATTAAATAGACAAAGAATTGATGTCATCAGAAGGCTACCAATAAATACTCATCAAGAAAACATGTTTTTTCTATAAAACCACAACAGTGTAGTAGCTGATCCTCTTGCGTAAATTCACATTGCATGCTTAAACTCACTAGTTTCATCAGTTACAGTTGGACACGCTGGTTTGGTGGATCTATGACTTTGTCACTTGAAGATTAGAGACAGTGACTTTTGTTACTACAGCTTGGATTATATTCTGGAAGGGATAAAGCGACGAATGATTAAAGATACGTTATTGATCGCAAAAATGGAGAACATTCATTTGCCTCATGCCTAGTGTTTGACGCCCACAGCGCTCCGACAATCCTGAATGTGCATGATGCATTTGAAAGGGGCGCTTATAGAGAAGCGGTGCCTACCGAGGTTGACAGACGCGAACCCGGGACCCTCTGCACTTCCGCACGAAAGCACGGCCGGCCCTTAACCAATTGAGCTATCCTACCTCCAAATAAATTGATATTTCAACTATCTTGATATAAAACAAAATGCGATAGCAAATCATGAGTGACTGATTACCGAATGAACACATGGCTTTGTTTCGACTCATTTGTACAAGCATATGAAAAACTCATCTTTCAATTTATCATCTTGGAATGTGGAGTTTATGTTTTTATACATGTGTAATTGCAATATACAGGCTACTGATCATGCAAAATCCTATGTCATTGTCATCCAATTAAATCTTCATGAATGTTTGAAGACTGAGTAGATGCGTCTAGTTCATGTATGTTATATTTTCAGAGTGAATGACAGTGATGGAGAGTTTCTTCTTATCGAAGCTGCAAATCATCTCCCAAAATGGCTTGGTCCTGAAACGTCCGAAAATAGAGTAAGTCGGGATATTCTTCATACTTTATGTGCCATGGACCAGCTTAGTGTCCGTCTACTTGAATTCTGTTTTCCTGTCTAATTTGTTGATTAATAATAAAAGTCACTACCAAGCTTGCATGGTACCATTAAGAGTGTGACTGCTCTCCTGGAAACCTTGAAAAGTCTTGAGAATGTATTTGTCAGTGTAATTGATTGATTGTTTTCGTCTTTAATCATTTATCCACATTTTCAGCTTTTTTTTGGCTTACATGTGTGCAAATTCTCCCAAGTTTCATTGTATTACTAATTTTCTTGACATCACATAGATGCACAAATTGTGAGGACAAGTTTCTTCATTAGTTTTGTGGAGATTCTACACATTTGTTCTCCTACTCTGAGAATCCATTTTTCGGTATTATGATGGGGTGTTGGTGAGTAATATTTATTTTGAACTTGTATTGTTCAGTTTATCGATTTTTCAACTAAACTTCCAGTCGAGTTGGTGTAACTCAGTTCATAGAACCGAGTTTGGCCGGAAAATTATGATGTCAGTTGTGCTGAGCATCAAGTTTTATACAAGCAAAATTTCCACATTTCTTTTTAAGATCAGTGGCTCTGACATAAGTTTTTCCAATGCCTCCTCAACTGATGCTTTCGAGTGATTTTTTATGAAATTATTTTACTACTAAACTTGTTTAATGTTAGAAACTATTAGCCCCGATTTTTCTCATGCCTTCAATGAGGCATTGTATGCAACAATTAAAGACAACGTGCGTTTTCGCATTGAATGACCTGTTCAGTGGTCATTCACATTGACGGCTCATACATCATTTCGGAAACATCTTACGAATTGGTCCTGGATTTTAACCGTGTTTAACTCTTCAGTATGTAACCCTGCATTATCTCTGTTTAACCCAAGACAAATTTTAGTCTTTCCACAAGCATTTTCAAGGTCTTTAGTAAAACTTATAGAAATGTGATGTCGATGTTTGAGGAACTTCTTTTTTGGAATTCAAACTTTGGAGTGTTAAGTGAAAGTTGTGAATTAGACATATTTGAAATCATCATTTCTTGCCAACTCCCAACGATGATTCGGGCTGGCTTCTTTTGTGCATCTTGGACATGTAATTTTCCTGCTACTCGACCGCTGACTGGTAGCCGTCGTATGCGTGGAAAATTGGATTGAGCCATTCAGTCTTCCTCCAGGAAATGAAGATAGATTTTCAACCTTTTTTGTCAATTCATTTGTTCTTTCATGACTGGGTACTTAAGCCAACCCGGTCTCGCTATAAATTGTAAATTCTCATTCTACGATCGATCATTTGCTGCTAACCGCGAGTTAGAGATTCTATACGGTTAAGGAAGATGACGGATGACTGCATAATAATTCACAATCAAATTCATAAGTGTCAAATAATCGCTTTGTTGTTCGCCTTTTCTGATGCTTCAATGTGAAAGCGGGAAACAAAATTCTTCTGTAGTTCAGCGCTCCGTTTGTTCTTTATGAGAGCTAACCTGGAACTAGCAATCATAAAAGTCAGAAGCAGTTTCAATCATTTGCAATATCTGTTCCTCATGAATGGCATAGACATTTGATACATCGCAGTTAGATAACTGAGGGGAAGGTATTTTGCAATTATCCCATAATGTGTGTGGCCTATCAGATAAATAGATAAGCCATTTTTTGTATAATTTTAGAAAAACGGAAGGATCTATGTAATTTCATTGATGTGGAACTTTTATGTTATCTTAAACTTTTCAGTTGTTCAAACGTTTCCCGTTCGTGTAAAACTTTTGTAAAACGTTTGTTCGCGATCCCAGCAAACTTAATGGGTCAGCCTGCAAGAACATTTTAAATAATCATTTAATGTCATTTAGTGTCTGATTGGTTGCCTGTGTTGGCTGCAGTATGATACATTTTATGATGTTTTATAAGAAAAATAAATTAAGCTGAAAACGCTTGATTCAACACGTCAAAGCTCAAGATATCAAAATAGGAAATTATTTGTGACCTTCAGTTTATCAAAAGTAATAGAAAGTCCCACGGTCATTTTTTCAGAATTATTTGTCTGACTATGATTTAAGATTTAATTAGGATAATTCAAGACTGTCTGCTTACTTATCTGAACGGCAACGCAGCAACTGTAAGAGTGAATGAATGAAATGAATGACTTACTTCCTCTCGTCGTCCACCATGTTGATTGAGCATGATTGTAAAATACTGTGCATTTCAGAAGTGGATAAACTGATATGATTTCTCAATTTTTCAAGATATATCAGATGGATTTGAGTCGATTTGCTCATATTCCTTTTATGAATTCATCTACCTCTGTTGAGTCTATTTGGTCGCTGAAATTGATGAATTGGGCTGAACTTTGCCGAAAGATAGTGGCACATATCCATCTCTGTTGCAGATGTCCTTTTTTTACTTGTTTGATTGCTCATTTCAAGTTTGATAACATAAGCTTTGACAAAAGATTTTTAGATTTTGACCACGAGATCACCAATTATTTCATCAATTTGCAGTCAATTATTTTTGTGATCAATTACTGAGGATGCAATGGATGGAAAGACCTGTAAATCGATGTTTTGTTTGCAGTCATCGCTCTTCTTTCTGCAGTTTTCAGTCACAACTTTAGTTGCTAACATCGACGCATTTAGACTAAATTTGCAATATTGCATGTTATAAATATTCACTAAAATGCGAATCATAGTTTAAAATGTATCATCATCATCATTCAAATGTATTTCATTTTTTCCGCCAGTGCTCTGTGATATTGATGGCAAAGCGATGCGCACAAATTATAGCAATTAAGGAAATGTTCTAGTGGGAATATTGGTGGATGTTACGGCATTTTGTATCCAACTCGCAACACAAAGCCACAAATATCTCCATATTTGAAATGCAAGCAGATCACATCATGAGATTGCTTCATAAACGACTGTATTTCAAATGAACTATTGGAGATAGCCTAGATAAACATTAATTCAGTTTTTATTGTGTTTTATTTGATATTCCTGCTCAGAGAGGAATTGGTTGGATTTGACTAGAATTCGTGTTGAAGGTTTTGACTGCATGCAAAAACATCAATTCAAGTGTTTGCCAACTGAAGCGGCAATACCTTGACGATGCTAGATTGCATCACCGCAATCGGCATCCAACCTTATTTAGATAATTCAGCTGATACATACCACGAGCAAACAAAGTTTACGGATTTCTGACCACGCCATTCTGATTCTGCTTTTTGAATAGGGAAGTTAAAGAACACATCAATTCGATCGTTCACGAAATCACTTACAAAATGTCCGCTTACAAGACATACCTAAGGTTACATATAGTGAAGTTTCATACGGCACAATCAGAATGTCTTTTTGAGATAACATCATTCAGTTTCGCTCGGATTTTGCTTGAGTTATTGAATTGAGAAAAGTTCAACGAATTTTGAGTCAATTCTCCAGCTTCCACTTTATGGAAACTTAAAAAATTCTGATTGAAACAGTCATAAGACGCTGATTGATGATTGCAGTAATAAAGTTTTTTATCACTCCCTTTTCGTTGTTCGCCTTGAGATAATGATTTTAAAGCCGACCTTAATTCATAAATGGGTCATATTGAGTTGTGTGTAAATGAAATATTATGTAGACGATATTTCATTTTATAGAGAATGCACGAGTCGATAAATTCATACCTAATGTGTAATTGAATGACATATTTTGTTTCAATCTTCTAAAATATGACAATAAATTTGGAATAAAGAAGTTGATAATGACTTCTACACTTTCCCTTCATTCTATTAAGAGAGTTTGGCTACTTCTGAACTCATTGTATATATTTTTACATATGCAACTTTATTTGAGGGCATGATCTGTCCTAATAGGCAATTAAGCACAAGTCTGAGGTTTATGCGGCAAAAAGAGCAGATTATTTTAGTTATTAATTCACATAATTGATCGATGTGTCTTCGGGTTTTGGTTATTTTCGCACACACTAGGATGTGACTCCTTGCACCGTCATTATGCGATAACTGAACGTTCTTCTTGATATCAATATTCTATGTCGTTAACCATTGAGCCACGAGATCATTAGTTATCACTGTGCGAGCATAATGTCAATTTATTTGAGATGTTGCAGTCCGTCTGGTTATGATGTTTTGGTTACATCTAGCCATCAATCTCATACATTAATAAAGCATTAAATTCTTTATAGACTGTAAAATTTTCTTTTGTCTTTGATACTTCGGAATAAATATCGAATATCTTCTCAAATATACTGTAAGTTTATTTGATATTGAGCAGTATTGATGCTGATCGCATTACTGAATTGCATTGAATGACTTTCATTCAAATAAAGACGCATTTTTCCATTTTATCATCGCAAGCTTGGAACCTCGTCAATGTCTCAAAGAGCCGCTCAACCGTGTAATCTCCATACTCAATTGTATTTGAAAGATATCATAGATAGATGTGTAATGCGGTATAACTGCAAGTAGAGTAGTAGACTTGGGAAAGAATAGTGAACGATAATAAATAATACAATTAAATGATCCAGCAAGATCTCTAATCGACGATTCGCATGTTTGAATATCAGTCTTGCATCCGTTGACGTTTGTTATTATTGCTGGTAATTAATATTTCCGACATTGGTGTCTGGCGGCGGCGCTATCTTCAGCACACATACGGCCTCGACTTTCAAGTGTCTCGATGTGTGGGAACAGTGACAGTCACTTCCTTCCTCGGTGGAATTCGTGGTTAAGTTGCTTCATTTCAGTGTAACGTGATTGCTCCTGCATTAGATTTCCAGTGATAGATTTCGAAAGGGTTGGCAGTAGTTGTATGATCTGCTTGCAAATGATCGAATGAACATGACGTAAATGTAAATTCATGTCAATTACCAGCTGTATTTCAGGGGGTCAAATTGCATTTTAGATTTTTAGCGCCATTGATCTTAGAACTGAATTTTTCATTAAAGCATTCGAAGAAAATGGAAATAAGTGAGTTAATTTTTTGCGTAGAAATGGGTTTATTTGAGTCTCTATATTCTGAAATGATCAGAAATATGTATCGCTCTACAAACCTTATCTACGGGCTTACCTTACAAACTATATATTTACGTGATTCTAAACTTACCTTGCTCCGGACCCAATGCGGGCTCGTATTGAGTTTTCTATGTGGTCGCGCAACAGGACATGACACCACTGATAATTCAAGATATGTTTCTTTGTGTTTCTAAATCCTTTTCCTATTTACTTTCATTTGGTATTCGTTGATGCTTCTCGGTCCTCAGATTGATTCTCTGAAAGGTACTTAGTAACAATTATATTTATAATTTTTTCCTCGCAATTGTGCTTACTTGAATTAGTCAACCTCTTTTAGAACCGTGCATCCTTACATCCAGTTTTCCGTTTTCATCATAGTGCGAGTGCCTGTATTATGGTAAATTTATCATCGACATCTATATTTTGGAATTTGCTGTGGTATTTTGCCTTTTGGGATTTGTGATTCCTTCATAGTGTTATAGTCTGAGATTTCAATTTCAAAAACTCACAATTTAAGGATTTTAAGGGAACGTTTGAGAAACTGGCAGTAAAACTTGCTAACCGATGTATTTTTTGATGTATTCCAGTAAAACGTATTTTTCCGTTTATGGAAGACCATAATTTTAAGTGCGTATTTACTATTAAGCATAGGAACAGGGAATGAGAGGTGTGCAAATCCACCTGTCGCATCGCATTCGTTCGGATTCATTTTCCTCTCTCCTGATTCGGATCGGATTGTAAGCTTTATGAGTCTGATCGTATCGGACTGAATTAACATCCTTGTGAAAATCCGAATTCACTCATCTTTGTTGACTTTGCAACCTCGGCTACTGTATGAAAAGGAATCTTATACGGGTAGGTCCTATTTTTTCTTCTGTTGTACGTTTGGGTACATACATGTAGCGAACAGATCTGGACGCTATGTTGCTGCAATTACCTACATCGATTTGCATGTTCATATTTTGAAGATTTGTGATACATGCATTTTATACTATTGTTAAGATAATGCTTGAAATATTTCGACATTCTTACCTTCTGTACGTCCATGTCCATTATAATTATGCATTGTTAAAAGTAAAGGCTAAGAAATATAAACCGAAAATGAGATCCCTAGTTATTCATTTACAGCATGTAACATGGCGGTTAAAACATCAGTTCAGATATGTGTAAAAATTGCCTATGATGTATTGGAAGAGGTTTTCAAAGATAAAAAATAATAATTTGAGCAGCCTATTGAATAAAGTGAGACACATCAAAGAATATATGCAGCATAATGCAACTGAAGTAGTGTTGAAGAATTAAAGTAATATAACTATGGAGTCTCGAGCTAACTATTGAAAGACTTAATTTCAGGACTGCTAAAGTTGGGAATTACGCCAATAAATGATCACAGTGGATATATGTGAAAGTCTGCAAAGCGTTAGGCGGCCGATTGATTTGATTTACGAGTATGTAGGCCTATCAACTTGCATCTTGAGAGTCTATCATATGTCACTCAGTGTTTTAATTTCTGACTCATTAGAGTCATCATTGAATAAGAAATGCCAAAATGTAATCTGGTTTCTATTTAAGCCTTATTTTATGCATGATTTAATTTCAGAAATCATAATCACAATTTCGTTGTCTTTGTCTGCGTATACATTGGATTCCATCAATGCCATTTTGACGTGTATTTTCATTATTTAAATTGATCTAACCAAATTCTGCATATTTTCATTAGATTAATTGATCTCTGTAGCATACTTCTTGCCAAATGCGTAATTCGTGATGTAACAATGTACACAATATCCATCATATTCGCTGCTTTTTTCATGCGTGTTGACTGATAAATTGAATGATCGGTGAATCGAAAATCAGCTCATCATTACTCAAGCAGGGGTCAGTGCACGGACAATCCTTTCCATGTCTAAGATTGTGGCTGCAAGAATGTAGTGGTGCATACTGTTAGCTTCTTATTAAGCATTTGAGATACATCTGCAATCACTTTTTCAGCCAATCAGCATTCTATCTGCAAAACTTCATTCAATCTGCATTGATGCGCACTTTGTGGTAGTCGAATAATAATTCAAGCTTGCTAACTCCATCAAGAAGTACGGCTCGTACTTAGTAAATTCGATCCTTTCATCATAATGCATCGCGGTATTCGTAAATAATGAAAAGTCAGCCTGTTTCTATATACTCGTATTCCATGATGCTTCTCACCAACTAGAATAGCTGGACCAAGTTTTTGAGAGCATCTTCAACTTATCGGAAAGAATGCATTTCTTTCGTTATATAGTCAGTCAGAACATCTTTCAATTTATTCTTTCGTCGAAGAGCCAGTGCAATTTCGGGAGAAATTAACTTAAGAGTTTTATGTTATCTCTCTTCTCTTGGAGTCTTATGTTAATGAGGATCCGTGTTTCGAAGTGATGTTCATGATCGCTTCGCATCAAACTAACTCACAAAAATTATGGGTATGGCAACTTTTTTATGAGAGTAATTCAACCCGTCAACCCAAGAATAAAAGATATATGAATAAGTCGTATTGACTGAAGATGCACAAAGTTAATTACCACTTATATACGTCAAATAACTTTCTTCATTGCCTTGCCATTGGGCCAGAGTATGAAAATTCCTAGGGAGTATATCGACCTGAGGATCGCTAATTTTAATTTGCCAGGAAATAAGTTTTGGTGCAAAATTGTTTCTTTATTTAGATCTGTGCTCTATCTTAGCAAGAGTAACTGATGGATCGTGTTAATGTCCCAAGAAGTTCTCGTCGATTTTGTTTGCCAAAGAGACGCGTTTCTTTGCGTTTTCTTCATTTTCCATGTGCACGTAGCAATTATCTCTTTCTCGGAATTCTGAAGCATGTAGATGTCGGTATGTTGACTCTTTCATTAGGATAGTTTAACCATTGCGTTAGTCAATCATGCTAAGTAAATTGGTAGTTCTACTAGTGGAAATCGTTCCATACAGCAAGTCAATCAGCAAGATTCGCAACTGATATTGAATACGCAATGTCAAACATTCGCGACTGTTGAGAAATGTTTTGAAAATCAAATCAATCGCTGGTCATCACTACGACATCTGTGTCAGCTCTTCTCCGGTGACACATCAAGTAGGCCTATCATTGAGCTCAAAATGCCCTATGATGCATTAACAGCAGATTTTGAAAAAATATCTGACTGAGTATTTTGCGCGAGATAATGACGTCTTGATATCTCCATATTCCCTATTTTGACGGTCAGATTGGTCAGGTTGATGCTGGATTGTGATACATTCAGACCTATAATTTATATACCAAGTGACGCTACTTCATGGTTGAAATTTTGTAGTTCAAGGAAATGTATAGTGAGTTTTCTATCATTTTTCAAATTTAAGCACGGTATTAATTTAATTCATATTTTATTGCAAGAAGCAAAAGGCCACAAAAGTTCTAGAGAACGCATACAGGGACCCCAACAAACAAATTAGTCCACATTCAGATCAGACATGTTAGATGATGCTTCCATGGGATTGAGATACCGTACTAAAAGTGAATCGCTTTCTCGATAAAGATAAAATATTTGCTATATTTATGGTAATAATAGACTAGGTTAATAATTAATCGATTAACTTGCTAAAAATGTTTAACCGGTAAACAACATTTTATCCGGTTAGCCGCTTTTATCTAGATCACCTCAAGTAATGATTTGTACGTGAACACAATAAAGAAAAGATACAAGCAAGACCTACTGAAATGTGAAGTGGATGCTATAGTAAAGACATAGAATGCATGCTGATCACAAATTGCTGTGACCGTGTGAAGAGACATTGACTATAAATTTGCTTTTTATCTTGCACCTTCATCTACATTTTGCGAATCTTTAACGTCACTACTCCCACATGCTGGGTCTTGGACGGTGCTTACACAGTCAGGCTTTTATCTGGAGCGTTGTGATCTTTTAGTCTGGATGCTCTTCCTGTTGACTTCCAGAGTTCCAATGGGCTCGACCTCTAGACCGAGAGGCCAAGCACCTAACCACTATGCCACGGAGACCACTATTTTTTCTATATGGATATCACGAGAGAGTTGAATTGCTCACCTAGTCAATTTGTCGGATATTTTATTTAAGCATGGACGATGGATATTCTATCCCCTTAATTATAAAATGACCATAAAATGGAGATTTGAAATAAAAGAAACCAATAAATATTAAGTTTTTTTCGCTTAACAAATCATTCATCAAAAGTTAGTCAGCACGAGGATAAGCGTCTTGATATAAAATTGCAGAAAAACCCGGTAAATATTGAATGACAAGTGACC
Source organism: Prostheceraeus crozeri (assembly GCA_907163375.1). Lineage (NCBI taxonomy): Eukaryota > Metazoa > Platyhelminthes > Polycladida > Euryleptidae > Prostheceraeus > Prostheceraeus crozeri. Next base: position 304,353 of record CAJQUW010014817.1, read on the forward strand.
TTGCCCTCATACAGTGAAACCTCCCTTTCGTACCATCTCCATAATTGGACCACTTTGCGTCCTCCCATGAAAAAGGTAATAATTTGACCTCTTTATATGGTTCACCACCCTGTTTCTCCCACTTAAATGTATCCCGTAGGCAGGCTTGCCGTTGGGATGAATTTCCAGTCCAATCCCAACCCAATCCCAGTGAGAATTTCCATTGGGATCCCAACAGATCCCAATAGCCTGCTTTAGAGCTAAAAACGTAAGCAATTTGACCCCAAGCTGCATCGGGCCTTAGCGCTTAGGCCTGCCATATGTGATACTTTTTGAATTGACGGAGTCCACGGACGTAGGTCTAGGATTAGACTCGCCTTAATAGTAATAGGGGCTTTAATTGATTTTACACAATGTATAATAGGCGTATTGTATGGCTAAATTTTGCAACGAGATTGCCTTCACCCAAGAGCTTATAGGGGCTTACGTGTATAGCTAACATATGTGTATGAACTACAAACACACTTGGTATTAATTAAGCCTATATCGGATAATGCGGTGTTAATAAGCAGCTCGCTACACGGGCTCATACGTACAGTAGGCAACAGACAGTAGACAGCGGCTTATACGGTTAAATAGGCCTGAATGGCTTACAATGTATAGCTTAATTACAGAAGCGGTGAAGCGCATGACAACGTACAGCCGAATTGTATAAGCCTATTACATGCCTGCTACATTTTTAGTAGCACTATTTTTAGCAACTAGGGAAGTTAAAGCCATAGAGTAGAGAAAGTTAAAGTTGACTGTGTCAGTTTGAAAAAATGACACACAAAAATGAGAAATTACGATAGCCGCCACTAACCACTAGACCATAGTTATCTTATATATTTAGCAAACCTCTTGCTTTAACAGAATCGCATTAACTTTCATTAGTATTAACCTAACTTTCATCATTGATTAGATAGACACGAAGTTTTCTGTTCAGTGTGTCGGATTACGACACTCCTTCAAACGTCTGTCTTTCAATCTTCAGTTGAGTGAAACTTGGTTGCGGTGTTCTTCAAAGTTAAGTGATATTAAAGAATAATTGATAAGCTACCTTCGAGTTTCATGTTCGGCTGTTGATCTAAGGATGCAGGGAGTGTTTTTGTAGGTTCTGTTTTCTTGGGAGGTGACCTTCATTCATTCGTCTCCTCAGAATCGATGATAGAAGGAGGAATACTCGTGCATGTCATCGAGTGAGAATGTTTGAACAGCTCCTTTACTCGTTCATTCATTGTAGCTATCGGCAGATATGCTGACGGAAGTAAAAACAAAGACGCGTGACCGACTATTGTAAAATTAGGAAAATATAGTCTAAAATTATTCATCAAATATTTAATTTGGTGAGTTTCGTAAATTCTGCTGACAGTTCTCTTCAGATCGACAAAAATTTATGTAATTTATTTTTATAACTTTTTCATTTGATAAAAGTTGTCATTTATCTCGACCATAGCTCAAAAAAGATGTACAATTTAAATTGAAACATCCAAAGATGGATCTGAAAGACTGGACAGGGTCCCAATTTTTCAGATAACTCATGTTACTGATAGAATGTGTTTAATGAAACATAAAGAAATTGATAATGCTATACTGACGTGCGACTATTAGATAGCGTTTTTGAATAAGTGGTCGAGGTAATGCTCGTATCGACAGGTGCAGCGTGCAACCCGGTGCGTTCTACTCGCGATCAAATGTCGTATCTTTGATGAAAAAATAATTTTTCTGTTGACCCTGCCTTTAAGTGAAGCGCTTAATCTTATCAGCTGTTTTCGATAATTTTTCGGTAATTTCATATTCACATTATTCAGTGTAAATTTGATGACTGTAAATTCAGTTTAGCATTCTTGAAATCAATGTAATTTTTATGAAATACAGCAACTATACTTGAATTCATTCAAATGTAGTTTAAATAAATTCAAATTCATTTTGGCGTTAAAAACATTATTGTTGAATTAGTATCCAGATGTTGGTGCATCTTATGGAGCAACTGACGAATTAATATCATAGCTGAATTAGTGACTGGAGCAATTTGCGCATAAAATGTCGCTCCACTGCTGAATTCCGCAACACGCACCTTCGTCTTTCATCTGAACTTGTTTGTGACGAAGAACCCGTCCTATGCTCGCGCATAGTCTACACCTTCTTATTAGGCAATTAAGCAAATAAGCTTTGGAGGAACCTGATAGATATCTGCTATCTGATCAGAAAACATCAACTGATTTTGATAACAAAGCTTTTTTATAGTTGAATGTAGCTTTCCTATGCTTTTTCTCAATTTTTCTTGTCAAGGTTATTCTCTTATACTTTACCTGCTTTCTAACTATGAGTCCTCGTTAAGCACGGTGCGATAATAACGAACCTATATCAAAATGTTAATATAAGTATGAGGTGCAATGATAAAGAAAATGAAAGAGATAAAGAGAGAGCACACACAGAGAGAGAATATAGGAATAGTTTAAACAAGATGCTGGAATTTTAGTTACAAAGAGCTTAAAGAAACCAAATCAGCTATAATGTTAGGTGCGCATGTAGCATTAACTTCTACTGAATCCTGTGGATACGTGTATGTTTACAGATTGTCTTTCATCCTGTTTAACTTAAAATTGACCTTATCGTGCGATTTGTAGGTGAGAGTGTCGTTTGATTTTGCAGTGTGACCGCAGATTTGGAAGAATGTTTTCAAGTTTTATCATTGAACAGTTAACCTCTGTACGTGCTGCAATATATTTTCAGGCAGCTGAAATCAGAAATCTGAGATTTCGGATTATCCAGTTATTCTGTATTCAAAAATATTTGAATTGTATGACAACACTTAACTGTACATATTCAAATCTGCTGGGTCAATTCTACTTTAGAGAGATATTTTGATTTATTCACTACAGTCTCTATCTGTCTTACTCGATGTGTCCTGTCACTGAAGTCTGCTTGAATACCAGAAGTCATCTATTTGCAGATCCTCATGAGTGAGAGTTTGAAGAATCACATACAGCAGTCTAAAATTGAAGCATAGTTTAAAGTTGACTCAAATCCATCAATATGATTATTTGCAATATTTTGTTTAATTGTTAGAAGCTGGCAAGGTAGATCTTGCAGCATTTTAATGACATCACTCAGCATTGTAATCTGCATAATGCACATAATTACTCAATGATCATTCTTCATAAATGCATCTTGAAGTGATCTGTAAGCATGTATATTCTTGTGATGGTGTTAATCATAGTACATTAGTAGATGATGGAAAAAATGTTGGCGATCCGTAAATTCAATCGATGTTAGTTTATTCTGGAAGAAGTCAGCAACCTCATCATAAGAGTAGACTTGTACAAATCGATAATTCATTGAATCAAACCATAGTAATCAGATGGCTATATAGGTCTTCTATGAATCTGAGGCATGAGAAATGGGCATGAGGGGTGTGATTCAGCCGGAAGCTATCCTCCCAAAGATGCTAAAAAACTTGACTTTATTCAGGAAAACTAAAAAAACAATCAGAAATGTCAAGTCGGTATAGCAGTAATGTAAAATATAAAATATCTACCAGAAAATCACCTCCTCGTAATTTTGCTATTGAGGATTAAGTTAAAATGTGAATTCCCTGAAGATGTAAAGTTGTAAATTGAATATAATGCAAACTCATGAGAAAAGACAAAATGAAACATTGAATTAAGTAACACTGCAATTAACATTTAAGTTTATTCGATGATATTTGCATAATGTAATTGTATGAATTAATTGAGAAGAATATTTTGTCGGAGAAGTATTTACAGACGGACTACGATCAGATATCAGTGATCAAAATATTTACGTTTGCTGCGTTCCATATTGTGCGACTGATTTATGTCACTACTTGGACAGATCGCTATGTTGGTGAATGTTTTATCGGCATGACATCTGATCGTTTATTCGAAGCCATTAACCGATCATCCCTTCACATTAGTCAGTCAAGCTAATCGTCTGAGGATCGTCTGCACCAAATTATAAAGATGTATGATGAAGATACAGATCGTAGATAATCCTGCTTTATGACTTCGGGAAAATGAATTGGAAGTAATGAATATAGTGAATTTGGAATCCGAACTCACAAATGCCATTTCCAAAATGAGCATTCCTTCAACTGTGAGAATTAGAAAACAGTTCCTGCGATGACAAATATGAAACACAATTAAGGCAGAATGAGCGTTTTAGTCAAATTTACTTCCTTTTAATGCTTCAAATTTATTTTCCAGTGTTATCATACAAAGCCATAGGTAGCACAAATGTGCATTATACTAATGACATCTATTGCAGTGTAATAAATTTGTATGATGATTGAAAAATGCGGCAGTACACGTTAGAATTGTGCGGTTGTAAAACAATCCACTCAATATGACCCAATAAAATTCGGCGATAAGATATGAGATCTAGCAATTTCTGTGAGCGATGCGGTGAGTGCATGTAGCCCAATTACATTTTTCAAATTTGTGGCTTTTCTGCAACGTTTTTTTTTGCAAAACATGAGCATGATCGGGTTCGGAACCCGGCTGCACGCTTGCGCATAACTAATGGACGCATTTATGATGCATGAGTTCCTTACTTTCAAAATGTATTTTTTGCAGGGAGAGTACTTTTAAAAATTGGTAAGTGAGTAATTTAGAATGAGATTCAATGTAAGCTTTCACTCACTTTGCACTATAGAAACGGAAAAGTGACTCTGGTTCTGGGAAAGTCAGGTGACCGTAGAGAAAATATTCGTTGGCAGCTGGTAAAGACCACACAGTGAGATTCCTGTTGATAGCTCAGAAGTCCTAGCTCAGAGCTACTATTCGTTGGCTGTGCCTGGGGCAGTGCTAGCATGGTCTCTCTGCAGCATGGCATCATGGTTTAGTCCTGCTGATGACTGTGGCGGCCGGGGTCACACATGCAATCACAGGGTTGATTGCGTTGGACGTCAACATGACAAGGGTGGTAACAATCATGGGTATACGAGTTTAGTGGGCCCATCAGGACAGTTATGTGACTTGGTGACATGATCGTAGCAGTGTGTACAAGGCTGATGCTGTTGTTGCTATGAATCCTGCTTCCATGCACCGTTTGTTGATGTTATTCATTCATCCCTATTTTCGCCTTGCACGTTAGAGATGGATAACTAAAGCTGTAATACCTCATGAACAGAACATCAACATTTTTGGCACAAAAATTAGCGCGCGCTGAAGTTAGAAACGCTTAATAGCAGCGGTTTTGTGGTTTGATAATAATCCGCCACTTTCGTGGTTCTTTGATTTCTATTGGCAATTCCTGTTCCAACTTTTTCAACCTGATGCCCATCTTTTTAATTAACTACCATTTCAGACACCCGCCAGATGAACCGAGTAATACTTTCCACTGACTCTACAAATGTGGTACTCGCGCTATTATGCAAGCAAGCACACTATAAAGTGACTTACAATGCCTGGTTTCAGACGATGTCTACTGTTCAAATTCGATCTAAGAAACTTGTGATATGAAGCAAGGTCTGTCACTTCTACATGCCTAAATCGATGCAGCTCTAGTGTATTGCAAAGCTGATTTAGGCACTAGCGTCATATCAATAGATGAAGGAGTAAATTTGTTTTTTGATAGCCTTTTTTCGTTGCAGGTATGGCTTCACCGAGGCAAGGTTCACATAATTCCTCAACCAAGCACTGAGAGAGATGCCTGTCTTTTCCCCTTATACACACCTGCTGTTGAAGAGGCCTTGAAATGCGTGCGTTGTCATGGAGATTTAACAGAGGCATCGGAAAATGTCCAAAATGCCATTCAAGAACGACTGAAGACGTAAGCCAAGCTTGAATTCTTTTTTCCTTGTCACATCATGAAGTTGAGTAAAGCATTTGTGCGGTGGCCGTAATTAGCTTAGCATTTAGAATTAAGCTGCACATCTTAAACTGTATGTAATGCTCATTAATCCCTTCTTCTATTACAATAAAGGTGATTTCTCTCCTGTACCAAAGCTTTCCTTAATGGTAATAAATCATAGGTTGTTTCGTTGCCAAAAAATGTTTGGACAAACATGAACGAGATAAACATGACCATACAAGATGGTAACAGAAAAGAGCAAAATTCATGCATCAACAGGAAGGCAATGTGACGAATAGAAGAATTCATTATCTGAAAATTTCCAGAGATCTGTTGGAATATAATTACATCTTTACACGATGTACAATTATTCGCTGTAAAACGCTAACATATTCGTCATCGGAAGTACAATTTTTTTCAATGTTATGAGTATGTACAATCTAACTGAACTGTCCCATGTCCTAAAAGTCTTCCCAATTATTAAGTATTAGTAAGATGATGTGAACCGACCAGGGTGCATCAGTAGATATCAAAATAGTATTTATAAGATTACAAATTGTCTCACCTGTAATGATAGAATCGTAAATCCTGAAGTCGGGAAAACATCCGCGGACTTCATGAATAAGTCTGCGGCGGACGAAACGTCGGGCGATTTTGACATTGTATTTTTATTTGTCTTATAAGTCAGAAACATCGCCTTTTCAAGGGAGTGTTTTCAATTTTTCGCTAAAAAGAAAAATGGCAACAAAAAAGACTTGTAAGAGCAAGTTTCTGCAATATGTAGTTCGATCCCAGGGAAACTATGGTCAATGCAACTCGTTGAACTCACAAGATGTAGTGCTAAATACGTCATTGACTTAGTCATGACTCTTCACTTCATCTTGATTCTATCTCCTTTTTCACACGACAATTACAAACAAGTGTTTGATTATGTGGAGAGGCGGGCAGATATTGGTGGCTAGCTACTTTGATTGGAGAACTCAAAATTTGATGATAGTACGATCAGAAACCTATGTGTTGAGGCAACTGAAACCCTTCATGAGCAACAAGCAATTGTGTGATCTACATTTCAGCTGCTTTCGGTCCATTCTAGAGTGTTATTCCCCGTTCTTCGCCAATCTTTCGCAGAAACAAGTCATCGGGTCATTTCCGGTTCTTCGAATTGCGAGTGTTCATCTTTTGTGTCTCTCCATTACCGCAGAACTATACAAGGCTTCAGACTGTTCAGATCTTTGGCAACGGAAGTAGTAAGCAAGTGACAAATACTGGATAGCGCAAGATGGCCGCCGTCGTGGCTGCGTCCCCCCCCCCTCTGGCACGGCAGAGTGTCGTGGTCGGCCGCCGTGGTGCTTCGTGTCTGAGTCCCCCCCCCCCTCTGGAACGACAGAGGTTGTGGTCTGTCGTGGTGTGCCGGCCGGGTGGGTCCACGTTCACAACATGTTCGCTGACGTCCCCCCCCCCCTCTGCAACGACAGAGTGTGAGACTCGGGTGAGTGGGTCCGACCGCCTGGTGGACGTGGGCGACCGTCTAGGTTGACGTGGGCGACCGCCAGGATTAGTCTTGAGGCTATAGTGTGTGATGTTTTTGGTGCAATCTGCTGAATGTTGGGTTGTAAAATGGGTTGTTTCGAGTGGAAGGAGTGGTCGGATGAGAAAACGGAGGTCAGATTCGGATTCAGCGTGAAATTCTGCATCGGTAGGGTGAGTTTCAAGGCAATCGGCGAGAAAAACTGTTTCTTCAAAATTTTGACATAGAATGTGGGACGTTTTGGTGTGTAGCGCCCAAACGAAGCATCGGATGAGAAAACGGAGGCCAGATTCGGAATCTACGTGAAATTTTGGGTTAGGAAGGATGTTTCCAGCGAAATCGGAGAGAAAAAATTTTCGGCTGACGTCCCCCCCCCCCCCTCTGGACAGCTTGCTTCGATTTTGGCTTCTAGTGGACGGATTTTGTCGTGCGATAGCTCGTTTGAAAGCTAAGAGTGAGACAAATTCAGTGAAACAATCGGCTTGTTCCTATCTGTCTTCGTTCAAAAGTTAGAGCGGTTACAAGATTTTAGGTCGGAGCTCGCTTACCTGAAAAAATCCTAAGTGTCAGAGTGACTTTGTATGGGTAAAAATTTGAAAATTTTCCAAAGTGTGGAATTTCGACCTGGGACCGTCACCAAAACATTTTTCATCAAATTTCACTGACCTCCCCCCCCCCCCCGACAACAATCTTCTAACTTTGGTTCTAGTGGACGGATTTTGTCTTACAGCTACTCGTTTGAAAGAGGAGAAAAAACTGCTCGACAACATTTTTTGTTGCGAGTCAATCGGACCAGCCGTTCACAAGTTAGAGCGGTTACAAGATTTTAGGTCGGAGCTCGCTCACCTGAAAAATCCTAAGTGTCAGAGTGACTTTGTATGGGTAAAAATTTGAAAATTTTCCAAAGTGTGGAATTTCGACCTGGGACCGTCACCAAAACATTTTTCATCAAATTTCACTGACCTCCCCCCCCCCCTCTGGACAGCTTGCTTCGATTTTGGCTTCTAGTGGACGGATTTTGTCGTGCGATAGCTCGTTTGAAAGCTAAGAGTGAGACAAATTCAGTGAAACAATCGGCTTGTTCCTATCTGTCTTCGTTCAAAAGTTAGAGCGGTTACAAGATTTTAGGTCGGAGCTCGCTTACCTGAAAAAATCCTAAGTGTCAGAGTGACTTTGTATGGGTAAAATTTTGAAAATTTTCCAAAGTGTGGAATTTCGACCTGGGACCGTCACCAAAACATTTTTCATCAAATTTCGCTGACGTCCCCCCCCCCTCGTTCGGACAAAATTTCTTGAAACAAACTTTGGTTAAGGTCCCAGGTCAAAATTCGGAAGTTTTAAATTTTTCAAAATTTTCACCACACTGGAGCTCTCACACTTAGGAATTTTTTCACTTGTGGCATGTTACATGGACATGTGCTGGCGGACCAACTTCCCGTGGTCATATGAGAATGGTTCAGGTGTCATATTGTAAAGAATGATGAGACAAATCGTTTGCAACAAACCGGATGTCGCTACGATGAATACTTTCGGAGATAGAGCCATTTTAAGTTTTCTTCCGAGCATATATAAACCCCCGACAACGTAAGTCTGATCACTTCATCGAAAGACGAGGTAAGCGACGGTCGTCGCTCTGAGCTCCCGATATCGGGTGCAAAGGACTCTATCTTTTGAAGTAGGCAAGCTATCTTGCTACTTCAAAGTTTGTATGATAGAGTTTGATAGTGTCTTTACTACTGATAAAATTTTTTAAAAGTAGTATGAGTAGTAAAATGCGGAATTTTTTAAAAATTCTTAATTTTCACTTTTTTCAAAGTTTTAACATATAGACTAAGGTTTTCAAGTATCCTGAGTTCAAATCTGCTATCAGATTTGAAATTTAACTAAGTCTAAGGCAGCTTTGAGGGGTTAGATCCCAGCTACTGATCACTACCTTTGACTCGGCGTTCCTGTTACCACTTCGGGGCAGTGACAATGATGTCTTCAGCTGTAAAGAGCGGGTATCGGGGAAGATCTCTCACTTCCCTAGTGATCGGTACAAGGCCTTCGGGCTGTCGACGGGATCGAGTGCCACTCACTACACTCTTTAGGAATATGACTGTACTACATGATTCCAAACTTATACAAATTTCATTATCTTACAGCTAACGATAAATCAGGCATGGCCAACGACAAAAATCGAAAGTATCATATCAAAATGTGTGTGTGCGGTCGTATAAATCGCAGTGCGGACGCCAAGGCTCACGTCAAGAAGGCGGGCACCGGCCACATGATTGTCTTGAATAGGGTTGCGTGCGTGAAGTGTAGAGTGCTGAAGGGTGATGAGGATGAGGCGCGTTTCTACAGAGTGCATGCTGACTGTAGTGGTGGTTTAGTGACTGATTTGAGGTTTACACAGTTGATTGTGGAAGAGAGGGAGCGAATGTTGGCGAATGTTGCGAATGTTGTTGAGAATGTTGTTGAGAATGTTGTTGAGAATGTTGTTGAGAATGATGAGTTGGCGAGAGCGGTTGCGTCGTTGGAGGGTGAGATTGAGCAGCGGAAGAGAGTGCTTGAGAGTGATGATGAGGATGATGTGGATTTAGATAGGGAGCGTGTGAGGAAGCGTGTGAGGAAGTTGAGCTCTTCGTCATCGGAGGTGTCCGACATCGTCATCACCGACCCCCCGAAGAGCTCATCTTCCCCAAAAGTGAAGAGTGGTGGGATTCGTGTGCAGTCGGCGAGGTGGTTGAAGGATGAAGAGAAGAGACATGTTTCGCAGCAGATGGCGCATGAGTTGTTAGTGAATAAGTTTGAGAGTTTGAAGAAAGTGAAGGATGAAGTTGTGAAGGAGTTGGATGAGTTGAAAAAGAAGGATTTGAAGTCGAAGGAGGTGGCGGATGAAAACATTAGAATGAGGCGTTGTGTGACTGATTTGAAGAATAAGACGCGAGAGTTGGAAGAGAAGAATGATGCGTGTGAGAAGAGGGCGAGTGCTGCGGAGAGAAGAATGAGAGATGCAGAGGCGAAGTTTGAGGAGATGATGAAGGAGATGAGTGTGTTGAGAGCGAGGAATGTTGAGTTGGAGAGGACTGTGGCTCGGCGGGGTGATGAGAGGCAGGCGTGTGAGAAGTTGGAGCGCATGAGGGATGAGTGGGAGCGTGTGAATGAGGATCGCTTGTTTGAATTCCACATCCCTATTCGGGACAATCATTTGGCCGGCGAAGTATTAGTAAATAAAAGCCTCGACGAGTCCATCCTATGTTACAACGGTCATCCGAGCAAGAAGTGTCTGCATGCCAGCCTGAGAATGCGCGGCCATCTCCATAAATTTTCGATTCGGAAACGCGCGAGACTACCTAAGGATGACTAACTTGGTAAGTGAAAAGCAAATAAGATAGTATATCCTATTCTAATACATATCATTTTCATTGCAGATCTTTGCCCGCCTTCACCACCCCATCAATTTACTCCCGAGAACGAACCATCGGCTCTCTTAAGGGCCACCTAGGGGCAAGACATGATAGAACCTCCACGCGGTTTGCCCTGGGCAGTCTTCGGACTGGCGAATACTATCATTAAGTTGAATCTGCTATCAGTCAACTTGAACATTATGCAGTCGATTGCTATCCCTGAAGCATTCTGATTCGCTGTTGAGCAATTCATTGTTGAAAACCCTATATAAGCCAGAAGATTGTAGCGCTTCTCATTCAATTTGAAGTCACGATGGAAGCGACATCTGCCGACAACATTCCCGTCTTCACCGATGAAGACAACGGCATTCCCAACTTCATCATCCTCGACGAGTGGGATGAAGAGGATGAGAAGAAGGGGAAGATCAAGAAGATCATTTGGACGGATGGGGTGTGGACTCCTAAAACCACCCGCATCCGAAAGGTGCCAGATGCACCACCACGGCTGAGGCGGTATAGGGTTTATGACAACCTAAGCGTCATACCCATTGACTATTCCAGTCAATAGTCAAATTCACGTCCCCGAGAACGAACCATCGGCTCTCTTAAGGGCCACCATGGGGCAAGACATGATAGAACCTCCTCGCGGTTTGCCCTGGGCAGTCTTCGGACTGGCGAATACTATCATTAAGTTGAATCTGCTATCAGTCAACTTGAACGTTGCAAATGAAGTTCGGTGTAATACTTCCTTTCGACGGGCGTTCCTGTAAAGGGCGGCGGTGAAACCCGTAGCTATGCATACCGCAAGGGACATTCGGCAATGGTCAATCTTGTTAAACCTCTCTGCGTCATGTTTGCAAGTGATTGCCTCTGTCTCAACGTAGTATGCATTCGCGCCAGGGCGACATTTAGCCAACTGTCGAAGGTTGCCTAAAACTTTCCATTGCATACGTTATGAGAACCATGAGTTCTACCTGTCTCTATCAATGAGACGAATTGATGAATGGAATGAAATGGGAGGACACTCACGCGCCACACGCAACATAACACACTTCTCTCTTCCGTAGTCTAACAAGCTCTTTACACATGGATCGCAGTCGATTGCTATCCCTGTATCAGAAGTGTAAGCTATCTTAATTTATTTGACACTATTTTATCTACCATCATCGTCCATATGAAATGTTTTTAGATTTACAAGTTAGACTAAGCGTGCTACTATTTCCAAATGAAAAAGTATACATGGTTAAATCATCCACTTAAGCCCATCCATAGTCTAACAAGCTCTTTACACATGGATCGCAGTCGATTGCTATCCCTGTATCAGAAGTGTAAGCTATCTTAATTTATTTGACACTATTTTATCTACCATCATCGTCCATATGAAATGTTTTTAGATTTACAAGTTAGACTAAGCGTGCTACTATTTCCAAATGAAAAAGTATACATGGTTAAATCATCCACTTAAGCCCATCCATAGTCTAACAAGCTCTTTACACATGGATCGCAGTCGATTGCTATCCCTGTATCAGAAGTGTAAGCTATCTTAATTTATTTGACACTATTTTATCTACCATCATCGTCCATATGAAATGTTTTTAGATTTACAAGTTAGACTAAGCGTGCTACTATTTCCAAATGAAAAAGTATACATGGTTAAATTATTCACTAAAACCCCATTCAAGTAAGTCAGTATGAAAGCAAAGATAATACGAAATAAACATTTATTATGGCATGTATTTCAAAAGGTCTTCATCGTCAATATCGTCCCAGAGTCTGGCTTCACATAGATTACAAAAACAGTTGAGCTGCTTTAAACGTTCTTCTGCAGCGTCCCTCACTTTCTCAATGTACGCCCACTCCGCCACGGTTCGCGGTTGGGAGTTAGGGGTGTACCACTCCCATATTTGATGCAAGTGCGACTTGCTGGTCATCTCCATCACCCCTTCGGCATCATATTGTAAATATTTCCACCGTATGCCTGTTAGGTCGGGCAACTCCTCTTCATCCTCCTCCGATAATGATAACTTTCGTATATTGTCGAGATTGTATGTCTTCTCCACCTTCGCCTTTCTTGGTGCATTTGGTGTAACGAGCACCTTTGCTGATGTATATGGAGAGGAGAACTCCAATGCGGTATTTGGTGTTGTTGGAGGACTTGTCATGTTGTCTTTGAAATGCTGACTTTGAATAATGATAACTTTAACATTTTTCCTATTCTTAAGTATACACAAGCAGCCAATCAGAATGAACATCCAATGAATAAAGAGGATGAAAGTATATAAGCAAAGTGACATCCGTGTCATTTCACTCTGTCTTTGAGACGTATAAGTGAAGTGTTCTCTAGCGAATTCTGCTATTATTTGAGGTGTACAAGTGAATTCCAAATTTGAGACGTATTAATTGAGTGAAGTCTCTATCTTTTTGAAGCATCAACCTTAAACTTGATTTCATTGAAATGGTAAGTTGAAGATTTCCTCTCTCATCTCCCTCAAACGTGTGGTTAATAGCATCTTCCTCAATTTCAGGCATCAACTTCATCACCAACGCCCTCCCTTCTCGAGGAAAGTTTAGAGTTATTGAGTCAAGGTAGGTTGTAACACTACACTGAGACTTGAACAGAGATGAAAGAATGATTTCTCTTTCAGGTGATGTGAGTTCCAGCTCAGGACTCTCGCGGCAAGGCAACGAGTGGGAATGTGCCGACTGCGGACATATGTTTACAAGGAAGCACAGTCTCCTTCGACACATCAAACAACGTGTGTGTCAACGCAAAGCGGCATCAATCTCCGGAGGTGAAGTTGATTCTGACGATGACATCTCCTTTCCTTGCGATTTGTGCCCTCTTTCTTTTGATAGTCACTTTCAACGATCTTCGCACAGACTTCAACACACGCATGCAAATGATCACTACACCAACGGTACCTCTACCATCTCCCTCATTAATGTTTCACATAATAATTTAGTACGCGACTACTGCATGGAGTCCAATACTCAAATAGTAGATTTTCCTGAGTGGCTCCTTCAAAATTCTAACATTATCGAAGCGCTCTTCAATAATTTAGACAATTTTAGAATGAAGGCGCTCATCTACCTTAAACTAAAATATATTAAGATAGATTTTCAAACGGGTCAAGTGACGGAGAGAATACAGTTTCATGTTCCTTCCTCTTCCGCAACCGAAGTTGTAGACTGCGAGTCTTGGCTAAATTTTCACATTCAATGTTTAAAATCAAATGTAGATAAATTCAATCAGCGCGACAGCGCTCTCATTTTTGATGGTGTGGACTCAGCCATGTTCAAAATTTCCCTATTAGAAAGTCATGCAGCTCGAGGCACATTTAAACTACCAAAAACGTTGTATAATAAGAAAGCTGTCATCAATGTCGATTGTACATCACAGTGTTTCAAATATGCAGTCCTATCCATCCTTCACTATAATGATATCAACGCGAATCGAAATCATACCTATAGCTATAGACAGTGGGAGGATGAACTAGACTTTGAAGGTTGTGATAGTAACAACATGAAAATCAAAGATGTAGAAACGTTCGAAAAACATAATAAGATTAAAATTGTCGTTCACGTGTGGGAGAAGGGGTTGAAGGGTGCCCGCTATAATTCGCGTTCGAGTTGTTATGAACGTACAGTAAACCTGTTATTAGTAAAACAGGATGATAGTGAGGAATGGCACTACTGCGGTATTCCCAAAATCTCTCGCTTATACCACCACTTAGAAAACTCTAGTAGAGAGTTATATTACTGCGACAGATGTATTCGCCACTTTAGGAGGAAAACTAAATTTGAAACTCATTACGAATGGTGTAAGCGAGGTAAATTACAAATGGAACGCATGCCCAAAGATAAAATCTTTTCACATAGGGATAATGGTGACGAATTAAGTCCCCTGCGTGTCATTTACGCAGACATCGAATGCTATATCGATGATAACATCCACAAGCCAGCAGCCATATCCTGCTATGAAGTATGGCATGACCACTTTAGGAATAGACAAAACAAAATGCATACTTGGCAAGGTGAAGATTGCATTTCAAAATTTCTAGAATTTCTCGATAAAGCTGCTAAATTTCAACAATCATATGATTCCCAATTGCAGCGTAAGTCACTACATATGTCAGATGAAGACAAACAAAAATTTGAAAGTTGCACATCCTGTCCTAAATGTCATAAAACGTTTGATGACGATAAAATTAAGAAAGTGCGTGATCATGATCACATCACTGGTATATTTAGAAACGCACTCTGCTCCAAATGTAACTTTTCACTTAGGTTGAGACGTCGTGTACTACCCGTCATTTTTCATAACTTTAAGGGCTATGACAGTCATATGCTCATAAAAGGAGGGTTGAGCCAGATGAAATCGTGGCAGTTCAATGTAATAGCACAAACGAGAGAAAAATTCATGGCAATGACAGCAAAAGTACCAGTAGATAAAACTAAAGAAAATAAGATAGTCTTCTTCGAAATAAAATTTTTAGATTCATTTCAATTCATGTCAGCGTCACTAGCTTCTCTCGTTCGAAATCTCAAGTTTCTTCCCCATAGTCAAACTTTGAAGAAACACTATCCAAACTTAACAGATGACATGATCACTCGCAAAGGAGTCTTTCCTTATGCGTATTTTAGCTCAATGTCTAAACTAAATGAAACAACCCTTCCTTCCATTGACAAATTCAAAAACGATTTGACGGGTGAAGATTGTCCAGTAGAGGACTATGAACATGCTCAAGAGGCATGGACAAAATTTGATTGTAAAACGTTTGGCGATTATATGATCGCTTACTTAGAATTAGATGTCATTTTGCTGGCTGATGTCTTTCAGGAATTTCGACGAGTGGCATTAGAAGAAGACAAATTAGATCCTGTCCACTTTGTCAGTCTACCAGCCATGTCCTTTAAATCAGCCTTTAAAATGACTGGTGAGACCATTCATCTCTTACAAGACCCCGAGATGTATAACATATTTGAGCGCGGAATACGCGGTGGTCTCACATTTGTGAATAAACATCACATAAAATCTGAAACAGTAGGTAATGATCATATCCACCTAAAGTACTACGACCAAAATAATTTATATGGCAGTTCACTGTCTAAACCACTACCTCATTCCGAGTTTAGTTGGTTAAATCAAGATGAGCTTGTGTATTACTCCAACCCTTCAAACATACTGAAGATTCCAGATGAAGGTGATTGGGGATATTATTTTGAAGTGGATTTGATTTATCCAAATAGCATTAAAAATAAAACTGCTGATTTCCCACTCGCACCTGAATCTGGTGAAGTGACTGAAGATATGTTTTCACCATTCATGTCACAATTTCATAATAACTTAATAGAGTGTGGACAGCCAAGGTACAAACCATGCCGCAAACTTTTACTCACCCAATATGATAAGAAAAATTATCTCGTACACTTCTGCATATTAAAATTCTATTTAGAAATGGGCATGCTTCTAAAGTCAGTTCACCGCATTATCAAATTTAGACAGAAAGCCTTCCTCAAACCCTACATAGATAGTAACAGTCAAAAACGTGCACTCGCCCAAAATAATTTTGAAAAGGATTTTTATAAATATAAGAATAACAGTCTATTCGGAAAGACCATGGAGGATGTTAGAAAACGTATGAATTACAAACTAGTCGTTGATGAACAAAAATATCACAAATTGACCTCATCACCTCTTTTCATTGATAGAGACATCATCGATCAGGATCTTGTAGGTGTTAAAATGA
Organism: Prostheceraeus crozeri; assembly: GCA_907163375.1. NCBI lineage: Eukaryota > Metazoa > Platyhelminthes > Polycladida > Euryleptidae > Prostheceraeus > Prostheceraeus crozeri. The sequence continues at coordinate 320,858 of CAJQUW010014817.1, forward strand.
TTAAATCAGAAGTTGAGTTGTGTAAGCCCATCTATATTGGCCAAGCTGTACTAGATTACTCTAAGCTTGAAATGTACCAACTCTTTTATAAAATACTAAAACCATGTCCTCTCGTAAAAGAGGTTCGTTTGTTGGGTGGTGATACAGATAGTTTCTTCTTAGGTATTACCACTCAAAAAGATTTAAATTTTAATGAAGTAGGTAAGTCATTAGAAAAATATTTCGACACATCTAACTACAATCCCACTCATCCACTCTATTCCATACAGAATAAAGCCAAACTTGGTTGCTTTAAGGATGAAACAGCAGGAAAGGAAATAGATGAAATGATTCTCCTCCGCCCTAAAATGTATTCCATGAAATTAAAAGAATGTGCAGATAGTATTAAGCGTGCTAAAGGAATATCAAAATCAATTGTCCAAAAAATGAAACATCGGTCCTATAAGAAGGCCTATAAAAATAAAAATATAACGTTTGTCAATATGACAATCTTAAAATCACAAATTCATACTGTAAAAACGTACACATTTAAGAAACGAGCGCTTTCAGCATGGGAGGATAAGAGGTGTTGGATAGGACATAACACATCTCTTCCACATGGACATCCTGATACAAACATACCTCCACCCAAAAGAATAAAACTCACGCTACCACATTCAGGAGATGTATTGACATAATCAACTTTAACTCAGTATTTTGATGTTGCTTTCTATAGATATACATGGTTGTTTTATGTATCACATGAGATCGTTTCTTCCTTGTGAATATATGCCTACAGTCAGCCCATTCCCCCTATATCTGTGAAAAGACTTTTTCATATACATATTTTTATTTCAATAAACATATCACAATGACTTCACTTTGTTTTCCGAAACACTAACGTTATGAGGGATTTAGTATCTTTCACATGGATGCACTCTTGTAAACCATTGGTAATTTTGATAGCAATAGAGGGTATAGTTTGTTTGACGACGGGATGATAGAAAATAGATTCAAACATCTTCTCGACTATTCCATATGAAGCGTCTTTATCATGAATGAAATCACGTAAAATGTATTCTTTTTTCTCGCCAACAGAAATAGGTAGAATCAAATCACTTTGAATGTAAAGGTGCTGTTCATGTTTATCAAGTGTCATTGGTGTTTCTATACCAATCGTATGCGCAGCATTAAACACAGTTTGTAGCATTGAAAAACCAAAGAGTTTTTTCAAATTTTTACTCAATTGACATTGAATGTCATCACCCAGTTTCAGAACAACGCGTTGATTTTCAATTGAAAACGAAATGTGGTGTGTCTTTACATCATATTTACTTTTCATCACATGCTTCAACTTCTGTTGTATATAAGGATTTACTACATGAATGAAGCTTTCAACTGTATGATATAGACGCGGCATTATATTGATAGCAACTTTAGATTCTTCATAAGACTGGTAAATTTTCTTGATGCGATCGCCATAGATGTCCACCCACCATTCATCATTAACTGAATCAGCTTTAGTGTGATATTCATGAGAAGCATACACCACACCGCTTCCAATAATAGGTGTATAATGTCTTACAAAATGACGCAAGGTTGGAGAGAAATAAACTGTAAGTTTGTCATTATATTTCTGAATAACCAACTTATTTTTGTCCGCCATAATTTTCTCTCCATACTTCTTACCCACAGTCTCATTCCATCGTTTTACTAACTCAATAAGTGATAAAGGTTGAACACCACGCTTTTTCAAAATGATGCGTTCTTCGCATTCTACAACATCTTCATCAAATATTTTAAATCTATAATGAAATTTGTTGATTCGATTTGAATAAACTTTTCTAACATTTGCAGTAGCAATTGACGTTAGATGTAGTCCATGACCAAAACCGAGATGCGGATAGAATTCACTATCCAACCTCAGCGTAAGACCTTTAGTAAAAGAATGAAAGCGGAGGAACTGTCTCCCACTCCAATGATAGATAGTAAACTCATAAGCTTTCTGATTTTTATTCTTCATGATGGAAGTATTACCACTGTTGAATGCCTTAATAATTTTCTCATTCCCAAATGGCTCATAAGAATCTGATTTTATCTGAATCCATTCATAGTTCCACTTTCCATCTGATGTTAAATTGTATGGGAACTGGAATGCATTATTCATCGTTATTCCATCATGGGTGCGAGGAGTCAATATCATTTCTTCCAAATCATTCACATTCTGAATATTGCTATCATAGCAAATACTAGAAACGCCAACCTCCCATTCACCTTCTAAATGCAGTGGCCGATTTAATTCTACTCGATAGTCTGATGGTTTATTTTTGGGAAATTTATTCATAGAAGCATTACTGGGCAAGTAGATTAGAAACGAGTCCTTATTTTCACTTTCCATATTATTCACATTGGAAAAATATATTAGCATACGTTTGCATTAACTCTTCATTCGGAAATGGAGTGTGATACTTGTCACAGCATCTTTATGAAAAGGAATTAACGCACCAGCATCGTCATAAATGGCAATATCAATTTGTGGGATGTAGTTTGATTTCAGCTTTGTATAATGCACTTTCTTGAAAGTATGCTCAGATAAAATACTGCAGCTCTTTGGCTGGTATGGTATCATTGCTAGCAATGGAGCTTCAACATCTCCCACACGTACATCTTCACCAATATTGGAATATATCTGAAAATAGTTAATACGACGCGATAGCGACATGTCTGCGCTAGCTTTGGTTACAGTACCACTTTTAAAGATATTTTGGTCAAAACCCAAAATGTCCATTAGAGTTTTATCCATAATTAGTTCAATACCTTTTCCACTTATAGTGAGAGACAAAGTACCTTCTTTTTCAGAAAATGAAATATGTTGGTCATTAATCACTTCATTTAAATAATCTACAACCAATTTAACTGAAGTAATGATGCGAGGCATCAACACTCTTGTTTCATGTAAGATACCACCGAAAGGCTCTACACACTTTCTGTATAAAGATACGGTCCATTCTGTATCAAATTGATTTGACCTTTCACATGGTAAATGTTGCATATTAAATTTTCCATGAACAGCTGCAGAATGATGTCGCAAGAACTGATGAAAATCTTTTGAACAAACTAATACTAGATCATCATCATTTAATTTACTTATTGCAATATGATTAGATGATTTAATATAAGTCAATGTTGCCACTTGTTTACCATCAACTCGAAGGAGATAATTAAATTTCTTCAATAATGTTTCAGGAGTCATGTTTGTCTTTCTTGGCTTAATCACAATCTTCTTCACCAACGTCTTCTCATTTTTTGGAATAAGATCTACATAATAAGCTTCCTCTCGATATATTAACTGTTTATGAGCACTTATGTGGTAATTAACGTTAAAATTATCATAGGTTGTCAAGGCGCTAGCGAGGTAACCTAAATCATTTCTTAAACTTGGACTTAAACCAACAATCCAATCTTTCTCAACTACATGATGTATATAAGTATAATCATCATTGTGTGGAGTAAATTGGGCAATATGTTTACACGCTTTATTCAAGAAATCATATATAAACTTTTTACATGATAAGAGATCTTTCTTTGGCCACTGTGGAATGTATACTCGGCAGCCCTTTTCACATTGGTAAGCAGCTGTACGTCTCATATTAATAGTCATCACCTCATGATCAAAAGTATAGACACAGTTGCTATAAACAAGTTGAGTGACACCCACTTCCCAATTCCCATTTAGCTGTTGTGCATGATCAATGGGAGTAGAAAAGAGTGCGGCTCGATTACTAGTAAATCTCTTTGTAGCCGCATTGCTAAGCAAAATATGATAAAACGACATTTTTATATTGCTAATCTGCAACTTTGCATAACATCATGAAGACTTGGATTTTGGACTCTCTACAATATATCAGAGTTGATCGTGATGGAAACGTACATTTCAAAAATTCTCATGGTCATACATCAAGAGGAATTACATTAACATGGCGACAATTTGTCAACCTCAATGATATCATGAGGGATTTGGAATATTTTGAAACATTAAGATTCATCTCCTTGGGTGATCAAGTTTGGCTTCAACATTACAGAAATGAAATTCAAATCTACCATTCTCATTCCGCAAACTGTTTCTCATTTCGCAAATACAATTGGGAGAAGTATAGAAGATACATACATCGCTCCATCATGACATTTATTCGTCGTGAGTTCATCGCCCTACTATGCAAATCTTAATCAGACATGACTATCACGCACCATGAGTTGGAAATTAGATTCCCTACAACGTATTGAAACGGATCATGATCGAAACGTCTATTTCAAAGATTCAACTGGAAATGTGAGAAGAGAGTTTGCTTTATCTTATCGCCATTTTCAATCTCTACATCATATCATGAAGGATTTAAAATACTTCTATATGAAAAGACATTCACGTATTGGAAATCGCATCTGGTTGCGCGTCAACAATCGGCGAATTCAACTCTATCATTCCCAACTTCATACTAACTTCACATTTCATCAAGGTAGTTGGGAAAAGTATAAAAGGAAGGTACATCGCTCAATTTACTCATTCTTTCATCATGAAGCGCCATCGCTACACCATCGTCAACATTCTCCGCCGCTTCAGACTCTACACCAAAATCGATCTCACAACATTACACCAACAGCTTCCAAACAGCAAGTATTACCCGGGCCGTCCTCAAATGTTAGTGGTGAAGATGAACAATTCACGGAATCTTCAACTCTTCCCAAATGGGACTGTACAGATTCTCGGCGCCCTTTCTCATTCATCGGCGCAGTCAATGCGCTTAGAGCTACAAAGACTACTACGTCGGATATGGAAGAGGGAGAGGTGTGTGATGTCGAATCTGACTGTGGACAATATGGTGATCTCTACTCAATTGAGTGACAGTCTATCATTTTTGAAGATTCGTACCAGCAGTTACAGTTTGTGTTATGAACCCGAACTTTTTCCTGCAGCTCTCATTAGTTGTTGGTTACCTGTGCATGTGGCAATCTTTCATAATAGTAAAGTGATCATTACTGGACTAAAATCTCATGTACAAGCAAATATGATCCTAGACTATCTCATTGAGTATGTACGTACCCAGCGGATTGTAAAATAAAAAACAATTTTTCCAACATGATGTTTTTATTTCAAATCATGATAGAACTTACAAATCATTTTTTCATTAGAGGATGGATTACATGAAAAGTTTTGAATAACAGATGCAAATCGAGATACATGTAAACGTTTTAAGATGAAGTACAGTACAAAAGCACCACACGTTGATGAAAGTGGATGTTGTAGTATGCGTTCATTTCGCTGATATTGACGCGTATGTTTTCTCAACCACTGCTGTGTTGGTATATTTGGAGGTTGAGCAAGAGAGTCAAATAGTTCACCACGTCGGTCTTCTCCAATAAAGATCGCTTTCCAATGCTCACCGCCTAAATTCTGTGAATGAGTGTTTAGCACAATAAAGATGGGATAGTGATTTACTGCAGGTGGTAAGGTATCGAGTGAATAGACATTATCGAAAGCTTTCAACGTCGCTTCGTCTGCATTACGCTGCACTTTAGTCTTAATATCGTCAGCAGTCAACCAACTCATTAACGATTATACTGAAGAATCACGTCACGATACTTTGTAATTTCAATATTTGAATCGAAGACTGCATAAATTAATACATTGATCGTCTCAGGTAGTGTTCTTTTGAACGTCAAATCCAAACGAATATTATGAGGCACGTTCGCTTGACGATAGGGTGCACTAATATCGCTGTCAGCAGTCAAATCAAATGCATAAATAGTATATCCACTCTTAAACTCTTTCATAGTCAGTCCGTTGGTGTCATCCGTATTGTAAAAGCCAAAGACATCCATAAAATCAACATAACTGCGCATAAATTGATCCGAAGCAAAATCTGGTTTGTAGGGTGGACCAGGATGACTCACACCATTTACACGTAAAGCAATTTCACTTAACTGATTGTGTTTAAAATTGAAAGGATTCTTCTTTATATTACCATTAAATGCATCATTTTCAACCATTGCCACCATGAGGAGCTTCGGTGCTTCTGATGGAAAGAGGCCATCTTTCATGAAACTCTTTTGATCTTTCGGAATTGTAAAGGTGAGAAGCTTTGTATGCTGAATGGGGTAAATGGCATTTTGGCGGTTAAGGCCTTCAGCATGCCCTCTAATGACACTTGGATTCGGTACTACTCGACGAATGTAAAGTGCAATATCTTCCACATGAATTCTAAAATTGTCAACTTTAGCAAATGCATTCAGCGCAAATTCAGGCTTATTCAATGTCAGCTTGAGTCGCATGCTGGTATTACACAGTAAAAACTTTGACTGTCTAAAGAAGTCTAAATTCAGCGGACCATATAGCTGACATACTCTACTATCTTTAATCATAGCAGATCGCTTTACAAAGCCACTGTTTGTTTCAACATCAAATTTTCCTGCTTCATCTCTGTACCATCCCATGGCTTCCATATGACTTTTTTGTGCTGCTGGATGAAACTGTGATACATGATTGAAATATGATTTATAGGGATAATCGCTTTGACCACCTTCCACCTGCTGCTCTCCAATCGTTAGAGAAACATCACGAAGTAATGTAGTCAATGGTAAATTGTTCAGTCCAACTTTATGTGCATCGTCAATAGCAGTTCCATCTGCTTGCTGAATTCTAAACCTCAAATCAAGCATCGCATAACTCAAATCTATGTAGTCATCACTACCACCAGGAATAACAAATTCAATGGGGCCAGCATTCTCAGCTGTTCGAGGATGATAATCTACAATACTTGAACTAAGAATATCTGTCTGTATGGCTTGTTGATCGAACAAACAAAAACCGGAAGTTTTACACTCCATGATTAGAAGTTATAGCAGCGTCGTCGTTTAGCGCCTGATGAATGATTAGAGCCTCTGCGACGTTTGCGTGAATGCCTTTTGACTGAAGATCGCACTTAACAATAAATACAGAATAAAAGAAATAAATACAAGACTTAAAGAAAAAACTAAATAATATAAGCAGACGAAGCTTAACGACATAAAACGCACCATAACCAAAGATCATAGAAAAACAAAAAAACCTAAATAAACAAAAAAATAAAGCCATGAAAAAAAAAAAAAAAAAGGAATAATAAGAAACAAAGATAAAAAAAAAAAAGTAAAATGAAAAAAACTAAATTAAAAAAAAAACAAAAAAATAAAAAATAATCAAAAATAAATAAACAACAACGACACCCCCCCCCCCCCCCCCCCCTACTATCCTCGCGCCCCCCCCCTCGCAGCGGCCGGCGTCATCCACTGTCCCGCGGACCCCCTACCCCTCCCACCTGCCCAGGCGGCCCCGGCCAGCCCGCCGCCGCCCCTCAGTCGGCTGACCGCATCCCCGATCTACCTACCCTCATTCTCCCAACGCCACCCGCCCCACCCCCCCATGCCCCCCCTACCCACCCGGAGCCCCCCCCCCAACCAACACCCCCCCCCCACCCTAGCACACACCCCCTTTCCCACCCCCCCCCTGCCGCCCCCCCCCCGCCGCTCCGCGTCCCACCCGCCCCCCCCCCCCCCCCCCACCCCCCACCGCCCCTCCGCCCCTCCCCCCCCCCCCCACCCCCCCCCAACGCCCCCCCCCGTCCCGCCCCCCACCCCCCCCCCCCCCCCCCCCGCCCCCCCGCCTCCCCAGCTCCCCCCCCGCACCCCCCCCCGCCCCCACCGCCCCCCCCCCACCACCCCCACCCCCACGCCCCACCCCCTCCCCCCCGCCCACCAGCCCCCCCACCCGCCCACCCCCTCGCCCCCCCGCCCACCCCTCCCCCCGCCCACCCCCCCCCCCCCCCCCCGCCGCCCCACCCCCCCCACCCCGCCCCCCCCCCCACCCCCCCCCTCCCCTCCACCCCCACCCCCCCCACTCTCCCCGCCCCCCCCACCCCCCCCCCCCCCCACCCACCGCCCCCCCCCCCCCCCCTCCCCCCCCCCGACCCCACCCCTCCCGCCTCCCTACCCCCCTCCACCCTCCCCCCCCCACACTCTACGCACCCACTCCCGCCGCCCTCTCAACCCCTCACGAACCCGGCCAAACCACCTTCCCCCCCGCTGCCACCCATCGCCGCCCCCCAGGCTCCCCCGCCGCCTACCCCCACACTCATCACACCCCAACACTCCCGTTCCCCCCCGCACCCCGCACCTCTCCCACACAACTCCCGGCCACACCCCCGACGCCTCCTACCACCCTGACTGCCCCCTGCTCGCCCACCCCCCCCGCTCCCCCCCCACTGCCAGCCCCCGTGTGCTTGCACCACTCCGGCCACCGCCCACACCCCATCGCTCCCCCCGCCAGCCTCTATCCTGCGGACCAGCCCGGTCTCCTCCGCCCCCCGACTTCCCCGCAGCCGGCTCCCCCCCACCCCCCCCCCCCCCCGCAGGCACTCCCTCACCCCCACGTACCCCCTACCCCCACCCCCGCTCCGGCCTCGCCAACCCTCCCCTCCCCGACCGCTCCAGACCTCGGCGTTTGCTCTCCCGCCCCCACACCCCCCCCCTCCCCAACCCTCCGCGACCTCCGCGCGCTCTGCCCAGCCCACACCCTCACCCCGCACCACCCCCCCCCGCAATCCCTGTCCCCCCCCCCCTACGACCCACCGCCGGGCGCCCCCCACAACACACCCCATCCCCCATCCCCACATTCCTACCCCGAATAACGCCCCCGCCCCCCCCGGCACCCACCTCCCCATCTTCGCCTCCTCGCAGCGACCCCGACTACCGCGCCTGCCTGCCCGCTATACATCCTACTGCGCCGCAGCTGTGCCTGCCTCTCCGCCCCGCCCACTCCCAGTCCCCTACCCGCACCCGCTCGCAGTAACCTTACCTTCCTTTAATCAAACCACTCGGATATACGTAGCAAACCTTACTAGAAGCGACCCACCCTCCCATGGTCATGCACTCCCTGATATTTCACCCGCGTTCACTTCCCCCGAATTCCACCCGCCAGCTCTTCCACACCGTATCCTCCCGCAGGCACGATCACTGCTCGCCCCTACACCAGCCACAGCCAACGGCATTACTTAAAACATTTCGTTTTAAAGGATCTACCGACATTGGATATGAGTGGTGCTTTACAACTGCTTTTCAGGTGCACCAAGTATGCTACCTCAACGTTTGCGGCGAGCACCGATGTAAATTTGTCCCTCACCACTGACGTAGGAGGGTCGTGAATTAAAATGAGGCAGTTGGATTCATAGCCTCAAACCCTAAACATGTTTAGTTACAAACTTTGCATGAAGTCACTGTCGATCCACTTAGATGAAAAGATGTCGGGCACGACGCATCCAAGAGTTCATACTTGAAGGATAACCAGTCCATTTAACAAGACACCATTCTTCACCTTGCCGTTTTTTACCTCGAATGATTTTCTCTACCAAATATGTTTCACTTTCAGTGACTACCTCAATCTCATCGCGGTAAAAGCTACCCTCAATTTCTTCATGATCGTAATCTTTCAACTTGTAGGTGGTCGGAGAGTCTTTTTGATTAATCCTTGATACTGTAAATACCTCCTCTGTCCAATTCGGAAGGTACCCTTTAGCAAAAACACTTTTCCACCCCCCTTTTTGGCAAGATACGAACTTTATCGCCATATTTTAACATCACGTTTCACATGAGTGCGTGTTACGTTGGAATGATTACGCGCACTTTATTCTACATTGTCTGCACTTTACATATTCTGGTTCTGTTGAGTCCAATAGGAACGATGGATAGATGTGATTGTTAGGAATGGATGGAAGTGTATCTTGTAGAACCTTTTGTCCAATTTTGTGTCATGTTGCCCAGTTAAAATGTCGCCACAAGCGATTTTTTAATGTGCGATTATAAACGTTCAAACGAGTGCAGCTTTATAAGCGCTCTTTACACTAAAACAAAACTCAATGTCCTTTGCCTCTCAAATAATCTTGTCACATGCTGATTTTCAAACTTCTTTTCCTATGATCACATCTGAAATTCTTTTTGGAATGCGGACCTTTCTCGAAAAATTGTCTTGGTATGCTTCTTGCTATTCCTTTACCCTCTCTTTAGTTTTTAAAGGTTTGAGCCCACCGCTTAACGTGAGAAAATTTCAATGACGGGTTAAAATAAAATTATTACCCGAGTTTATGTTTTGAAATGGACTGGCACACACATCACACAAATCTGGCTTGCCACTGCTTCATCGATTGTCTCTATGAAACAATATAATGGCGGGTGCGGGTACTTCTTTTTCGCTTGTTTGTGGAGTGTATAGGTAGTCCTGACCCTTTAACCAACGTTTCACTTGTTGGATTGTGGAAGACCATCAAGCTTTTTGATTAATTTCTTGAAGACTGACAATATCCTGCCGGATGTTTTACATTCTAATAGAATTGACTTCAAACGTATTCTGTCGATGACGACTGACTCTTTTTTCCTCCTTCGCATCTTTTTGTTTTCTTGGCCTTTATACATTTACAACAACTGACAGCATTTAGCGTTTTGCGGTTAGGTTGCGATCATGTTCACATTTGCTTAGGGGTTTCATTATGAAGGAGCTGGAGCAGCTAAGTGCTAAGTGACAACGACATTCCACCTCTGGCTGGCGTATTTACATGGCACGCAACACATCTGGCTGCATTATTACTTGTCTGGAGAACATGGTATTTCCTGGGAGGAGACTGTTTTACGTTTTCCTTTTACCAGTTTTACGTGGGCGATTGTAGACCTACGTACGCGTTCTTCCCTTTGTTTGCTAGTTGATGTGTGGGAGGGGATGTTGCAGGTGACGCCTCTAAACCAAATTTGTTGGCATTTTCATCGCCTGAAGCATTGGAGTAGTAGCCACTGTTGAATCAAGTTCTTTCAATGTCTCATTATTTAAAGCAAATTTTGGCACATTATGCTTTTTCAATAGTTTAAGAAAGTATGACAAAACCAGGTGGAACATAGCCCTGACGGCGCTTTCTACGTGTCGCATACTGAATCAAGTCTTCATAACGTGAAGCATCAATCACTTTATTTTCATCTGTAATGATTTCTCCTCTATCATTTACATAGAGATGGGATCAAATACTGTTTGAAAAGGAGATGTGGCATTTGTGCGCGAGATGCTAAAGGTGTAGCAGTCGATACAGAGTCCCGCATCTGATTCTTCAAGTTTATCAATTGCTCAACAGTTTCCGATTGTAATAATACAGCACGATGTGGATCTTTGATGTGAACATTTTGCTGATAATCTATTTCTTTCCTATACATTTGATTTGCAAGAGGTTGCTTTACTTGCTGCATGGCAGTCAATTGTACATATTCATCCTGAGGAATAACAATCATGCGAGAATAAGAACTCATAGTTTGTAGATAATCATGGGTTTTTTAAAAATATCACTTTCGAACTCTAATTTCTTCCGGGGACACTTCTTGCGTAAAGTCAATGAATAAGTGAACCGTATTGTTCTTTCAGTTAAAGTGCTTGAAAAATTTCAATTTTAAGGCTTTTGTTCCTCTGGGTGCAATCTTGTCCGCGCTAAAATTTCAAAGTTGGACTTTTATCTCGCGGATTCTTGAATATAGGGGCATAATGGTAGTGTGTATTCAGGTTTTCGTGTACGAGCTTCCTTTTCCATCAGGAAACGCAAATTTTGTTCGTATCGTGTATTTGGGTTGTAAGATCGTTGATATAAACTTACCTTTTATGGGGTGTGCTGCGCGTTGAGTAACATATCCTGTAAACATCTTTTGAAATTCTTCCTTTCTTTGTAATAAATCATCCTAATACAACAACTATCATAGACCTTGAAGTTTAATCCCACTGGAATAATTCCTTCATTTCGAAATAAAGTTGCGACTTCTGCTATTCCCTGATAAAAAGCGACGGATCGATTAAATACCATAACACCAAATCACTCGATTGATAGGTTCCTTAAACAACTCCCTTCTTTTATCCAATAAATTCAGCGTGAAAACAGTTTTACCTGCATGAGATGGACCTGATACAGTCAGAACTTTATCACATTGAAGTCTGAAATCCAGTTTATTACTTTGAGACTCAACATTTGCATAATTAACGCTTAGAGCCAAAGATATTTCCCAATAGGTTGCCCACGGCAGGAGCTATCATTGGAAGTATTGCTGAAAGGAAACCGCCCTTTTGTGTTAGAGTTTTCCTCTTTCTTAGAGGGCGACTTTAGGATTCGGAGATGAAACCGCAAATTTTGTAGCATATCGCTTAAGTAACTTTCGTTGTTTGTTTTGGAGCTTATTTCTTCGTCCTCAACTTTCTCACATGAGAAATAATTTCACAAATGAATTTATCGTTAGCATGTCGTATAGCATTGTATCGCTGATTTGCTTTCATTCGTCGGAGAGCTTGAATGGCTGAAGAAAACTTTTGACTTTTACGTTTCGGCATTTTACGTTTCGCCATTTTCCGTGTTAGTTCTTGCCTAAACCTATTCTTTACCTACATTGATTTGCATAGGTAACCTAAACTATTGTCGACTCATTAAGTTAGCGAGACACTCGGAATGGAGCCAATATCACAGTGGTTTACATTGGCAAAGTTGGAATGAAATTACGTATGAAACAAGAGTTGACAAATAGCATGATTACATCTCTTGAAGATGCGCTTTGCATTTCCTTCCTTTCGCTGATATTACATCGCAACACAGAGTTTCTCCGTTACTGAGTGTCATATAGCCAAGTCTTTTTGAAGATATGAATTTGCTTAGCCTTTTCTAAATAATAGGACGCATGCTACAGAAGGAATATACTTCGAGAGTGGGGGGGGAGGCAGGACCTAGCTCGAAAACCAGTTGTGCGTACAATCAAGTTACCACTGCATTTTTCTATTTTTATTTATGGAATGTTGAATGTGAATATCTGAAATCGCTTCAATCACTAGACTGCTACCATGATTGTTAAATGCGTTAAGACGTTCAGCAATTTTTATCATATGTCTTTTAAAAAATTCTTCGGGGTGATCTACCACTTCCATTGAATAAGAAGCAAAATGGAAAGAGCGACTTTCCACCTCTTCCTTTCCAAAATGACTAAACTTAATTTTCGCAAATAATCGCGCCATGATATTGCTATCAGAGAATGTATTCATTAACTCTAGAAATAGAAGTTCTAGCATTCTTCGACCACTGCTTCGATGTCGGTCTCATCTTTGATGAATTTGTATCACATAATCTTGAACAGACTCCTTTTTAAACTTTGCCTATTGAAACGTTAATGTTCCGCAGTCGTTTGCGAAAAATCAAAAAAAAAAGACAAACATGAGTCGCCTCTTTTATCTAACCCATCCATCTGCATGAAAACAACAACTCTTTCTCATCTGTAAAATTTATTGAATAATGGTAACAAGCATGCATTATAAATCAATGGTTTGAAGAGATAAAAATAGATACCAGCTGGATATACTATCATACAGAGAGCAATTGATAAACCATAAAGGACTTTGGCAGTGTGTTGAAGGTAAGAAGGAAAGGAAGCAAATTGGTTAATGAACGTAGAGCTACTACAACGAACAGACAAAATAGGGAAAACACACAAATCTTTTAAAAACGTTTTTGTGACTTTCATGATAATGTTGATTCACTCTAACTTATCCCAAGGTGGGAGCAAATATCTCATCAATGATTAGATTGGGGAAATACCTTTCTCTCCTTTACCAGGATTATCTACAATAGATGCGTATAACATTGAAAGCAGCTTAACCATCGTTTAAAGTCAATAAGAAGAAGCAACTCTCACAAGAAAATAGCCATAGTCTTGCAAATAATTCAGATAAAGTCCTATGGAATGTTGTTTTCTCGCCATTGATCAAACTTTGGGATCGCAGTTGCGCCATGTTGATGATAGACACTGGACAATCTGATTATGTCCAATTGTTCATAGCAATAGCACTGAGAGCTCCTGTACAGGTTCACCCTTCACAATCCATAAAAATGTTGCATTGAAAGCACTAAAACGGTAATTTACCACATCTAAGGAAGCAAGTTCAAGAACATATTTACAAAATGAAGGGAATTACATCGATGCTTTTCACGACAAAATAACAAATGATATGCATGGCAACGAAGAAGTAAAATGTATCTAATAAGACCACGTCTACGACACTCAAAGCACATAAGCGAATTGTCATAGGGTAGAGTTAGGACAGGGCTAGTAATTCTCCTTCTGTGATTTGCGTTTTGATGTAGCATTCTTCTCCGACTTGCGCTTCGTACCACTGCTGTTAAGGATTTGATCAATTATGTCGTCCCGTTTGGTGGTTTAGGATATATTATGGATGGATTCCATATGCATGGATGCGAGGGAGAGGCTACTTTTATTTTCCTGGTGTCGACCATAATTATAGCCCATTCACTTTGAAAAGGATATCCCAAGTACCTTCTCCGAGCTCATCACATCTGATGGGTATTGAAAGATCTCCCTCCTTCTTATAGTAAGTACAACCAATGTTGATCCGGTACAGGCAACATCGCTGATTATCCATCCCCAAATTCCTTTCTATAGGGAGTATCACTTGTCATCTCTCGCCTTCACACTCTTGCGCAAGAGGTAGTACGAGAATGTCCATATTTAATGTCCACGTACGCTCAATAATATCAAGTTGGTGGCGAATATATCGGACTCTCACGGCGGATCAGTATGTTAGGTCCCCATACTGGATTGTGCCATTATCTTGAACATCCGTGGAAGGGGGAGCATTTCCCGTTTGGAGTACTTACGCTATGATCATATAACGCAAGGCTTGTTTAAATTTCCGCTGTTAGCGGTGTAGGGATTATGTACCTTGAGGGCTGTTTCTTCCACTGGCCTCAGTTGTTCGATGATCTGACGCGTAGCGAACCTTGGTAACGTTTGACCGCCATTTTGTCCCTTACTAGTGCAGCTGATGGATTAGATGCCTGGAAAATGTGAAAAAAGATTGTTTTAAGTTTACCGTTCAAGGGAGTAGAGTGGGAGGGATAGTAGAACGAATTACTCCATTTTAGTTGGATATTTAGAACAGGGGAACTAGAGAGAGAGAGGAAAATGGTGCGTCCGTCACTCGTGTGATTTCAACGATGGAATGATTCTCCACTGTGCGCAAGGCCTCGCTAATTTTTAGAAAGAAGAAAGAAATGCTCTTGATTCTCATTGGATGATGATTCTCAATTTGGTTTAATAAACATCAAAGCTGATTCCAATATCTGGATCCTCGTTTTCCAATCCGATGCTTCGTTTTGAAGCTACAGCCCAATTCGTCCCAAATTCTAACTCTGTCGTTTTTCGCCAATGTCCGAAAATATTAAATGGCGTCTCACATCTAAACGAAGACAGATATGAACAAGCCGATTCTTTCAGTGAATTGGTCTCACTTTTAGCTTTCAAACGAGCTATGGCACGACAAAATCCGTCCACTGGAAGCCGCTTAATTCGAAGCAAGCTGTCAGAGGGGGGGGGGCGGGGAACGTCAGGCGAAATATGATGAAAAATGTTTTGGTGACGGTCCCAGGTCGAAATTCCACACTTTGGAAAATTTTCAAAATTTTACCCATACAAAGTCACTCTGCACTTAGGATTTTTACAGTTGTTTTGTGTCGTTTTATATTTGTGTTGTTTTTACGCGAGCTCCTCCGGACCTAAACTCTTGTACCCGCTCTAGTTTTGAACGAAGGGACAGATAGGATACAAGGCGATGGTTCAGCTGAATTTGTTCACTCTTAGCTTTCAAACCGAGCTATCGCACGAAAAATCCGTTCCACTAGAAGCCAAATCGGATGCAAGCTGTCCAGAGTGGGGGGGCGGGTCGTCAGCGAAATTGAAAAATGTTTTGGTGACGGTCCCAGGTCGAAATTCCACACTTTGGAAAATTTTCAAAATTTTACCCATACAAAGTCACTCTGACACTTAGGATTTTTTCAGGTGAGCGAGCTCCGACCTAAAATCTTGAAACCGCTCTAACTTTTGAACGAAGACAGATAGGAACAAGCCGATTCTTTCACTGAATTTGTCTCACTCTTAGCTTTCAAACGAGCTATCGCACGACAAAATCCGTCCACTAGAAGCCAAAATCGAAGCAAGCTGTCCAGAGGGGGGGGGACGTCAGCCGAAAACTTTTTCTCTCCGATTTCGCTGGAAACATCCTTCCTAACCCAAAATTTCACGTAGATTCCGAATCTGGCCTCCGTTTTCTCATCCGATGCTTCGTTTGGGCGCTACACACCAAAACGTCACATTTATATTCAAATTTTGACGAAACGTTTTTCATCGCGATTGAGCTGGAAATCACACCACAGGAATGCCGAATTTGCCGCTGAATCGAATCTGACCTCCGTTTTCTCATCCGACCACTCCTTCCACTCGAAACAACCCATTTTACAACCCAACATTCAGCAGATTGCACCAAAAACATCACACACTATAGCCTCAAGACTAATCCTGGCGGTCGCCCACGTCAACCTAGACGGTCGCCCACGTCCTAGGGGCGGGTTGGGGGTGATATATGTAGCGGGTATTTGGGGGTTTGGTGGGTTTTGGGGGAGGTGATGGGGGGGGGTGGGAGGGGAGGGGTAGTGGGGTGGGTGGGTTGGGGGGGGGGGGGGGGGGGGGGGTTGATGGGGGTGGGATGTATTTAGTTGGATGGTAGGTGTTGTTGGTGATGTTTTGTTTTTGGTTGTGTTGGGGGTGGTGGTTTGTTTAAAATGTGTGTGGTATATGGTGGGTTTTTTTTCTGGGGAAACCCGTTGTTGGGTGGTGTATGTGTTTCTTTTTTTTTGTTTGGGTTTTGTTTTGTCTTTGTTTTTTTGTTTTTTTTTTTTGTTTGTTTTTTGTTTTTTTGTGTTTTTTTGTTTTGTTTTTTTTGTTTGTTTTTTGTTGTTTTTTTTTTTTGTTTTTTGTTGTTTTTTGTTTTTGTTTTGTTTTTTTTTTTTTGTTTTTTGTTTTTTTTTTGTTTGTTTTTTTTGTTTTTTTTTTTGTTTTTTTTTGTTTTTTTTTGTTTTGTTTGTTTTTGTTTTGTTTTTTTTTGTTTTT
>CAJQUW010014818.1:0-35649 GCA_907163375.1 Prostheceraeus crozeri
AGAAATACGACCTTATTTATTATTAGCTGTTACTGGACCAAGAAGCCAGCTTTATTTCGGAGAACAGTTCTCAAGCGAAGTGAGAATGAGAGTACGTGCTGTAACAGCTCTGGCGTTCTATGCCATCGAGTCGAAGATCGTCTTCTCCACCACCAAGATTCCAGCTCGCCCCCTCAAGGATCCGCTGCCGCCGACCTGTGCCTCCGACATCGTTTACCAATTCACATGTAACTGTGGTGACAGTTACGTCGGACGCACGGAGAGGTGGTTGGCTAAGCGAGCTGATGAACACCTTCCAAAATGGCTGATGAAGGACAAGTGCAGGCAATCTTCAGCAGCACCGACAAGCGCGGTCACGCGTCACACGATGACGTGTACATCGTTCGATCGCGCCAACGAGAAGATCTCTTACTTCAAGCAGCTGGTTCCCGCTCGCCACCCAATGTTGCTGCCATTTCTCGAAGCGACAATGATAGCATCATTGCGGCCGGTTTTATGTGTCCAGAAGCAAACTGTATTAACGCTCGCTCTTCCGTGGCAGTGACTTCAACTCCGTCCTTTCTTTCATTTTAACTGTATATAATGACTTGATTTTTCTTTTATTGTACGCGTTCCGAAGTGTTGCCCGAAAAGAATCGGCGAAAGGCCTCGCAACTAATGACATCGTTTTGTCTTATCTTCATTACCAATACCTTATTCACTGACCGTGTCATTCTTTTTCAAAATAATAAATTAAGGCTATTTTGCGATATAATGTTTCTTAAGAGACACTTAACGTGATTCATTTCAATAGTTCTTTATATCATCAATAACTAGATAAAAAAATCTGTCGGACGTACAATGAGAGAGGTTAGTGACCACCAATTTTTTTCAAGCAGAGGTTATCAGCAATAACGCGTGGTAAGGTAGCATGGTGGCCATGCTTAACTAACGTTAATTCGTTCTCCCTCTAAGTCATTCTATTTAATGAGCTGCTACAAAATTGGCTTATACGTCCGACAGATAGCATTTTCTTATACAAGAGCTTTTAAGTGTAATTATAAAAATCTGAAAGCAAATTGACTTTAAGATCATTAATTCCATAAAATAATATATATCTACTTGCTATTTTGAATATCAAAGTATCCCAGAAAGTAAAGTTTAATTTTGATAGGTATGATGACGAATTTCGTAACAGGCCCCTCAGTCAACTTGGATTACCATTAAGAGTCTCGAAATCTCATTTCGGAACATTCTTTAGTCTTCATTTCTTTTTTGGCTCATATTTATTATCAAACTATAGGGTAATGAACCCAATATCTTGGGTAGTACAATGAAACCGATTTTCAAATTTCATTTAATAAGCTTTGATATTAATACTGAGAATTTCGTGACGGAAATAAACCACAATTTAGTATGATGAATGCAATGTGGTGCATAGAAATTTGCTCTGTTTCATATATTCGAGTTATAGACATCATGGTTAGGTTGATTTCTCTGGTTCATCAACATTCAACACTAATGTAGTTATTTGGATATGGAACGTGAGTTACATGACGTATAGCTTACTAAGTGTGATTGCTGAACATTTGTCAGATGTACATGTACATACATATTTAACTTCATTTAATTTCTACATCACCGTATGAGTTGAAAATGCGAGTGGTAGTCACAATAATAAATAAATGATATTTGCAAGAATCGAGTCAATCAAAGATCATATAGAAATGAAGATAATTGTTAAAACTTTAGTGGCAAAGTTTTAGGACTTCGAGCACGCGAATTTGCCCCATAAAGAAAAAGATCCTTTTCAGTGAAGATATTTTTATACTTGAAACTTTAATTTTCAGAGAAAGGACATTGACCAAGAGACAAAAACGTTTTCGATTAGTCGATAAACTAGCACCAACAAAACTTAAAGACTATACTTGATGCATGGACTGTACAAAGAAGATTTTAGCTTATCAGTTCAAAATTCAAAGATGGTCACAAGTGAGTTCGATATGATAGTCTTTGCCAGGAAGAATCATGCATAGATCTCACATAAGTTACATAACTGGCGCATCCATAGAAATACAAACAAACAAAGAAATGCGACACCAAAACTAATAAAGTGATCTCTACATCTTTCAACAAACATCATAGACTTCAAAACGACATACATTAAAGATCTCTTGACTTAGACATCGGACCAAAGACAAACATCAGGATAACAATGAAGCACAGAAAGAAAAAAACCGCATAACAGCATTCGAACTCAACATTCCGGCCCCACAAATATAACGATATTTGTTACGATTAGAGTTCAGCACTACGCAAGAGAATCAACTTGGTTACAGGCCTAATGAGCTCAGTACACTTAGGTATGCTTTTGTACGATCCTTTTGTTTTCTTGACCGTATGATTGACCGTTCTGACGGTTACCGAACGCACCTGACTTTCATTAGATACCTTGACAATACGGCCTTTAAGCCAACGATTTCGAGGCAAATTATCTTCAATTAGTAGCACTAGATCTCCAACTTTATAGTTCCTCTGCATTTTAGTCCACTTTTGTCGTTGCTGAAGAGAAATGAGATATTCTCTCTTCCACCTCGTCCAAAATAAATCAGATAAATACTGGACTTGCTTCCAGCGACGCTGAATATAGGAATCGCTCTTAGAGAAAAGACCTGGAGGAAAGGTTGGTTCTGATTTCAATAGCAACAAATGGTTAGGGGTCAACGTGTCAAGATCATTTGGATCATCAGAAATGGTTGTCAATGGACGACAATTCAAAATGGACTCTATTTCGCACATAAGGGTACTTAACGATTCATCAGTCAAACGAATATTCTGTTCACGCATGACAGAATGTAGTACTTTACGAATGGATCTAATCTCCCTTTCCCAAACTCCGCCGAAATGAGGAGCTAATGGTGGATGGAAAATCCATTCAATAATTAAATTGATGTTAAATATGAAGGACATAAATAAATATAGTTATAGAAACTCAAGTACATTTATCAGAAGTAACTTGACCAGCATGCCTATAGATACCTGTGGGTTTTTAGAGATACTTATGTAATGCATGTAAGTGAATCTACACTAGAGAACGTAAACATGCATAGAATGAATTCTCCCAAAAACACGATATTCAATTTAAAGAATGCACGACTGAAAACATATAGTAACAAATCTGTTGACCACTTTATATTATGGGAAAACAGCTACCAAAAAAGGTTAAAAATATAGCAGTTATCTCACAATCCTGTGTTCTGATTTTTCGATCATGAGTACTTGATTTTCTGTCTTGGGAACCTCCCCAAGATTTTATCCAAGATCTTAGACGCATCTTCTGTCAGGCCCAAGATTTTGCATAGTTGTCGGACTCCATAGTTGTATTCTATTCAGATATTCAATACATTGCGACAAGAACTTCATTGTCAAAACTTCTCAAAAAATCAATCTTTCAGAAAGCCAAATCGTCGATTGAGAAATCCGTACAAGTTACTGGTCCACTGACGTTGATGGCAACCAATGGTGAAATGGATCGAGAAATGAAGAAAATGGAACAAGATTTGAATTCACTGAAATCCCTACTTGTTGAGAAAGTAAGACATTGGTCATGAATTGAATCATTTCGCAAGTGATTGAATATTGTAAAAATTGTGATATAGATGACCAGCACGCAAAATGACAATTATTTTACATCTGTGGCATCCCGTGTACCATGCTCCTGTATACCCTCTCCTTCTAGCACCTCTGTCTGATGTTGTTTTATATCAACTGAATACAAATCGAGGAAAAAATTGGGAACTTTGATAATTGAAGATTTCAAATTTGTTGGCTACATTTTCGTCAGAATAAATATGCGATGAAATGAGGGAATTATGCAGACATAATATCAATATGCCGGTCATTCCTGACATTTGATGACATTTTCCTTCACGTCTGCTGGCATTTTAATGCATGACTCAGCGTACTTTGAACTTTTCTTGATAAAATACCACCTTGTGGTAGAGTGTTCGCTCTGCGTACGGGAGACCTGAGTTCAAACCTGGGTCGGGTCAAACCTAAGAACTTTAAAAGCGGCACACCACAGAATTAGACAGGCCGTCACTTCTTCCGTTTGACTAGAAGGGAAACATTGGAACATGTAACGTTAATGGAATGGCACAATCTGCTGACATAATACCATAGAAATCGAACAATGAGCAGCCAGTTCAACATTAAGCACGCAAAATTGCCTGAAGTTTCAGTGACTGTTATCAACCGGATCACACAGCAAAGAGACACAGTCGATGTCAAGTTCTACAGAGAAGTTTGTGAACGTTTTTTCGTGCGCCTGCTAACTTTTTAAAAAGTGATCGGAGGGCCCAACATTATCGAGAAAACTTTTGTGTGATGATCTGAATTCTTTGAATCTGAAGGAATGATGTCGATCGGAGCATTTTAAAGGAATTCAGAGCAATCCGCAAGCGGCGCACGACTATTTTCCTATCTTTGTAAGGTATTAAAAATTTCTTTTTGCCCACTTATTAAGTTCCTGCATGTGCCATTGTTTTGAATCAGTTTGCACTTCTAGCAAAGTGATACGCTTAAACAGTCCAATTCTGTGAGGCACACTCTATATTCTTGCTAAACACTCACGTGAAAGAATGAGAGCGTGATAAAGGAAACTCGGACACATGGAAGAACGGAGTTTTGCCGAATGTGCTTCCGATTAAACTAGGAACATTCATTCATTTTTTACTTTTAAAATCCATCTTATGAATCTACATCTGTGACTAATTAAGCATGATTAAATCGATCATTTATTAAATGTCATTTCCAGTCAACATTTTCGGAAATTTTCATCTCATGTTCGAGTTTCGAAGTCTGGAATATGTCTAGAAGGAATTTCAATGGCATGCAAAGAATACTCAACGCGAGAAGCGACTTATTGAAGGTGTGCAGAGGTGCATGTCACCGTATTTCTTCCTTCAAATATCATCATACTATGACAGTCTTCCGCATTTAAACTACTTGCAATGCAGGAACTTAATTCAATAAAGCTTCCTATCTTAAGTTAAGTACATGCAATTTTGAAGATGGTCTTTTTTCTGTGTACTAACTTTAAAACACATTCCAAAACTCATTGAATTTCATAGCTATCGCAAGTTTGTTCCGTTTGATATTCTGATGCCGTGGAATTTTGGATCTGATGAAGAGATCAAGTTTACGTTACTGGCTGTGTAAAGTGATGCTAAGGGATTTGAAATGCTTGATATTTGGTAATTTCTCATTTTTTCTCAAGTTCAACGTATGCGCAATTTCCGATCATTGGTCAGTATTCTGACCAATCAGGTGATGACTGAAACGAATTTGATATTGAAAGTAGTGCATACACACCTGAGAAAGGTTAAACTCCCCGACAGCGAAGAGATGGTCCACAGCTGTCAGAGCTTGCACCACATATGCGCAGTTTTTCAATAGGCGCTGCGATGGCGAAGCGTTGACAGCAAGAGATGCGTATGGGGATGAAGCCATCTCAAAAATATATAAAGACGAGTGACCAAGGCCACCATCGGTTTCACAGAACGGATACAGTGAAACATATTATGAGGAAACTTTTTCATGCTCCGAAGCACATTGAGAAGGTCCAGGTGCAGTACTTCCATATGACCGACTTCTGCTGAATGCTTCTCCGGTTGCATTCGCAGGGGTTGGTAGTATAGAGCAAGTATAATATTAATATGCATTAAATAAGTCCCAATGTGTGTGCAGTTTCGATTTTATTAAATGTACTCGAGTTGAGAACCAGTGCCAAATGTGACGTAGGCATTTGTAGTTTTGAAGAAGTTACCACAGACTTGACTGATCATGATAGCAATACAGAAGGAATAATAGCATTTCACAAATCCTCCGTGTCATGACAACCTTGGAGAGGTAATGTTTGTTAAATTAACAATTCGATAGGTGACTACTAGGCCTACTTTAATTTAATGTTCATCCTTATTAATCAGAGTATTTTCTTAAGCGCAATCATATCACAAATTTTTACCACTGAGAGAGCAAGACATCATAATCAAAGGCAATGAACGTAATTAACTTTTAAATATGTAAATCGGTACAGATTACTATTGAGATTCAAAAAATATAACATAAATTTAATGAATCATGGAATCATGGCAATGAAAATTGAAATAAAAACTTGAAATTTCAGCTAAGAAGTACAATAGGTTCTCAACTTTTCCATGAAGACTTGCATTATAATATGGTTCATGAAATTTCCGTGATCAGCAGCTGAATTTCCGTTGAATTAAGACTCCTGTTAGCAAATAACCATTTCATGCTACTTGTACAGAGGTACCAAATCACTAGCCACAGAATTAGATTCATCTGCGCGCGCCTCGGTTTCCTAGAAAGGAAAAATTGTGTGTAACCTTAACATTGAAATGGCACATCACAGAATTAGACAACTTGCTCCTTCTCGAATGGATAATTCGTGTACCGCTTGCTATTGGAAATGGCAAACAATAAGCTGTCAGCAAAGGACACCAGAGCCAGTGAGAGATGCGTGCGTGCTGTGCTATCACTTTGCACACACCAAAACACACATCGATGTGTGGCTTCGATTCAATGTATGCACTATACAGTGAGCAATGCCGAGGAGAGAATGTGAAATCATCAAGTGAACTAATTTTCGTACGCCTGCTACTTTCTTTAATAATGATCGTAGGGGTCAACATTATGGAGAAAACTTGTGGGCAATGATCTGAATTCTTCGAATCTGAAGGAATTTTGGCAATCGAAGCACTTCGCTGGAACTCATATTAATCCTCAAGCGACGCGCGACTTCTTTTCGTATCTCTGTAAGGTATTAGGAATTCCTTTTTGCCCACTTAATAGGTTCCTCAATGTGCCGTCCATTTCGTATTAATCACACTTCTAGCAAACCGAAGCAGATAAACAAAATATGTAATTCTGTGTCACTAGCATATAAACATAGGAATAATTTGCAAGCACATACGCTTCTTATAAAGTGATCAAAGACTTTTTGGATCGCAGGAACGCAATCTACGTGAAAGACAGAATCTTTTGATATATATTTTTTCATTGTATGTTGACATTTTTTGAATCGACACTCTACATACTATAAACTTACTCTATAGTTGGCAGCAATATTTCTTGTTGGGACGCATGTGCATTGGGCACATTGTGTTCATGTTAGGACTGATGCATCAATGGAATCGAAATGCAAGTTTGCAGGGCAAATGATATTGTGGATTATAGACCTGTCTGTAGATCCATAGAAGTAGAGTCTTTTGCTTTACGCCTTTTACTAGCACACAAAGACACTAAGACTTGGTGCACATGTAAGACAATTATGCAGGATCGACTGTGGAACAGAATGTTACTTAACCTAGCTACAAAGGGTTCTCAATCGGCTAAGCTTATTGAAGAAAGATCTGTCTGATAGGAATTATTATGGGAAGTAACTATGAATTTTGAAAAATCCTGTGGGAATGAGATATCTCATTGGAAATCCTTGGGAATGGGACGGACAGGCTTGGTGTTCATTATTTTGAATGTCTTAGGTTTGACACATTGAAATCGGACTTTTCGCTTTGTTTATATAAGTTAGCGAGACTAGAATGGGCAACAGTGGTTTAGTTGATAGTGGGGATCGATGTCAATGTTGCTAGATCCTAAGAAGAATCAAGTTGATGAAACTTGTCATAGCGTTGTTGCAAATTCTTGTCGTAAGGCGGTATGTTGTAAGTTCATGTATCAAAATGATATTATTTCTTTACAAATCACACCTCCTCATTGTCAGCCACTAGAAGCCATCATCGATTGGATAGCATTGTCATGGCAACGCATGCTCACGACGTAGCAACGTTTTCAATGTGCATGTCCTATATCATTGTAGGGAATCGGATTTCAATGGTTCATGATATCCAGCCTACCTTCTCGACTACATGTACCTTGAAATGATGGCTTTCTATGGCTGAAGCTTGCGACTCCCAATTAAATATTTATTGCTCATAATAGTCCAAGGGTTCATGCATCATTGAAGCGCTCTTGTATGTCCTTCTTTCGTGTTTCTGAGGTGACATGCTTCACGAGGCCCAATGACCCATCCACGCTCTGGAAGCAGGTCTTCCTCACAATGAGCAAGCAGTGTACCAAAAAGCCAGTGATCATCATCCTCATGATCACCACAAGCTGTGAAAATATGACGTTAAAAAAGTTGCCACACTTTGGTACATGAGACATAAGAAACAATCTGCATTCAGGTCATAAAACTTAGAAATTGTTATCTGATTAAGTTGCAGATATTTTCCGTCACTTCCGCATTGAAATATGATTTTGATTAAGATAAAGATGTCCAAACTTCGCGAATAGAAGAACATTTATGCTCATGTTAAAAGTTAGATAAAATGAAGAAATTGACATTCTGTCGATTTGGAGAGGATTAACAGTTCTAGAATTAGACATTTCACGATGATAAAACCTGAAAGAATTTGGTCGATTCGAACGTGAGAAAGCGAACAAAGCAATTCTGTGAGGTCTTTAAAGAGAATACGTGCACATTAGAATCATCCATAAAACGCTTACAATTGCTATCATTGCCGATTTGCTTTAATGGAGTTTCTTTGATCAGCAAATGCAAGAAATTGTGGATTTTTATCACTCCATTGTAAAGATCATCAAATCAATCAGGTAATCCATTGAAAGTAGGAAATCATCTTTTCACGGAGAAAATCAGAGAAAAGAGCGTCATTGTCGCAATATAGTCTGACATCTTTCAAGGCGAAACACAATGCCTGACATGTGGATTTTCAAGGTCAAACACAATGTCTGACATGTGATTTTCAAGGTCAAACACAATGTCTGACCTGTAAGTTTTAAAGACCGAATGCAATACCTGAGTGCAGAGTTCAGAGTTCAAGGTATATGTGATCATCAATGCCAAATGAAACACCTGACATGTGATCTTCAAGGCCAAATGCAATACTTGACATGTAATTATCGGTATTCACAGTAATTATCATTTATTCTTATACTGTATATAAAAGCACTTTGATAATACAACTTACAATCGATCGTTTTCGATTCTCCAAGAATCATTCATAGCGTCTTGTGATCTTTCATCTAGTGATGGAAATTTTCCGGTAATATACTGCAAATTGCCGATCATTTTTCAAAAATCTCGGTAATTTTTGAGAGTTAGTGATTTTCACCTTTTAGAATTTTATAGCAAAAATGTTGCAATGGAAAACGTTCTGCTGCTTCACAAATATTGGCATTTGCGAGAGATCACAATCCGCATTCTATCAGCATTCAATATGTAATGTGTATCCTATCACGTTGATAGAATGTGCATCGAAAACTGAAGGAGGGGATTTGATAACGCTTGAGTAGATTTTGTAAATTTGTATGTTGTCTTTGCATATCAGAAGTTGGGTAGCAAGGATGTAATAGGCAAGTAAAGTAAAATCTATATGCAGGTACGCATAAAAAGTAAGTAATGATGAATTATTCAATAGCAAACTTGTGCATAACTGCTATTATTTTCGTTTATCACAACAATATGTGCTTAAATTATTGCGAAATAAGGATTTTGATCGATGTAAATCCCCTATGTAAACATGCAATTAATCTTTTTGATTTATTCAAACTTGGACATGAAATTTTGGCCCAACATTTGAAGAAGACCAACCAACCTCAATTTTTTTAAATTGCAAGCAAATCACTACCGGTTTTGATTGATATCAATAGCAAGTCATCAACATTGCACTTTTTGGTATTAACATTTGAGTGCAAACCGTTCTACTGACTGAGACACACGAGGCAACTATTATTAACGTTAATATTTTGATATTTCAATGCAAACTCTCATTTCAAAGCAAGTTCAAACCCTGCTTACGATGTTGATAGCTAAATTTATTTGCAATATATTATATAATATACATATAAATATGTTTAAAAATAAAGGATAGAGCACAAATTTATCAATCGAAAAATGTTCAACTTTTAATATCACATAATATGATATAAAATAATTTTAATATGAATATACAGCATTTTCACCTCTTGTTTGCTCCAGTCAAGTTTCATGCTTGAATGACTGTTGGACACACCTGGAAGAATAATGATTTGTTTGTTAAAATCTTCTAAATTCTCTCCAGATTGCTGATGAGTGCAGATTTTTGACGGTGGTGACCATAGAAGGCTGTTTTACCTCTTTGGAGCGCACATAGGCTGAGACATTATATAAATCCATGAGAACTTACTGCAGCTCACTGAACCAGGAGTCGCTTCTGCTGTTCATGTCCGCTGTCACCTGGTCGTTCATTTTGTTCTACATGACTCACGGACTGGCGCACAGCTGCCCTTCGCATTTCCAATTCGTAATAGGTGTCTGTCTAAATTAGACGACAACCGTTCTCCTAAATTACTGCGATACTCAGGCTTTTTGTGCTGAAATATACGGAGAATTGATTCATCGTCAAAATGCTGTTCATCTTAGTGACCATTTTGAAATATTACTAAAACTGAGCAAAAATAACTTCGCCCAGCGAATCACAAATAGTTGGCGCACATTTGCGGAATTACTTGGAATGCTAAAAAGTGAAGTTAGAAAATAAAGTCACATCACTAGACGGACAGAGTTGGTTGGGTACATAATTTTCACATTTTATGCCCGAGTGAGAGTCCTATAAAATTGATAGGACTGCGCATTCATGGTATGCGTAAAAATAGTGCTATTCAATACTGTGTTAACAGGATGTCAAAAAGTTATGGGATCAAGCTTGCATGGTATAACCTTATGGGCCGACAAAATTGAATGTGGCAAAATGTACAATACAACATTTATTGTGTAAGTGGAATGTTCTGTATTAGATAAATTTAAAATCAGCACCAAATGATGCCATATTACATGATTAACGTTTGTTATGAAGGTGCTAATAAAAGCAAATTCATTGAAATAAGTAACGAAAGACAGAAAAATGTGTGCTAGTTGGGGATTAACCTGCTTAACTGTTTTACTAATGTATTAGAAAGGCTCGTATTATTCAACGCATTATCAAGGCCTTACCAACGCCACAATGCATTAATGATTTTGATTAGTGATGACTGCAACTACCGGATCTCCGAAATAAGTGAAGGAAAAATGAAGAAATTTCGAATAAATATTCGACGATTATTGAAATTCACACTGTCGCTCACTAAGTCCCAAATGAGTGCTAGAAAGAGCATTGAGCCTGAGTACTAACTACGACAAAGAAATGAGTCGCAGCACCTAGTACTCTTTGAATTTGAAAGCACAGTACTTAATTCGTACTCATTTAATGAGTTTCATGCGAAAAGCATCTCCACTATATCGCAAAATGCCACACGGAATATCTAACCCGGTATATCACACTATGTGCATCCATCTAAGAAATGCTTTGGCAATTAAACACAAATGCATTTGAATCAATAAATATTCACAGGACCCAGTCTGTGAAGTGGGTAAACGTTGGCCGGAGTCCTAGCACAGTCGATGAGTATGTTTTTGATCCAAATTGATGTTTTAAGTTTATTAAGAGGAAATCAATTTCACTGTCACCACATCGATATGTAGGAACACAGCAAACCGTCATTACCAGTACTATGAGCACTCGCTACCTAAGACAGAAGCGATCCGAGTGACGACATTGCTGCAGGAACTATGAGCAAGTGTATTGACTAGCTGATTGGCGTCGTGGTGGCCTATTTATCACACCGTCGACAATGCGCTATCACCTGGGAAGACTAAACAAAAAGACTTATTCAATTCCACGTGTGCGCCGCCATACTACCAGCTGCACACTGACTCGCTGAATTTGTCACGTCCATTATTATTATTACTGATATTTCATCATATTAGCATTTAACAAGCATTTTAGTACCTCTGAATTTAATGCCGGTAATTTTATCACTTTTCCGTTTAGTACTCAGATTCTTACTTAAATAGGACTTTATGATTTGCAGTGCAGCATCAGAAGGTTGGGTTTTGAAAATAATTGAGAATAATGCTATAAGGAGTTTAGTGAGCAGGATTTTAGTTTCACAAAGTAAAGTGCTATCTTCCTTCTCAATGTAGATAATTCAATGAAACTTCTAGATATTTCATTTTTTGACATAGCTAACATGTGCGTCCTATCAAGTAATTGGCTCATTGTCTTTCGCATATTGCCAATCAACTGAAAAGAATAAATGTAACTTTGAAAGAAAAGGCTTGTCCCTGATGTAGTTGACAAATTCATTTGAAAATACACGTCATCAGTCGTTAATCCACTCATTGTGCTGTTTATCTTCAGAATACAAGAATAATTCAATTGGAACGTCAAGTGAAGCTTATTCAAGAGGCAGGTAAGAAAAGCAGCTAAATCGGTTTAGAAAGGAAGCAAGTAGGCGCATATTCGGCTGAAAAAGCATGCATAGGATTTCACTGTGTAATCTTTGGTTGACAATTAGAGATAATACAAGTTAAATGACAACAAATGAATAACCAAGTGAAGAATAAGCGATCTTGCACACTTTTCGGTACTCACAACTGAAATCGTTTTGGTAGATGATCTCTAAGAAGGTGTTCAGGATTTGTTTCAACGCTTTGGGATAAGTTTGTCGTTGATTGCATCCTTCGTACATTTGTGCATCCGCTCAGAGAATTTACAGCCGTATGCACCAACATTCGTTAAACGACCATTTAAGCAATGACTTGCTAAACAGCAAGAAAGTCAACGATTAGAAAAGGTAAGCACCAATTTTGATGAATGAAATTAGTCACTGACTAGCTAATCAATGACTTTCGAAGGATTTGTTCTTTACAGAGGTCATCTGGAAGCAAGTGTTTAGCAGACTTTCATCTTGACGCGTTGTAAAATTTAAGTTCCCATGAACACAACTTGGTAGCGTCGAGGAATGTATGACCTCGAATGAAGACAGTGGAATTCTCAGGTTATCACTCCTTCGGCATTGAGTGAGTCATTCACTCGATGCAGACGAAGCCAGTCGCATCAATAGAGTAAATAACTGCACCGTGATCATTGTTTTTTCTCTCACAGTGCAAATCCACCTTTCAATCTCGCATCAAGAAAGCAATTTGTCACTCTACTGATAATGCATCGGCCTGCGCTCATAAGCGACCGTTTCACTCATTCATTAACTTTCGCTTCCGTCCCTTAGCCAGTTATCTTCATAAATTAGCTTCTTGCATCAAGAGCGTGTCTGAGGAGAAAACAAAAATGAAAAAGAGAAGGGCCAAAAATTTCACTAGTATCGAACAGTCAACATTGATTGAATTGCTAAATCCGCAGAGAATGAACAAAATAGAAAACAAAAGTACTCATGGTCCAATGGTGCAAAGAAAGATAAACGCTTGGAAAGCAATCGAGGAAGAATTCAATGCGATAGGTGTTGGACAGAGGTCAAGCAAAGAGCTGAAGGAATTTTGGAGGAGAACAAAACAAGATGCAAAGAAAACAATAACAGAAAATAAAAAAGAATGTCGCGGAACCGGTGTTGGCCCATCAAGGGTTGAGATATCTCCTCTCACAGAAAGAGTTCTAAACATTGTACCTGCAGAACAGCTTCATGCTCCATCCGACTTGATAAACACCTTTGATTGTGATCGAGCTATACATGTACTGGGCACTTCGCCGAAAGATGCGTGCACATCAAAAGCAAATACTCTCGACCGAGTTGACGCTGTCGCTGACCGTCCTGGCCAATATCTACTTCAATTACTTCAATCTACTGATGAGGGCGATGCGGAAGATTATGAAGTCGACTTCGGAGTCTCTGTCACGGTTGAAAACACGTCACCAACTGATGGTAAGTAAGTATTGAGTTTTCTGAAATGATTGTGATAATAATACGCTATGAGTATGATGTACTTTGACATTGTTTTCAAGCAATACTTGGCACAATGTATGTAGGCCCATGCACTCTTTATGACAGAAATTGTAGGCCTACAGAAACTGAAAGGTAGGCCTACCAAATTCTATGTATATCATACAAAATGCATCATAGCTATTATTGAAAATTTAAGTTTAACGCCTGTATGTATTAATATAATAAGTCATAAGTAATTTAGTAGTTTTAGTTATAGTAAGCATTGCAGGCTCAAGCAATGCGGATCTTGAGCAGAACGTTGTGCCGATATCTGCCTGCAAGCCTTCACGAAACTTACGTAAGCGCGGTTTGAACACATACCAGCAGCATCTTCATCAAATGATGTCAGAAGAAAAGAAAGAACAACTCGTGGCAATTCGCTTAAAGCAAGAATATTATCGCGCAAAAATGATATTTTTACAAAAGAAACGACAGCGTTTTAAAGATGAGTAATCTACTGAACAAGTGATGTCTCTGTTATACTGTAGTTTTACTGGAATAAAAAATCCGACACAAAGAAAGATCTTTTGATTTCTTGCTTCGAGCTACTATATAGAGTGCACAAATATTGTGCCCAACGATCATAATCATGCTACGTATTTTTGGTGATGGGATACCGTATACTCTCCCTCTATAATCTGCATGTTATCTGTGGAACATTGAAACCATTAAATATCTGATAATAACCTAGGCCTACGCATCTTCCATCTCATATCTTCTCATGTCTAGCCTATTCATGTACTACACTACAGTTCAGGACTACACTACTTGGTGCAATACAAAGTACAGTTCAGTAAAACTTGTATGTGCCACCCGTTAGAAAGTATAAAAAAACAAGAGATCCATTTGTCAATCATGTAATCAACACAAGTTTACATGTGGATTTAAATACATACATGTACATGTACATTGAAAATGCTAAATATAAATGATCAAGAGAAATACTGGGAGACTATCGAGTTACGGATGGCGTTACCTCGAGATCCACTTATCCAGTGAGAAACTATTTCGTGCAAGTCAATAGAATCGTCTTCTCCAAAGTCAGGATATTTTTCGTCAATTGCCATGTTGTGAAGAACAGCTACTATAATTGCAGGGCATCGAGAAATATGCACCCACAAACCATACTTGATGACTGGAAAGCGACGTTTCCAAACTCCAATGCAGCGCTCCACGACATTTCTTGCCTTGCAGTGAGCTTTGTTGTAAGCTTCTTCCCCACGAGAACTAGGACGCAAAAAAGGGGTCAAGATATAGGGGAGACATGGGTAGTCTGAGTCACCCAGAAGCCAGAATCCTGAAGGCAAACATTCGAGCCTATTACTCAAACTCGAATTTCGAAAAATTCTTGAATCATGGGCGCTACCATACCATCGCACAACCAAATCTCTGATTTTTAGTCTGCTGTCACATATGACTTGAGTGTTGATAGAAAAAAATCTTTTCGATTCCTATATGGTTCTGATGCCGCTCCTCCAGGCTTTTCGATCTTAATATGGGTTCCATCAACTGCTCCAATGATGCCTGGGAATCCAAATAAATGATAAAAATTGCAACGTTCGACGTTTTGCTCGGAAGAGTTTGGGAAAGTTATATATGTATCTCCTTCCTCAGCTATGATAGCGGCTACTCGATGCACTATGCGACACACTGTAGTCTGGTGCACTCCAAACAAATCCCCATCGGTTAGTTGAAAATGAGCCGGTTGCAAAGAAACGAGGTGTTATGAGGAGCTGAAGTTCGACAGATGTTGGATTGTTGCCACAACTCCTAACGGTCAATTCCTCCCGTATCATGTCAAGGAGAAGCATGAAGGTAGGCTTGCCAAGCCTAAAACGAAGGCGGAATTCTTCGTCTGTATATTTGGATAATTAATATATCGATGGGCCTTTCGTTGATCTTTCTTCTCTTTCCTAGTACACTACGACGTTCCGCTTCGTAGAAGTCGTTATACCGATGCATCACGATCGATCAGTTGTGAGCGCACATGCAAAGTTGCTTGGTTAATGAAGGATAGGGGGCTGTTTAACTTAGACACTGATTACTGTCAATTTAACCAATAAGATTTGTTGGTGCATAGCGCTTTTGTTGATCACAGACTTAGTCAGCGATCAATTTGGTGCTTAGTCATTTTTATTAGTCATTGACTATATCAGACTTAAATCGCTGACTAAAGTTAAACAGCGTTGGTGCATACGGCCATTAATGTTTGATGATGCGCTCTGTCTCCATGGTAATTCGGTTTCTCGGAATCGTGATCACAAAGTGTTGCTAATAACAAGGTCATATCATCAGCATTACAAAGTATCAATTTAAGCCTCCGTGCAAAAGAGTGTTCAAAGACGCCTTTGTTAATCTGGAGGTTTTAAATACTGCCCACAAAGTAGCTTACAAGTAGAAGAATGCTTTTGTTTGGTTTGAAATACTTGAGCAGGGAAACATGGCTTTAAAAGACTCAATGACATGATAAACAAGGGTTGGGTGCAAGATATAGATAATTTTTCAATGGTAAGAGAAAATAAGATAAAAAGAATATTCGGAACAGAAGGCATGAACGTCCGCATCTGTCACAAAATCTCAAAGCTTGAGAAACCACTTAAAAAAAGAAAACAAAATTTGAATGCCAAATGAAAGCATGTCCCATCAAGAACAATGAACTATGTAACAGAACGAAAGTAGTTTATAGAATAAAATGCAATTTATGTAACAAAGTGTATATACGTAGCACAATAAGACCTTTGCACCAACGCTACAAAGAACATCTGACAAATATGAACTCATCAGCTTTTAAACACAAACAGGAATGTGACTCTAACAATTGATGTTATAGATTTTGATCCGGATGAAGCAACTTTAGGACTACGAGAAACCATCCACATCAAGAAGAACAAGCCGCAAATAAATTCAAAGATCGAAATTGAAAAATTCAATGACTTTTTATATTTGTGATTCGGTACATTTTACATTCAATGCATCATCAATATTTCTTAGCAACAATTTTTCACTGTACCTTTTTAAGTGTTCACCTCTCCGATCATTGATATTTGTACATATTTGTTAAAATTTTGAAATGTTTTCTGTGTTCATCACAACCTGAAGATAACCTTGGACATAAGGTTGAAATATATCATTAGCTAAAAAACTAGAGGTTATTTCAGACATGCCACCAGAAACTTGGCTTTCCCAAAATTTTACAAATATCTATCTCATAGATTGACAGATTTTTAGACAGTAGCGACTATGCAGATTACGAAAAAGAGACTTCATTTTCACTAAGAACTAAAATTTTCAATTTATTTATTTTGTTTTCAGAAGCACTCAAAACAGAAGAAAGATATAGAGAATTGACTGAAGAATCAAAACAATGTCGAAACTTCGTGGATCAGCTTCTCAGTGTAGTTATTGACAAAGCCCCCGAACTTCTGTCGTTTATTGACCCAGACATTTCAAAAGTTCCACTAAATATCGAATCAAATGCAGAGGAATGGTGTTGAATCTATTATCTGATTATGTATGTAGCAGTGTGAATCAAAGTCTAACAAAGTGCCTTGTGAGAGCAAATCAAATGATGACAAAGTGCCTTGCAAGTGTGAAGTATACACAGTATACTGTAAACCGTAGACCGACAATTATCCTACAAAATTACTGACAAAATCAACCGACGATTGTCACCTCCAATATCCTGCGATATCCGACGAATTTGTAGGTTCTCCACCGACATCGAAACAGATGTTTTGTCTGCAAATTAAGTAAAAAAAACTGTTGAAAATTGATTAATTTTTTCGATTAGTGATTGCTTGACGTTTGGGCAATCTGTATTATTGTGTGGCAGAACCATGATTTATTTGACATAATTTAATTAATTACCTACATCTTTGATAAAATTTAAGCTATAATTCATTGCTATTCATTTTGTCGCTTTTGTCAGATATTGTAGGTGTTCAGTGGCAATCATCCTACAAGAACTAACAATGACCGACAAAATAAATTTTGTAGGATAAATGTCTGTCAATCGTCAGTCAACGGTTTACAGTATGACGGTACATATGACGGTCATATGACGGTACAAGCGTAAAGCAAATTGCATGGATAAGTGGCTTTACCCCCTCAACAAAATGCCACTTACCGAAAAATTTAAGCATACATTTTAGGTCTGTTTCTAATATTCGTATTAAAAAGTCAAGTCTCTGATGTTCTTTTTTGAGCCTTTTGCTTTGATTCTGCGATGTCTTGTTTGTTTCAATATCTAAATATTTTGTTCAGGCCATTGTAGCGCTATTTCCATTGAGGTGTTATGTGAAGCATAAACAGAGTTTATAAGCATTGGCCAACATGACCTCATGTTTGCACACCTGATCAAAAGTGCTCAATTTTTTCCAAGAGGTGACCGTTGTCCTTGGCCACAATTACTGTACAGTGTAAACTACATGTATGCATGTTATATTTGTTGACATGATCGACAAACCATAGAAGAGACTCTCCGCTGAGTGGGTGTCGGCTAAGTGGACTAACACCATCAGGAATAAAATCCAGGAGAGTTTAATTTTATTCATATCGAGCGACACAGTTGCTGGGCGAGCAGGAGATATTTATATCCAAATTCCAAGTACATATCTTATGAAAAGTATGAAACATTTTGGTAGACATTCGTTTATGCAGCTGCAGATTTTATTCCAGTATTGCAGATATCAGCATCGCTTGATTTGCACTGAGTTTCTAGTCGATCAGTATTGTGCTGCATGTGTATCTATTTTGTAAATGAATTTTGTACATATATGATGTAAATGATGGTACAAATAATAAATTTTTTACTGTCAGGTTTTGAGTTTTAATATTTTTGTCGGAATCGGTTCTCATTAAAATTGGGCTCCCTTCATCTAGCTCTGAACAGTAGAAATTAGAATTCATGACACAATTCAAAGACGCTGCTGTTGTAGCGCCTCAGTGGCCGCATTGAGAGAGAGAGCACTTGCTTGGCTTTCTAACTGACCCAGCTTCCATTTGGACATGATCTGTGTCTAGTGTTGTCTTCCTTGGCGAAAACAAAAACTATGAAAAAAGCGAACAAGAAAATGATAAGGAAAAATCTTTAGCATTTTTTTTCGTTTGCGTGTGAAATATCGGTCGACCAGACAGTGTTTATAAGGTAAAATGAATATAAATGAGTATAAAGTAAAAATAGGGGATATCTCGAATGATTTAATATAAATCATATATTCAAAAGTATAGCATAAATCAAATATATTTAATTTAAAAGTTGTAAAGCAATGCCGATTTCCAATGAGTTTTAATAATGAAAGCAACACCATTGACTTCATGTGTTTAATACCCGAGCGCTTTCGTGGCTTCTTGTCAAGGGTGATCGGCCACGTGTGAACAAGTACACAGAGATGACTGAGAAACATTTAATGATAGCTGCCGCCAGTGACACCAACCAATCAATGCCAAGGTAAAGACAATGAATAAAGAAACTCTTTATCTACACATAAAACAGGTCGCCTCGCAGCTATGTACAAGTACAGTGCTTCCAATACAGGCAAAGAAAAGCGAATTTACAAGATGACAAAATAGAAAAATATGTACAAAGTGGCATCCTTGACAAGAGGCCACGAAAGCGCTCGGGTATTAAACACATGAAGTCAATTGTGTTGCTTTCATTATTAAAACTCATATTTCATTTACAAATGATCAATACTACAAATGACTTAATCATTTTGTTTGAGATTTGCAATTAGCAAGTTAGTGGAATTTCGATGGGGCAGTCATTAAATATCACTTTAAACTAACAAATCGTCTAAGTTTGTGCGCCAGCGACAATCAATAAATGCTAGCATGCTCCTAATTTTTACCATTTATTAATTGTCATAGGCGATGTTTCAGTCGTGTATAAATCAATTTTCTTTTGGTATATTCATCGGTGCTATAACATTCAAAATCGTTGGAAACAGAATGAAGAGATTAAGTAAGTAGATTTGGTCACTTTAGCACTTCGAGGAATTCGATTCATCCATTTTTCTAATAATGCCGGATTTCTACGAGGAAATCTATGGAGAGAAGCGTCTCTATTTTCTATACCACTTTTCGGACGTACAGTGAACTTGTTCACCATTTTAGGAAAAAATATTTCATTGATTATATAAGAACGTTGATAAAAAAACGTTGATATAAAGATAGCAAAAGTCATGACTGCTAAACCTTGTTCATATCGTCACTTTCAAATCAATACGTTATTTGGCAAGGCTGGCATGGATAGCTTACCATGTGAAATGTCCTTGCCACAAAGAAATCGAAGGGTCCATGGTTTGAATATTTTGAACATTGTGTGATATCATTTGGGCCATCGAAAAGAAAGCTGATGGATTGGATTTCCTAGGTATTCAAAGACGGTACAAGAAGCGACGTGATCTCATCTACAAAACTATTATCTGCAGGCATGTTTGTAGTGATGAAACTTCACATGGCTGTGTTTCTTTCGATTTTCAACATTGCAATTTCATGCTCAAAAAGGGATATCAAAATCTTGAACTTACTGAATAAAAATGATTGGGAGCTGAACAACAACTCGCAGTATACAACAGCGATGGATGCAATGGAATTGGTAAATACTTTACCTAAATTTTATATTGAGACAAATACATCCAACAACTCAACACTTTACTGCTACAGTATAACGCCTTGTAATGGTACAATCGCGGCATGGTATATCGGTAATAGTTCTGATCAGAGAAAATCTGGATCTAGACCTTTATTGTGGTACGAACATCAACATTATCACATGCACGATTGGGCATTTAAAGATTCAACGCAAATAGGTTGGAATCGAAAGCATGCTGATATTGTAAGAGGTAAAATACGAGGTGCTTATGATGGTGATAAGGTCAAGTTAGATAATCAAATCCTGGGTTGCTTGAACCTTACAGGACAGATGAATTTGGTTCTAGCTTTTGATCCTATAAACATTGTGTCGCTTGTGTATATATCAAATCGCTATGAGTTGCATCAATCACACTTCGGATATCCGACTTTACACAACTATCCTGTTTTTCATGTGTGCGCTAAATCGGAATCAAAGTTAAGAATTAATTTCGAAAGGTCTCTAAATATATACCACCCGGAAGACATCAAATATTGCATCGCAATCAATTCCGAACGGCCTTTAATTCACCGCTGTACAGCTCACATGTATATTGATGATTCCATTTTGAACAAAACAGATGAGGTGAGAACGACTTTAATAGAGTCCTCTTCATACAAAATAGAAAACGCACAGTACCGGTGTATTTTAAAGAACGATATAATGATTGATAATCTGCAGCTCTCCGAAACGAAATATTACATCAACATTTACGCTGTTAACCGACTTTCGGAGCAAGCCTCATCCTACCCAACCTATATTTGGAATCATCTTCGATACCCTTATCAAAAGTGCGACCGCACGAGTGTCGAAACGAATATCTCTACGTATTATGATGACAATGGAGGCCATAAAACAATCGCTAAACTCATCCGTCCAACAACGGATTTTTACATTCATCACCATAATTCTGATCCCTCTTCAAAAACAAGCAAAGCAATAAAACCGGAAAACAGGCGAAATTGGACTGTATATTTCATGCCATGTAAGTGGCCGAATTTTGTGGGTAGATATAATCTTACGTTGGAATTGATGTCAAATCAAGAGTCTTTAGATAATTCAAGTGAAACTGATTATCCTAAGAATGAAAGTGATGCTGACCAATCTGTACAAGTCAGTCATAAGATTCTCTGCAGCCGCATGTTCAAATTTCACCCTTTCAAAGTTTGTCGAGATATGCCTCATCTTCCCTACCCCGAAACCGTGGATGAATACAAACTAACAATTGTTGACATAGGGACCCTCAATGAACCGAATCTTCATGTTGGCAAAGTATTTCTTACTACTGCACCGAATCTTCATGATATATTTCCATATGAGCGTCGTCACAGAGGAAAGCCCCATCATTATGAACAGCTATACGCAAGCGTAAGTTGTAGCAAAAGTGAAAATGAAAGTGCAGTGATAACTGCAGGGGTAATTGGATATCATAAGAACCATTACTGCTTTTTTATATTCCATATGGAAGGCTATGATGAACCTGGTAAACTTGTGCGACGAAAATATAGGAAAGCTATATTAGAAGATTTAGATATGTGTCATCCAAAGATGTACCCGCCACCGTTTGATGTTAAATGCGAAAGGCATAATCAAACGGATTGGCAAATAGTGGCTGTACAATTCGAAACGGATATAGTTGAACAAAGACGATACCTAGTAGAAGTATACGCTTCTCGACACTTATATAGGACATCCATAAGACAACTTGCAGCTTTGGGTCAAGTCTACGTTAATTGTATGGCGTGAGGAGTGTTGAAGGAGACTTAAAAGTCTTCGGACCATCGCATGCGAACAGTGCATGCATGACGACAAGAAGGTTCAACGATACACTTCATTGAATGTGCACATTAATACAAACTATCAACACTGGAAGAGCTCATGTCAATCCTGAAAACAAAACACAGTTTATTCCTGTACAAAAAGTTTAATGAAAACATTCTAACAAGAACTGTTCGAAATTTTGGAAGTATTTCAGTTTTGAATTATAGTATGTCAGTTAGAAATATAATAATTATAATTATTAATAGGTTCAGTGTTTTCAGCCTCTTGTAAAATGAAGTTGAAAGTGAATAATGGACACGAAACTGCTTCATAATTATCAATTGTTGAAAATGCCAATTAAATAATTTTACGGAATTAGTTAGTTCAATCAATTATATTATCCTACATTGTGTTACATATAGTCATTTTTTAAAAAATCACCCTTGACTTGTAAAGGAATAAAGCATAACTGATTGATTGATTACCGAAAGTGTCAATTATAAATACCATTAAAAATTGATAATTCAAACTGATAGGACCGCCTGTCTGTTTCATATCATTTAATTAAGGTTTTCTACTTCGTTTATTAAAATTTCATTCTGCTGT
Source organism: Prostheceraeus crozeri (assembly GCA_907163375.1). NCBI lineage: Eukaryota > Metazoa > Platyhelminthes > Polycladida > Euryleptidae > Prostheceraeus > Prostheceraeus crozeri. Next base: position 22,874 of record CAJQUW010014818.1, read on the forward strand.
TAATAGTTTTGTTTAATCGAGACATTCTGACAGATTTTTAAAAGAATAAATCTTCGTATGAAAGAGCGTAATACATAAGTTAGCTGTTAGAGCTCTATGTGTTGACTACATGAGTTCAACAGTCTATAAACAAATTTTTCGATTGCTGGCTCATTTCTTTCTCATTCTACCAGATAGGCTATTAACAGCTTATCGTTGTTACGTTCAGACAATCAATCTTCAAAGCTTCAATCCCATGTTTTGATGTTTAATATTTTTCTTGGAAAAATAAGGTGAATCACTTATTGATGTTAGTTATGGGTAATCCATTGTGCACATAGGTGGAAAAGGAGAAACTTAGCTTATTTCATCAACACGTGTAAGACATGATGCACAAGGGACCGAAGGTCTTCTTCATCTATCCTACCAAGAAGAGCATTAAAGCTTTCAAGCACCGGTTTCTGCATTAATTGTATTATTATGACAATTTGCATCATCTTAGAGAAATCTTGACATTGATATCTGACCGTGATACAAGGACCAAAAGTTATAGGCATTGTCGAGGAACAACCAAACTTTGTGCCAATATCCTATATCTTTCTATTTTTCTGTGCATATATGCATCTGTACATCTTACATTAACCCATTTTCGCCCAACATTTGCTTCAAAACGTAATTAAAATTTTCACTTAGCTTTTATACTGGAATTTTCTTCCTATACAACTTGTTCAACTTGCTTGAAAACGATTACAAGCATCTACGAACATATTCAGGTCTGTTAAGGTAGATAAAATAACCAATTTTCACTTCTGCATTTTCAAGTTAGATAGCAGCTATCAAAGAACCCGAATTTTTATTGAATTACTGTTGATAGACAGTTATTTTTTCTTGGCTTGATATTGTCAGTCACTCAATTAAAATTGTAGATATCTAACTTGCATTTCAGTTGAAACCAGCAATATCTACACGAAGAAATTATTTTGATGTTCCCAAAGGGAACATTGGGCATTACCATTATCTTTGGATGTCAGATTCGAACCTTTCTAACATTTGAAGCAGACGTTCCATTGACCTTTTCTATGATTATGTTACAATTTAGAGCACAAGTAACGTTTTACTTTTCATAAATTGTCAACATAATTAAATTTATTCTGCTGACAAAAATAAGATAGCGCTTATATGTCTTGATTTGATCTCATTTAATCTTGATCTAATTTGCGTCCTTTGAAGACTATTGGACTATGAGTCATTGAATGATTAGAAACTCGTCTATCTATGGCTGTGCAGCTTTTGAAAACAACTTATTTGTACTGGATATCAGACAATTCACATACATTGAAAGAATCACCTTCGATAAATTTGTACTGATCATAGACATTTGAGGATTCAAATTTTCAGTCGAGCTAGCAGGCTTCACATTCACCTTTCTTTGTATTTGAGCTGTCATATTTCCCGCGTCGTGATTTTGTTATTGTGTTTAGTGGCACCATAATGACAAGACGTAAATTTATGAAGCTAGACGACGCTGTTCAAGCCATTCTCGAACAAAGCGACGATGAATATGACACTATTGTGGCCTTACCTCCAGAAGTTAATGGTAATGGTGATGCTACTGACGAAGAAGTTGAGGCTGAAGAAGATCAATTACCAAAAGACGTGTCATCAACTCTGGAAATTGCAAGGTCATCAGAATCTCGTCGCATAAAGTCAACAAAATCCGAATATCGAAAGAAATATTGGCCGAAAAGAAATTGGAAGAATGGTGACAGTGAACTGCAGGATATTTCGCTAGGTGTCCCGATACCTCATCTTTCCAACCAATATCCTGTATTATCCAACAAAAGTGCCATCGAAATTTACAAATTATTCTTCGACTCAGAAGTGGAAAAGCTATTTATTGAAAACACGAACATTTATGCCAGAGAAGTGAAAAGCTTTCATTCTTTTGAGCTAACACCGACAAAGCTGTGGAGTTTTTTGACGATCATAACGATATCTGCATACAACCAACGACCACAGTCACGTCCGTACTGGAGTAAAGATGACGATGTGAACTGTCCTCTTATTTCCCAGCTGATGTCTCGCAACGAATTTGAGCAAGTGAAGTCTTTTCTTCATGTTGTGGATAACAATGATCTTTGTTTGACTGATAGGTGGGCCAAACTACGACCTCTGATTGATCTTGTCAATGAGAAACTGAAACAGTTCGGTATAAACTCTAAATATCTTTCCATCGACGAGCAGATCGTTCCTTATTTTGGTCACCATAGATGCAAAATGTATCATAAAGAGAAACCCATACGTTTTGGATTTCAAAACTGGGTGTTGGCGGCGAATGATGGCACTCCAATACATTTTTCCGTATGGCGGAAAAGGTGACAATACTTCCGATGTTCCCCTTGGAACTCATGTTGTCAGAAATTGTGCGCAACATGTTCCCGACCCAGAGGACCATGTTCTACTATTTGACAACTTGCTCTGTTCGCTTCCTCTGTTAGAAGAGCTGAAACGTGAGTCCAGAAAAGCAATCGGAACTTTGCGAAATAACCGCATCCAAAATTGTTCGCTTCCGAGTGTAAAAGAAACAGAAAAGAAAGAGCGTGGAAATTACGTGGCATATTCATCTAAAGATCTTTGTGTTGTGCGATACAATGATAATCGAGCGGTAACGATTGCAAGTAATTATGCGAAGTGCATGCCATTATTGCAAACACCGACGAGTGAAAGGACAAGCTGAGAAAATTGTTGTGGATCAACCGTCCATGATTGATACATACAATCGCCAATGGGCGGTGTCGATTTGCTGGATGGGTATTTGTCTAATCTTCGACCTTGTATTGGAGGCAAGAAATGGTATTGGGCTCCATTGATTAATTGCATTCGCATGTTGCAAGTAGCGGCGTTCAAAACATACGTGGCACTAGATCATCCTATCAGTCAGCTTGATTTCATGAGAATGATTGTTAATGAAGCTGTAAAAAAGTTGCCGCTGAACGCCCCAAATAGGCCTGGAAAACGAAGAATGAGTGCAATTTTACCCAGAGCTAGTAATATAAATGAGCGCATACCAGGTCCTGCTTTCAAACAAGGTCGATGCATTATTTGCAGAAAAAATACGCGAAAGCAATGTCAATCATGCCAAGTGTTGCTACATGAAAATGTCATGTATTTTGGACAATACAATCACCGATAAAAGAAAATAAATATTGCATTTAGTGTAATTAATTTTGCTTTGCCGATTTTCATTTGTGAAGTTTATAAGGAACTTAACTGTGTTTAGCATTGAAACTGGGTCAATAAAGTATTTCTAACTTCTACATTTCTACATAATCTACATGCATGAAAATTTAAACCAGAATCAGAATTGTAAATAATAAACTTAATGATAGTGTATATGCCCAATGTTCCCATTGGGAACAGCATCATATATCTATGTTACTTAAACAAAAGTGGAAAGTAAACGCCATAGTTCGACTTCTATGCACTATTGGGTGAATATATCTTGATAGCAAAAGAAATCCATGACAGAAAAATTTCGGGCGTAAATGGGTTAAAACTGAATCAATTGTGGAACAGAAGAAATAGCTGGAGTGTTTTTTGTCTAATACTCACTATAAATCGCTGGATACGAAAATTATACAAACATATACCAAAATCACATGCAATTTGAAACTGACATCTGATACGAGATTCTCGCATGTTTACAGAGATCTGGCATGTTTTTCATGCGAAATCTCACCTACTTCCGTATGTGATTGGTACGCAGCGATACGAACTATTCCATCTGTGATTGGCTGTTTTACACTGAAATACGAGTTGTTGGTATGTTTTATATACGAGACCCATGCAAATTCATCCCTATTCGTATGCTTCTGGTATGCCCCTGTTATGTAGAGCTTTAAGTCACATTGCAAAAAATATTATATATATTATATATATATATATATATCATAACGTTTATTTTTTCAATTGAAAGACACGTACATGCATACAAAAGAGAACGAATGAGATGACTGATGACACCCTATATAACCACTTCCAATGATTCCAGCTCCTATATTTAAATCCTATAATTAATTAGGAAAGAGGGATGCTCTCCACAGACGTAAGCAATTCTATGGCCATCGTCATCCATAGATTCATCAGTAATTTAAGTAAACACGAAATCTACGAGTACCTACCTGTCTGTATGTACTCATGTGCGCATGAAAGGCTGGGTAGCTTATAATACTTCTGTCACGAAGAAATTATTCAAATGAACTGCTACAAAATCCAGTTTTACTATTACCTGATCCGAATTTGTTATTGGTGAATTTTTATTCAGTGTTTCTTTATCCCTTGTTAGATTCCTACGAAGTGATGATTAATTCTAATTTGAAAATGAGAATGAGTGGCATCCGTTTATTTATTGCAACAAAATGATGCAGGATAGAAAAAGAATGATGTAGGACAGATATCACAAACTGCTAAGTCGATGGAAAACTGAATGTAATGGAAAAGTCTGAAATAAATTTACTTCAATAATACTTTAAATCCGATGTTTTTACATTCTGTGAAGCTCCACATCAACGATTAATAATCATCAACTTTGTCATTTCACTCAATTTCATCAGACGTAATGACGTTCAAATGATGATTAAATTCAGATCAACCGTCAGATTAATTTCTATATTTGTTGAAAAGTTTTCTTATATTTCAATGAACTGTTTCTAATCACTGCAGAAAATATCACAAACAATTTTAACAAACCTTTAAGCAATCCACGATTTCACAAAAACCAAAAATTCCAATGATAGACAACATCAGTTCAAAAAATGTTGTTAATAAGAAATGCAAAACAACTGTGCGCTTAATCACGCAGAAATATGAATTCGTCAGCAGATGGGCGCGGATGTTGTTGTAGGAGATTGTCTTACGATACAATTCAGATCTATATCGATAGTTTTTCTTGATTTTGTGGAGAAATTCAAAAAAGTACACGGGAAACCTGACACCGCTAAAATAGGGAAGCAGCCATCAACTTCACAGACAACAATTGTGGTGACAACAATTGTGGTGACATGGCAACAATTTCGCAAATAATATCCAGACATAGTACAAGGTTGGAATTGATGCCATCAGGATTGCATTGATCTCCACTGTCTCTTGACTACAATTTTTTTGCCGTTTAGAATAATGCGGCTCAAAATGTTGTCAACATGCATGAGAGAATCAATACCAGAAAAATAGAAATATTTTCCAGATTTCATCTGCGTAGACTGTAAGAAAGAAGTCAAATTTGTTTCAACTCTGAACTTCCCGGTCACATTGGGATGGAAGCACTTTCTAGTTTCGAGTGAACTTTTCAAATATTTGAATGAGTGAACTTAGAAAACCTCTTTCAATTTAGGATACTAACAATATTAACAAGGATGAAGCTGGAGTACGAGCCATGTTTCTACCATGAAAAATATTCAAAGATTCTTTGTAGACAATAGATAACTTGATGCATACTGGAGATCGACCAAAGAACATTGTAATATGAAATCTGTGTATTGCATACTCTCTATGTGTCATGTGATCCTAACTGCAATGATTTCAACATAGAATCCTATTACAATACAACTGTGGGCATGGTTGAATTCGGACAGAAATGACTTGAGCCTCGTCTGCGTTCTTGTCTTTGCTTAGTCATTGTTGTCCTCTCAAACATGCTCGAAGTTATGCATTGCTAACAATAATCAGGGATGCATGAACATCTTAACATGTGCACTGACACGTAGATGCAAGCGATTTCATAAACTTTCTATTGAAGATAATGAATTCTGCTAGATGTCTATGCATCCTTGATTTCTATCAGCAACGTGTCTTGGTGGTGTCCGTTTTACCAATGACTTCTACACCTTTTTAAGTTCTATTAAAAATAAGTCACGTTCTACTTAAAACAAGTCGAGTTCTATTTAAATTTTTTAAATTAGGTAGCTGAAAATTACATGCATGGCAAATAAAAATCCTGTATTTGTTATTCCATTGAGTTTGTTCGCTTTGCACAGTTCTTGGAATTTTTTTTTGAGTTTCTGGGGATTATCTTTGCATGATATATCTATTGCCATGACCTCAATCAGCGCTAGCTTTTTCATTATTCTCATTTTCTCATCACACGAGTTCACGCGAGCTGTGAATAAGATTGCAAAAATCAAAAAGTTTTGCCTGCTCTGATAAACATCTAGTATATCGGTTTACTTGCAAGTTGTGTCATGGCAGCTACATAAGTCAGACGTCAAGACCTTTCAATTTCCGATATAATGAACACAAGCGCAGTCTATCAAATAATAGCATGGATAGCGCATTGGCAGAGCACGCAAGACAATACCATCATGGACATCTGGCGATCACAGACTTCCAGCTAGACATTATTGACAGGTGCAGATCACCGATAGAGACGAGACTGTCAGAAGCCAATCAGATTGAAGAACAAAGACCAGCACTCAACCGAAGACATGAAATGACCAGACGTTGAACGTGCCCTCACTCCTGCCAAACCTTGATAATGCGAGCCCACAGAATTAGACAGGTCGTCTCTTCTTCTGTTTGACTAGAAAGGAAACATTGGAACATGTAACGATAATGAAGTGGCGCAATCTCGTGACTAAACACCATAGTAATCGAACAATGAGCAGCCAGTTCAATATTAAACATGCCAAATTGTGCAAAGTTTCAGTGACTGTTATCAACCGGATCACACAGCAAAGAGACACAGTCGATGTCAAGTTCTGCAGAGAAGTTTGTGAACGTATTTTCATGCGCCTGCTAACTTTTTTTAAAATGATCGGAGGGCCCAACATTATCGAGAAAACTTTTGCGCAATGATCTGAATTCTTTGAATCTGAAAGAGTCGTGGCGATCGGAGCATTTTGAAGGAATTCAGAGCAATCCGCAAGCGACGCACGACTATTTTTCCTATCTCTGCAAGGTATTAAAAATTTCTTTTTGCCCACTTATTAAGTTCCTGCATGTGCCCTCTGTTTGAATCAGTTTGCACTTCTAGCAAAGTGATGCGGTTAAGCAATCTAATTGTGTGTGCGAGCCGGCTCGCGAAAGCTCGGAACTGTACATAACTTTTAGCAAATAGACTGTACATATTTTTAGCAGCTTATCTTTTTTCGGGGAGACGACACAAGCGGAAGTGAGATTCACTATGAAAGAAAACTACATTAGGCTACCCTACCAACCGGAACATCGTCTTAGGTACCTCGAAACCATCATTGACAAAGCAATGATGAATTTATGACCCCGCATGTGTTTAAGAGCATGCAGTCATGTTTAAAAACATTTTCCTTCTTGCATCTCTCTTCACGATTTACCAATGAACGACAACGTTAGTGTATGAGATTGTTACAGTAGCTTATATCTTATACATATACTAGTATATAAATTACGAGTAATTAGTGGAGTGACAATGTTTTTGATCGAATTCGGGTAAACTTCTGGTATTCAAGATGAGAATAGGTGGGTCAAAACGTATATGAAATCACATTTTTTGTTCTATCTCACACAAAAAAGACGTCTATCACTGCAGTCGGTAATAGGCATAATCACCAGTAATTTTTCAACATTGGGTAATTTTGGCTGAAATGTGCGGTCGGGGAAAGATTCCTTATTATCAATCATGTAAACGGTATCAAATAAGAAATAATTGCGTGTATATATATATATATAATACGTAATCTAAAGTTTTTAAATAGAACTTGATTTGTTTTAAATAGAACTTGGCTTATTTTAAATAGAACTTGATTTGTTTTAAGTAGAACTTGATTTGTTTTAAGTAGAACTTGACTTATTTTAGATAGAAGTTAAAAAGGTGTAGATCGTGGAGTTCCATGGTTTACAGAAGCTACAATATTGATGAGTCTATCGGTTGATAAATACCATGTCATGCAAGTGAAGTCTCTTCACAAATTCTTTAAAGTCATATTAATTGGTTCTGTATTTCATGAAGCGGAGTTGAAAGCAGTAAACTTCTGAGAAAGTTATACAAGGTATTATAAAAGGCCATCCAAACATCGACCGTTGAAGGCGCTGGACGCCGAAGACCTGTCTGCCATACTTTTAACTTTAACTTGATTATATTGGCCTAAACTGAAAAGGGGAGTTTTAATTACCTTGTATAACTTTCTCAGAAAGATGATCTCCCGTCACCTGGTCAACTACACGTAGTAAACTTTGTCCGAACCATCCATCAACTTTTAACAATGATGAAAGAAGTCCACTTTGACCTACGATAACTCAATCGCTGTCAACTTCAATTAGGGTTCGGAAACTGCTGGGCCACTTGGTATGTAACTCATTAACTACATTGTAAATCTTAAGGTGAAACTTTACGTGCAAAAATTGACCAGCTAAATGTCACTGAAAAAGTGTGAAAATTGGTGACAACATCAGCGGAAATTGATATTCAGCAATGTTAACTTTTTTCACCTTCTCTAGACGATTTTTGCATGCTCCTGTTAGGGATGCGCCATTGGTTCAATTGCTTCACTTAACTGTCGATCATAGAGTAGGGATATATAGGTAGAGTGTCGACTCAAAAAAGTATCTGTATACAGTGGAAATTTTTATATCAAAAGATTCAGTTTTTTGCGAAGATTGCGTTCCTGTGGTCCAAAAAATTATTTGAGCATTTTTGAAAAAAGTCAAAATTTGCCAATTTTATATACTACCGAGATGACTCTCCTATATAAGTAGTATGAAACAAGTTAGATATCAAGAGGAATGAATATTTGATAACAAGAATCCTAACTAGGCGGAAATCAAGCTGATTATCAAGGCAATTTCATGAATTGTATTCTAATGGAAGTCTTCATGAAAAAGTCGCGATATTATTCGTGCTCTCTTGGCTGAAATTTCAAGTTTTTAATTCAATTTTCACCGGGATGATTTTATGATTCATTAAATTCATGTTTCATTTCTTGAATCTGAATAGTGATGTGGAACCATTTATATCTTTCAAAGTTAAATGAAATCATTGTCTTTGATTATGTGATTTTGCTCTGCCAGTGGCAGTTATTGCCGGTGATATGATCACGCTTAAGAAAATATTCTTGAGGTTCAGCATGAAAGTAATAAGAGGTCATCGAATTACTAATTTAACAAACATTAAATCTCCAAGGCTGTCATGATACTGAGAATCTGCAAAATACCATCATTCCTTCTGCATTACAATCATGATCATTCAATTCCGTGGTAGCTTCCTCAAAACAGCAAAACACATTTGGTTACATTTGGTGACAATACCACCTGTATCTCCCTTGAGTTCATTTAATAAAATCGGAAGTGTATACACATTGGAGATTTAATAAATGCGCAGTTACCACTCTACCTAATATACCTACTCTATGCTGTCGATATCAGCTAAAGTAGCGAAAACCATTTTTCGCCCCTGCGCGTTTCACCTTTTGGCGCAATGCGATTTACAGTGTAGGAAATCTGAAGGACAAACTCAATCGGTAGACATAAAATATCATTTTTTCCTTCTCTAAACCTTCTTTTGCAAAGTATTATTCTCCAACTAAACAATTGAATTCTGTTATTAAGCCTCAGTATCCATCACTATTTAATGGCGTAGGAGATTAGGGATGGTTATTTTTAGCATTAAGAATTACGTTCTGTTAGATTTCCTTGCGAACATCAAAATACAAATCCTTAGTGTTGTCGAGTGTTCATTGACAATTCTTTGAGATGATATCAAGCAGATTCGAGTCACAAAATTGCGCAATTTGATATCATGAATAGAATCCTATTCACATAGACGACGTTGTTCTGTTTATTGACAAACAATCACGACCGTCAATTTATTCTAGAATGAGTTGAGTTTTCACAGAGCTCGTGAATTCAATGTCATGCAAACAAGCGACAAAACATTATAAAGGTCCCATATTTGAGATCATCAATGTACTGTGGAATTGTGTAAATTGATTTCACAAATATTGAAAATTTCGTTGATCGTCAGGCTTAATCATTAGTTGACTGATTTTAGTTTGCGATGAGAAAGTAAACGATCTGAATTAGATGTAAATATGTAATATGTAAATTTAACCATAGAAATTCGACTTTTCGCTTTGTTCAAGTTTCTGAGACTAAAATGGACCGGTTTATTGATGCTCACTTCAACCGATCAACCGATAAGGTGCCGGCAGCTTCCCATTATCAACCACTGGAAGCCGCCATCGGTGCCGTTGTCATGACAACACAGTTTTCCAGGATGTGCTATTGTTTTCAAGAGTGTAGGCCTACAGAATTAGATTGTTCAAGTGTGTCACTTTGCAAGAAGTGCAAAATGATTCAAAACAATTGCACATGCAGGAACTTACTAAGTGGGTAAAAAGAAATTTTCAATGCCTCACAGAGATGGGAAAAATAGACGTGCGCTGCTTGCGGATTGCTGTGAATTCCTTCAAAATGCTCCGATCGCCACGACTCCTTCAGATTCGAAGAATTCAGATCATTGTTCAGATCAAGTTTTCTCGATAATGTTCAGCCCACACATTATCATTAAAAAAAGTTAGCAGGCGCACGAAGAACCGTTCACAAACTTTCGTCTTTAAAACTTGACATCGACTGTCTCTTTACTGTGTGATCCGGTCGATAACAGCCACTGAAACCTCGCACAATTTGGCGTGTTTAAAGTTGATGTGGCTGCTCATTGTTCGATTGCTATGGTATCATATCAGCAGATTGTGCCATTTCATTTACGTTACATGTTCCAATGTTTCCTTTCTAGTCAAACAGAAGAAGAGACGGCCTGTCTAATTCTGTGGTTACAACCTTTTCCAGTGTGACGAATGTTTGGAGAAGCTCTCCACCAGAGCCATTTCAAGAGGAACCAAATTAAGCTATTACTTTTTGTGCAGAGCCATGTGAATACACTCGCAGCCGGGGTTTCCACCGTTTCTACCCACAGACATGGTCACGATGTTAACTGGCATGGTTGGGTGCCAGTAGAGCTTCTATCACTGTTGTTAGACGGTGGTAAGAGTAGTGCTGTCAGGTCAAGCTCTTTAACGTAACCGACCGTGGACCGCAGAGCCACATACAGTGGCGTCATTTCAGAAAATCCCTAAGGGTCTGAATGATTGTATTATGAATAATTTCCAATGGACATAATTATGAATGACAAAAATACTTTGAATTCAGGAAGGAGCCCTACAGTATGTAACCAAAGAAATGAAAAGAATTCACACGAAGTTCATTTTAAAACGCAGTATTTTAGACAAGGAATGTCGTCTGTTTCTTCTAGTTGAGAATTCGTAGATAATTTTGTCGATGTCAACAACTTTGCATATTTCGTTTAAGCAGGCCATGATAAGTAGATCACTGAAAAACGTTCGTCTCCCATGGAATTCCTCAAAAAACCATCACACATTTCATGTTTGAGAAGAGTCTCTTATTCGAGACAGCTGTAACTGCTAACGCAATGATAATCAACGCAATATGATATTATCAGCTTCAGAATTTGTTTAAACAACTGGAAAACTGATTCAAAACTACAAAAATTGAAGTTATATCGTTGCATTCTTCATTTTGGCTTATAATCACCTCGCGGCTCAGCATTGATAGTAGCTTCGTCAGTATTACATTGTGGACAAGCATTTATCAACTCGATTGATTTTTCCGAGAGAAAATTTAAAGACCTTGAAAATAATCGGTGATTGAGCTAAACAACGAAGATGACTGGAGCAGCCTCTGAGTGACCATCGACTTCACATCTTCTTGCTCCGGTTGAAGATAACACACAGAAATTGAGTAAATGTTTGAAAGGAGTTTTCCTTCGCATTACATGCTTCGACACATTTTTTGTTGACAACCCAAGCTGTTGGATTTCACTTTTTAGCTTCTGGTAGCACTCATCCCTTCTTGCACGTTTCAGGAGTAAGTCGTTAATTAGGTGTACTCCCTGCATCTGCAACATCTCCAATGCACATGTAAATAATTCATGACGTACATGCTAATATGGGGCAACGAATTACAAAAAGTTGTGATCGTTTTACCAAGATTATGGGGGAGTGGCCGTCGCCCCCTTTTGCGCCTGAAATGACGTCCTGACCACATGTATATCTGACCAGTATCTGACTATCAATCGCATGATCGCATAGGCTCGTAGAATCATTGCCATATCTGTTATCTGCTGGCTATTGTAATAGCATAAAACTTACATGATAGGTTTCGCTTACCGATAAAATACTCACTGACAGTCCTAGCTACTGCTATACAAAGTTTTGTTCTTCTAAATTTCATGGTCAGTGCATTTTATCATGCACATTTAGTTCTACTAATGAGCATCATATTGACATACATGCAGACCTCATGTCCGATTGACCTGCCCACTATACCGGTATGATTAAGTTGTAAATTTTACATCTTTCCTTCATTTGAGAAGCTCTCCAATGATGATGGAAGATGCTATTAGCAATTACTGCTAGACGGATGATAAATGACCTTCATCGTGCAATATTTATATATATACGTATATAATACAGTTTTGAACCGAAAGAAAAGTCAGCAATTATTCCCGACCGGTTTCGCCTGGTCTAGGACAGGGGAATGAATTTATTGGAAAGCAAAATACAAAATTGGAAGCATAGACTTCAAAATCAAAAATTAATGACATAAACCTTGCGATATCGCAAGGCTTATCGCAAGCTGCTGGTAGTGGATAGAATAGGACAATGGCCACCATTGTCATGTTGATTAAATTAAAAATGGATATTATAAAACAACAGGAAACCGATGGATAAAAAGTGGAGGTACATGTAGATGGA
>CAJQUW010014819.1:0-101301 GCA_907163375.1 Prostheceraeus crozeri
GCATAAAGCAGAAGGAAATAATCATAGACATCGGATAAGATTATTAGGATCCGATGTTATGAAAATAATATTATTTTGCAGATCGTTCGCGTCATAGACATCGAACATTAATCATTAAGGTCCTCATTAAGGTAATCATTAAGACCTAGTTGTTGTTGTTCGATGTCTATGGTTCGTGTCATGACAGCCTTGGATATGTAGTGTTTGTTAAAAAAGCAACTCGATGACCTGCTATTGCTTTCATCGATGAATCTCAAGAGAATCTTCTTGAGCGAGATCATGTCGTAGGCAACCTGCCACCGGTAGAGAAATGAAACATAAATTTAGCGATGATAAAATAATGCCTGTGAAAATTGAATTAAAAAATTGAAATTTCAGCCAAGAAAGCACGTATAAGACAGGGTCGATATCTAAAGTACGGGATATGAAGGGTAAGACTACTACTTGCATCCAGCGGCCCAACTTTATAAGTATGCTTCCGTAACCGAAAAATTTCCATCTCATTAATAAAACGTACTGTACATTACACGGGCTTTAAAGCGTTACTACAATATTTCGGATCATATACTTACTCCATCACTAGTCGACAGTCTTTGTCTAATCTTGGCAAGATCTTGGTCACCAAGATCATGCCAAGAACACACAAAATCTTAGTAAGATCTTGGTTTCTACTCAACCAAGATCTACCAAAAGCGCCAGCATTCCCCAAGAAGGACCACCATTCACCAAGATCTTACAAGACGCGTCAAGCATTCACCAAGATCTGGTAAGAATGAACAACTTTTTTCTGATAGCCTCGAATCCGTAGCTCGGTTTTGTACTAACCCTACTGAGTACACCGGTACCCATAATAACGATATTAATATTAACACTACGTATCCATCTTATGAAGGAACCCAAAAAATAATGAAGAAAAACCAATTGTATTACAAAATATACTTATCCAAAAATTACATTATCGTTATCACCAATAGTCGTCGTCTTTTGGCAGTCTCTACCAGCCTGTCCTAAACTTGCTTTCATTCATCACGCAACCCCAATCATAACACTGCCATATCATTTGATAATGCACCCTGAAAAGAATGAGAAAATCTGGTTATAACAATGCACACGAGACCTATTAAACTCAAAGACATTTTACTTGTCAAACATTCTACAAGTATTCGGGCCTTCGCATTCGGTGAACTTGACATTATTGATTATACTGATAATGAAAAATATTCTGCTTTAGTGCATCGATCCAAACCAACGATATGAACGCACAGAGAATTTAAAATCTTTAATTTTAAATTAGTTTTCAATTAAATTAATTAGTTAATTTAATCCTTTTCCACACAACAAAAATTTCCATAAATCAATTGATAAGGCCCAGACCGGCGGAATGTTTTACTTCGATGTAATGCATTATTTTTGAGTGTCGTAAGATTTGGGAAATAACAGAAAACCTTATTTCCTTCTTTACCAAATCATTTGAAATCAACTAAAAATTACAGTATTCACAAGGGGAAATTGCTTTCATGCACCATAAATACTATCAATAAATGTTAAATACATTAAATAGAAATATTTAAAACAAATCATCGTGAATCAAAGCAATTAGCAGAGAATATTAAACATACTTAATATAGAGAAAGCTGTCCCTACATGTCATATTCAATACTATTAATAGGTATTCAAATTATTACTTACTTTTCAAAACGGCTATGTCTTCTTCTGACGCCTTCTCTTTTTTTTTGTTGTCCCAAATTTCCTCGAATGAATTCCTTTCGAGGTAAGTATGGCCACTTCAAATCGTTTCAGGAGCGCTATCGCGAATCTCGCAGGAGTCGTATTGTGGAAGTTCCTATCGTTGAAAAGGGTTTGCCCTTCGTAGTCCCAAGAAGTTCCTGCAATGAGCCAAAATCATATTTGAAATAGTTTAAAGGGATGATATGCAATAAATATACAATAAGCGGCTCCTTAGATTTATGCGTTTAAACATACAGCGTTATTAGCCTTATTTATTCGAGGGATTTACTCTGCCGTTTAAAAACTGAATATTTTGCGCGAGTTGAAAGTTTTCTCGTACTACATGTATCAGTTAGACAATGAAAAAAAAATCAAATGAAAAATCAATCGATTAGTTCAGCTATTAATAGCTGAACTAATCGATATCGGCTCATAATACCATAACCTTACCCTGACTTATTAGGTAAATTATATGTTAACTTTCGGTTAATTTTTATTCTACCACGTAATATATTTTTGTAGCAGACAATAAGTTAATAAACGGCAGCGTGTATTATTGTATTTTATCATTTGGCTGAAAACTTACTACCATGCAGCTCTTGCCTCCTGCGGAATGGGGCGGAGGTTTTTTTATTGGCCGCAAGTCGTTTCAAAAGCCTATGTGCTTTTTTAGTTCCGACGTCTGCAGTCTACTTTCAGCGAGCAAGGATTCTGAAAAACATAGATGAAAAGCACATTACTTTTTTGTTTCGTCGTTCTTATGGACACTATGAACACTTAACCCGCATGTGATCGTTAAAAATACAACCGATTTTGATCCAAGAGGACAATTTTGTCCTTTTAAATCAAAAATAACTAAAAACTGACTGAATTTTGTTAAATACTGAAATTGTTTAGTAGGAAGAAAGTCAGTCCAAGTCGAAGAGTATAATTTCTTACAAGAATAACGAGCAAATGAAGATGAAAACATTTATTATACCTACATGTAGCCTACGAGTACATACTAGGCCTACATTTTACACACAGTACGAGTATATAGTTCACTTATTTTATTCATTATCCAGTGCTGTGTAAACCCCATTGCCAGTAAGTTAATTGCCATCGAACGTCGTGTTTTTCGAATTATAATGGTCCACTCTTCTGTGCATTTTCCATCTTTGTCAGAAGCTGCAGACTCATCCTGCGTGAAGCTGATGCGTTCTGTAGCTACTTCTTCTTATACCATCCTTTGAGAGAGATGTTTACCATCAATAAAAGAAATCGCCAAACTCGATGTAGACAAAAGTTTGTTACCACCTTTCACCAGTACCAACAGATACAGTGAAACTTTTATCAAGTATTTTAAACTGTTTTTTACTTTTATCATTTGTCACGAATGTTCAGCGATTGTAAAAGGTGAAGCGCATAATGATATATATTATTGTATGTATGCAGTTAGCCTGCGAGGTGTGAAAGGCCTGATGTAACTGAAATTGTTCATAAAGAACAGGAATACACATACATAAGCATTTGGAAGATAAGCAAAAATCGGTAAAGTAATTCTACTATCAGTAAGCTACAGAATATCAATAGATAGGCCTACTATAGCTGTTCATTGAACGCACCATATGAAACGGTCTTTACATACGATATTCACGCCTACTGTACACCGAATGGCACACTTTTTGCGATCAACCTGCATAACCTCTCTCGGTTATATTATAGTTTTAGGCATGACTTCGAAGTTTACCAAAGACACTTTGTCCTCAGGAACACATGCGGGTTAACAACGACTTCGATATGGCTAGTACTCAAACCCAACGAGATCGAATTAGACAGAACAACTTACAAGATTATTATATTGATTTAAAGGCAATCGCGAAATTCTCTAGCAAAATTAAATTGAAGTAAACAGAATGACGAAAGCATTGACATGCACATTTAACATGCTTTATACTCTACATACGGCAAATACTAGTCGGAGTCTAAAAAAAAAGAAAGGACTCCGCATCTCAGCTATCACCATAGAAAACATAACACGTATCTGAATATGACTGAGGAATATTGTAGAATTCAGAAAAAGGCCGAATGATTACAAAGAGGTAATGTGACATGAATTTTTTTCATGCTCGGCCAATGTCTTAGGTCAAGCCTAATTACTTTGAGTTTCGGCTTGGAACTAATTAACCATCAGTTAAACACAACCCAAGATCACAATCGAACGTCTGAGAACTCGCACTCGCATGCAATTATATAAACTATACCCATTAAGCGCGCACACATTGTGAAGTATAACATCCCTGATTAAATTAGTGTAAATAGAGAATTATTGAAAAAAGTAATGGATAGAAGCAGTCGTTAAGAACGACTTAATAAACCGAATACAGTATTACTGTGAATTTTAGTCATTTAATATGAAAGCAAACAAAAGACAGCAAAATTCAACTTACTGAGTTTTTCCGTCAATGATGCTCGAGTTTCTAGCATCTTTCCATGGAAGGGATTTCTCTGCTCGGCCCTTAGAATCTGGAAAGAAGACGGAAATTGAATAGTGATCTTAAGGATATAATACAACAACCTTTCTAAAAATACGCAATCAACAGGCAAACGTCAGTTCCCACTGAATATCGCGCAAAATCGTGGAACGAATCATACATCGGCAAAACAACATCTGCAATATTGACTAATCATTCTCAGTGAATTCATTTTCGATCGATAAATGACAAAATCATGCCAAACGATGCTATTTCAAAACATCATACACTCCAAAAGTGTCCATTTTCTGGTGATATCAGTTTACCATTAAAGACATATTTACTCTGAAGAACTGGCCAACAATTTTTTCATCATTAACGAACTCTACAATCTCACAAAATTTGTTTCGCAGTGGTGAAACAGAAAACATGATCGTGAATTTAAACGTCGGTTATAGTTCTTAGAATGAAAGCATGATGCCATTATAAATAATATCGATGTTTATTCTATCAATTCCTTGTTTATTTTATCCCTCTATCCTTTAGTTTTAATGACCTTCCTTTTAATAGATCAGACTGATGATTTGATTGAATAACTTCCAAGCAATTCTTAAACAATAAAAATGCTCTACTACTTGTTTTGGAATGATTCACAGTTCCGGTAAACATACGCTTCAATGCTGTAATTCATAATATAATTAATATAATTAATAAATTAAATCAATATTAAAATTCATTATTAATAAATAATTAATAAATATAAAAAAAAATAAAATTAAATAATCTATAATATAATAATAATAAAAATTAAAAATAATATTATTAATTAAAAAAATAAAATAATTATATACTTAATTCATAAATATTAAATTAATAATAATTTACATATAATATAAATCATTAATACCAAATAATACTTTTTAAAAATTCCATTTCTTAAAAATATTTTAATAATTATCTTTAAATAATATAAATTTAAAAATCTTAATCTATCATTAAATAATAAATTATTAATATAATTAATAAAAATTAATTAAATAATCATAAACATTAATCAATTAATTCAAATAAAATAAATAAAAATAAATAAATAAAATAAATAATAAATATTTAATTCATAATACAAATAATAAAATCAAATTAATCTTATATTTCATAAATAAATATAATCATCCTTCATTATTTAAATTAATCAATTAAATAAAATTCTTAAATTTAATTCTAATAAATAAATTAAATTAAATATTTAAAATGAATTATTAAATTTAAAAATTTTAATTTTAAATAAAAAAAATATATAATATATAATATAAATAATACTAATAATACCACGCTCAAAACAATACATATTAATACAAACGCTTTAACCAGAAACGTTGCAATTGGCCATCAAATAAATGCTTTAAGTAAATGCACATTCATTTAAATCATGAATAGATTATTGGAAAATATTCGTTGAACATAATAATTAAAATATTTTAATCATAATCAGATTAACAATTATATTAAAAATAATAATCAAAAAATTTAAAAAATATAATATAAAAATAAATAAATATTCAATTAAAATATATAAATAATATTCTTTATCTAAATTTAACTATAAAAAAAAATAAAAAATCCACAATCAATTAAATTATTTTAATTAAAATCAAAATTTATCATTAAATAATTTTAATATGAATCAAATTTGCAAAATATATAAATATATAATATACATTGTAATTAATAAAATATTATCTAATAAAGATAATATATTAATTTAATCAACAATTTATATATATATTAAAATAAAAAAATAAAATAAAAATATATTTAAAAAAATCATTTTTAATATAAAATAAATATATAATCATCAAAAATAAGCTTTATAACATAACAATTAATAATATTAAATAAAAATCACAAAAAAATAATTAATAAAAATTATAACAAACCTTAAAAATATAATTACATAATTTTAAATAATCATATTAATTCAAAAAAAATTAATTATTATTTATTTAATGAAATAATCATTAAAATAAAATACTAACAATATAATATTACAATATAACCCAACACAAAACCCCCATCACCCCCACCCCCACACACACAACAACATCCAACCAACACACCCCCCTACCCACCCAACCCAACCTAAACAAAATACCCACCCAACCCACAAAACACCAAACCACACAACACCCCAAACCCCACGCCACACCACATCCCAAACCCAACAAAACACCACAACCAACACCCCCAACAAAACAAACACCACATACCCACCACCCAACCCAACACACCCCACCACACCAGCCAAAAACCACCAAAAAACCAACAAAACACACCCAATCACAAACACAGACCCGAACCCACACCCAACCCCCACAACTCCCACAACCACAACCCCACCCACCTAAAAACAGGGACAAAAAACCATCCCAAAATCGATCCCCACCAAAACACGAACACCAACAAACACCCCCCCCAACCACCAAACATACCCAACCCAACCACCCCAACAACACACTCACACCCAAACAACACCCCCAACCCACACCAACAAACATCAAACCAAAAACACAAAACCACAAACCAAACCAACACCACCACCACAACCCAACCACAGAACCATCCCCCACCCCAAACCACCGCACCCCCCACCACCAACCCAAACCCCAACCACCACGACCAAACCACCACAACAACCCAACAACCAAAACACCCACAAACAACCCACCCAACACCCCAAACCCGAAAACACACCCCCACCCCACAACCAACCACCACACCACAACCACCACCCCCCACCAACCTCCACCCAACACCCAACCCACCCCAACCACCCACCACCCACGACAAACCTCACAAAACCCCAAACCCCAACCCCACCAACACACACCGAACACCAAACCGCCCACACCACCACACCAACACCACACCCAGCCCAAGCCAACTAAAAACAATAACCAACAACACCACCACCCCCAAACCCACGACCCACACACACACGCCCACCCACCAAACCCCACCACCACAAACACCCCCAACCCACCACCATCACCACCTACACCCACCCACCAACCACCCACCCACACCCCCAACGACACCAACACCAACAAACCCCCCCCCCAACAACACCCCCACCCACACCAACCACACCACCACACCCTCCACAAACCATCCCACCCAAAAACAACCAACCCAACCACCCCACACCCTAACCACCAACAAACCCATCAACCAACACCACACCAAAAAAAAAAAACAAACCACCCACCCACCCCACCCAACCACACCACACCACAACCAACCCCCCCACAAAACCCCACACCACCCATACCCATCACAACCAAGCAAAAACCCCACCCAACCCACCCCCCAACCAACCCACAAACGCCCAAACCATACAACACACCACCCACACAACCACAAAAACCCCCTCACCCCCCCCACCACTCAACCACCCCCCCTCGTGCCCTGCCCCGTAGCCCTTTACAAGCTCCAAGCAACCGACCCAGCACCAATCCAATTAATCACGGAGACTTGATTATAATGGCCCCTCAACGAGCCCAGGGACAACCCAACCAACGCACCCCCCCGTCCCCTTATTCGGTTACTGACACAACCATAACATGGACTGTTAGCTCATACCGGTATAGCATATACCAAAACACAATGAATGAAGAGCATTGCTGTTGTGAAGATGACTGGAAACATACATGGTAAAAATGCCATACAAATAGAACATTTTGAAAATCAATGGCTTTGTAATTTTTGAATTAAACAATTAATAACTTGAAAAACTTTGGAAAATCGTGAGGAACATATATGGTTTTCAAATATTGATTTATTGATACTTTAGTCTTTGGGCACCTAAACATTCTATATGATGAGGTCTTACCTACATGGGTCGAGCATGTAAGTCAAGCAATTGCTTTGACCCCCCACACCTTCATAAACTGCGTGCATGACGTATAGAACGATACAGAAGGAATCGGCGGCCAATCATGTCAGCAAGGTATGTAAATCTTTTCACACCGCAAATCTTTTCGTTCATAAGTTCAGACAAACGGACATGTTCTTTATAGTCGGATTCGGTTCTTAAGGCTTTGTTGCTATAATAAGTAACATCGTCGTAAATACGAGAAGAACCACGTCCAATTTTCATCGTTGCACCAGGATGTAAACAGAATGGACAACCATGCCTACCATTAAACTGTCCAGTGTTCGTGCATAATGCATAAGCAGGTAAGTCAAATATTGATGCATGAAGCTTCATAGAGAAAGTAACACCATTTAATGTAAATCGCTGATTCAATTGTTCCGCAAGCTTTGATAAAAAAAATACATTTGGGATTCTCGATTTATCTTCAATAAGAGCAAATAATATTCTGCTTTCAATTCGCAATCGAACACTGAGAGAAGATCTAATATCACTAATTGAAATGGCCACGTTGAATTACTGTCTGTTGTGAAGAAATTTGCACCATCAGCGTTTAGAAGAAGGTGTAACTGAAATTCATTGGGTGTCGACTGTTCCACAAAATATGATTGCGAAGATAAAACATCGAAATTACTGCGACGAAGACGTAGGTCTTGATAATACTTAAATAAAGCTTCCCAATTCGAAGAAACCGTTTGTTCCACTTCATGGGACAGGTCACAAATTATTTCAGAATTCTCGCAGGAAAAGTGTGCAGCATGCTTTCTTCTAAAAATCGTGTAGCAATTTTTCATTGACATAGGGATTTGCATCATCGGATGAGTTGCCTGAAAAGAGACATGTTTAAAATGTCGATGACTGAAATTCAGCATCATTTAAGGATATTCAATAACCACAGGACTAGCGTTGCCAGACCATATTTTCAAATTTTTTGCGCAGTGTGATAAAATTTGCGCAGCGAATTCGGATACAAAATTTCATGTTTTTAACTTAATCATCTCTATCCTGTATTCTGAGCTACAGCTGATAACATAAAGTGTGCTTAGTCATTCAAACTGATTGGATCGACCTACATGTATATATCAATTGGAAACTTATCATTTCATTTGTTCTTCTGAGTATCAACCATGTGACTCATGATGGTCTGCTTGATTTGTAAAGAGAAAATACCCACATCTAGACGTTCGTAAAGTTGTATTACAATCGGTTTGGTATTAGCCAGATTTATTGAATTTAGAAGGAGTGAGAGGATAAAACCTACAGCTGGATAATTTATGTCGATGTACAGTACATACCATGCAGCCATGGTCTAATGGTCTAAGTGCCTGCCTATGGGTCACGAGGTCCAAGGTTCGAGACCGACGAAAAACACCATTGATAGTCGTCAGGAAGGGCATCCGGACTTTGCACAAACGCACCGTTCAAATTCCATCAAAGTAGCACCTTCCAACCCCCATCAATGGAGAAAACGGAAGTAAAAATGATGAAAAATACCATAAGTACAATATCATAAAAAAGGGTAGTTTTACCAAAATCACATGCTGTATCATCCGAAGGCTAATAGCATACTCCACGATGCTACATTTCTACGTCCTTGCTTTTACGAGTAAATATACGATTTTTGAATTTGATTTTTCTTGTGTTTCATAGCAAAGCAAGTAAAATTTTGTACCGTGTATATACGATATACAACATGAGAATGGAGTAATACCTCCGAAATGTTGTTAAAAACAGTACAAGTTAAAATCTGAATATTTTCTCGCAACACAGCAACTTACAAGAGTAAATTAAAAGAATAAAACATAACAATATGCTGCTTGAGAAAAACTATGAATTATTAATACTATGAACAAGGACATAGGACAAGGACAATAGAATTCTTAAACTCCGTCCTTCACCGATAGCGTCTAAATTTTAATTGTCTTTGCCTAATTGCTCCTCATTAGTTTTGGAATAACTTTCTTTAATTTATCCGTTTAGTTTATTTCGTCTTATTTATTAGTCTATACTGTACAGTTATAGTCAGTCACAGAGGTCTATTAGATTTTTTGTACTTGAGGTTGTGCATGATAAATGCATGACCCCACTAGAATAGGTCCGTCCGTTCAGGAATAGGGATAGAAACGCGAATCCTGTTCTAGTTCCTGCTGATGATCTCACACTGAAATTTATTTTTTTCATCTCAAATATTTAATAATTATATATGCGGTAGTGATAATTGTGGATCAAACATGCTGTAAGGTTAGAACTGTATATTTTTTATAATCGACAAGGCTCAACACATAGCCTGAACCTTGTCGATTAACCATCTTCCACTGTTATTTACAAATGAGATGCATGTATTTCAGGAACACAATCAGTGAAATAAAAATGAGTGTATCACAATTTCTATGGATCTTCCTAACAAAGAAAGTTTGCGCAGGGAATTTATTTTTTGCGCATTTGCGCAGCTCAAGAGAAATTTGCGCAGGTCTGGCAACGCTGCACAGGACGTATGCTGTCGTGCTAAAATAATGAAAAAAAATAAAAAAACCAACATATACAATAGTGGCCAAATTAAAGGGCCCACTTAGTAGTCTAGAGATAGATTCGTTTGTTCGCTCTTAATGGCGTATAGTATATGATTTATTCAATGATTATAAACCACAGAAATGGAAAAGCAGTGATGATATTTACTGTGTGTAACAGGTTCTAAGTGAAATGTTGCCTAACTGACTTCGTTGCAGTAGGGGACAATAAGTTTGACTTACAGCCGTTCAGGTCCATTATAGATTTGCAATGGCATTGGTTTGAAGATCACATGACACTTCACAGTTATGCGTGGTCAGATAATTGTGTTGCATAATGAAATTTTTGTATTTGAGTAGGCATGTGGCATGAATATCATGTTCATATTTAAGAATCATTTTTATTTCATATCTATTTCATGAGTGAAAGAATTTTATGACTACAATAATACATATAGTATGTTAATAACATTATAATACAATCGCGACTTACTTTCATGATCAGAATAACGGCATTCAGTGCCTGTTTCGAAATGACATACGCACATTTCAAGTAAATCAATATCGCAGCTACCAATTCAAGCTCATCTGTGAAATCGATGTTCATATAGCTTGCCGTCGATGATTCTGAGCAGGTGTCCATTGAGATACTGCATGACGAAACGCTTGATTCCTTCACAATCACCTGATCAACCATATCCACCTGATCGTCGACTGTCACGGAATCCGCTATTTCAAGCGCAGCATCCCCCGTAGCTTCATCTAACATTGAGACATCTCCAGAATCAGTTTCACCTGTAGAATCAGTTTAAATCGTAAAATCAATTAATAGGCCTACTACTCAATGATTTTTCATTAACCAATACAATCTTAGAATATAGGCCTATACAGGTTACCTACTGAATCTTCAAAACCCTTTTGAGGTTGGCTGAGGTTGAAGCAAGACAGTTGGCCCAAAAGGCCAGAAAACCCACATTCTTCATAATTTCGGTACTTGTAGGTTATATTACCCCCACTCCTTCAAAATCCAATAAATCTAGTTATACTTGTCTGATGGTAATGAAACTTTATGAGCGTTTAGATATGGATATTTTCTCTCTACAAACCAAATTTCATTCAATTCGGATAAACAGTTGCTACGCTACAGCCGACAACGTAAAACAAGAAAGAACTACACGCTTATTCCAAAAGCTGTATTGTCTGATCTCTCACTGAGGAGCCCAGCAATCGACAGAGGTCTTTTCATCCCTACAAATCGATGCTAGAGTCAGCAAGTTCATGATCGAAGTGACAATGGGACAGGTGCAGCGATTGTGTGTGTTGCCCCGAGGCAATGAGTCACATACGTTCAAAGCGAATGTACGTTGACGATCAAGGTCAACCATGCACAGTCATTTTAGAGGATGGGCATATTTTACGTTGTCGGCTGTAGCGTAGCAACTGTTTATCCGAATTGAATGAAATTTGGTTTGTAGAGAGAAAATACCCATATCTAAACGCTCATAAAGTTTCATTACCATCAGACAAGTATAACTAGATTTATTGGATTTTGAAGGAGTGGGGGTAATATAACCTACAAGTACCATAATTTCTACTAAAATAAGCATTTGGGATCAACACTTCCACTTTGCCAAATCAGCTTATGCCCTATATCCTGACAGTTGGATGTCTGAAGATGGTGCAACTCAATTTGGAAGTCGACCTGTGTATTCTATAACTCTATATGGGTGAGATTGAAGCAAGACAGTTGGCCCAAAAGGCCAGAAAACTCAGTTTTCATAATTTCTACTAAAATAAGCGTTTGGGATCAACAGTTACGTGTTTGCTCTTTGCCAAATCAGCTTATATCCTGACAGTTAGATGTATGGAGATGGTGCAACTCAATTTGGAAGTCCATCCGTGTAATCTGTAACTCTATATGTGTGAGGTTGAAGAAAGACAGTTGGCCCAAAAGGCGCACGAATATTTTGCAATTTTTAATCTTTAAAATATGCCGTTTACAAATGTTATAGGCCTACTTGTGTAGAGTGGAAATTGGCAACTTGAACACGAGTTCATTAATAAAAATATGTTGCCGATTCCAGATTTCCTGAATCCAAAACCATTTTCTAAAAATGTAAATTTCTTCAATTTCCTTAACTATTGAACAGATAATTACACATGAAAAGTGATCGCTCCTAATAAGTGTGGGGTTGGAATGTGTGGATATTGTTAGTGATGTTCATTTTAACAAAGGTTCCGAGCTGCTGGGGCTGAGGCTGCAGACTTCCTGCCTTTACAATTAAGTGAAACCCGGAAAGACTGCCCATTTTCCAATAAAACAAAATCACAGCCCATCAGTTTCCCACTACGCGTTTCGCTTTCAGAAATACATCACATATTTTTTCTGTAGTAGTAAATCTTTGTGGATACAATCTGGTGGTAAAAATAGGTCTTATCAAAAAAATGTACTAGAGTCCTTTTCAGGAATCATTGTTTTCCTTCTGGAAAAATTCCATAACCAGTCTAATTGCGTTTCATAAAAAATATATAAATCAGTGATTAGTATTAGAGAATTTTAAGCAGTCTAATAGAAAATTGCGTTTCATAAAACTAAAATGAAGTAGTAATTAGAAATGGTTGGTGACTAATTAAAATATGTATTTTAAGGAGTCTATGGATCATTTGCGTTTCATATAGAAATGTCAGTTACGCACCAAATTTGAATAGCTTGATTAAATGCTTGTTATTTTTATCAACCTTCCGAGGATGATTAAAGGCTTCGGCAACATGAAAATATGTTGTAATGTTCTTGTAAAAGCATGGATAAATAATAACTAACAATGATTAATAATAATGGCTGCGAAGCTACGCCCAAAATCTTAAGTTGACATAAATTTATTTAGCCATGTGTGTAATATACTTAACTTATGGAATAACTTACAGAAAATTGTGTGATGAATCGACGTATTTCAGCCATTCAACGATAAATTAACATTGATGGCCTCATATTATGATTTAAAAGACGCGCGTTAGAACAGGGAATTCCGCTGGTTGCTAAGTTTTCATTGTGATTCCCTAAGCGCTGAATGCGGCGAACGAGTGTTGCATACACTTGCTTTCTTGCTAGCACTGTAAAACCCGCTGTTCACTATGACGCGTTTCAAGTCAAGTCCTTGCGCTTTTCTATCGACAGGCGTGTATGCATGACTACAACGCACACAGATCTACGGCAACGCCAACACTGCGTCATAATAGTGCTGACGAAACAGTGAATGAGTCCCTGATGTCATGGGACGGAATTACCCTCAGCTGACAAACTATAATAAAAAAAATAATGTATTCACAAGTGAATGTTTTCACAAGCCAATTCAAGTACTTATTAATAAAAAAACCGGTTCTTGATGTAGATAAAAGACCGAATTTCTCTATTCACTACTTAAAATTAATGTGACACATATCAGACTGCGTTTTTTTATGAAACAAGCCCCAGGGCCTGCCCATTACATAGTAAATTTTCTTAAAAGAATCAACAATAATGAATAAAAAAGATTAAATAAATGTTGTGCTTACTTATATCCGTGGTGTATGAAGAACACGATGTCGTATCGGACAAATCACCGTCACCCGTCCGAAAATAGTCAGTCATTTTAAAATTGTGACCATGAAATTATATGATTTAAATTTATAACTTCGGTTCAGCATTTAAACAAAAACAAAGCGATCGCTCACAAAATCGCGATTCTAATCACAATTTTTCATCATATTTCATTCGCAATAAACAAATGACTTTAAAGATAAACGGAAAAATTTTTGCCCGTTCATGTGAGGTTTCATGAAGACGATATAAAAATATTTTCGCTTTTAAATTAGCATCGAAAGAACTATAATTTATCGTACAGCTGGATATTTAGAAGATATGCACCCTCTTATTTGGTAATTTTTCATTTTTCTTCTTGTAAATTAAGCTTGACTGTTTAGGTTGTCTGAATAGATAATTGCCGTGAAATTTGTTGTGGCGTCATTTTGAGCCGCCAAACATTACTGGCAACCTCGAACAGAAATCCTGTATATCATTGTTGGAGAGTTTACTCGTCACGCTGCCTATTTTACTTGTTTCACACGTATTTGAAGTTCGGAAAAGTTCTTTGATCATTAATTACATGCTGAGTAGAAATATTATGCTAATAATACCCATGAATATAGATCTCCGTGTTTTCTTGGTTAATCTTGGCAAGATCTTGCGCGACAAGATTTGACCAAGCTTGATCAAGATAATTTCTTGGTTATGCTTGTCAAGATCTTGGCAAGATTGATCAAGAATCACCAAGATTGGTCGACTAGTGATGTTTCGGATTTTGCCTTTATCCAATATGTCATAAAAACACAGCCAAGATATTCAGCCTGAGCTCTTATTAATGCTTTTCGGGGGGGGGGGGGGTGGAGTCGGAGTCCCGGAGTCCTCTCATTTTTGATGGAGTCGGAGGAGTCCAGGACTCCGGCCTAGACCCGAAATGTACAATACAGACAAGTTATTTACTCTCGTGCATATAGCTGTCACTGTCTTGATGTCAACTTTCTCCGTGAAACAAAAGTAGATACAGCAGTGCATGCAAAGCTTGGCAATAGTTGAGGGAATGAACCGTGATAGTGAAAAAAAGGATTGTCTTTTCACTCGGTGATTTAAGTAGAGGAGACAAGCCTTCCTAGCCTCGATCACACCTACGCACCAAAGGTCACATCAGAGACAAAAATGAAATACTAGTTTGTTTGAGAACATTACCTATTACCCTCACGTTAATCATATGTGATGGCTTAAAGCGAATATATATAAAACATATATTAATTTCGAAAATGTGCTCATATTTTTTTTGCAGAAGGATGGGGGATTTTCTTGCCGTGTAAAGGACACATTAAGAAGATAGGAGGAGCCGAGTCGTATGCATTCAGCTGAAAGCAACATCTGATCAACTTTCATCGAAAATGATTGATAATTGATACAGCAATGATCACTAAAGATAGGTTCAGATAAACCTATTATGAACTATGCTGTAGGATGTGATATTTTCCGGAAAAATTTGAATCAAAATTTTCCATGGAAAATTATGGAGAAAATTGGAAAATTTTGATTTTTTTATAGGCCCTATCATTTGAGCGCTTCCACTGCCGAGGCAGCAGCGCACCAATAGATTGGGTCTAAAACTCTTGATTTCATGATTATTTTGAATAAAGCGATCGTAGCAATACGATTTCCGTCCACGGATTTTTGAACATTCCCTTTGCCACCAGTTGCTTGTACTAAATTGCTAGCATTTTTAATTATCACAGACACGGGATAACGTAAATCTTGCTTTAGGGTTGTAACTTCATGCAATGTGATAGATCTGGAGCAAAAATAGTGTACTTCATTTTGGAGTTTGCTAATTGTTAGCTTGAAAGTTAAGCTTTATTACACTAGACGAAATGACTTGCTAAGTCTTATTAAGTCTGATCAGATTCTTGCAAAGTCTGATCATAACTTATTTTATTTACGATCTTACATTTCCTGACCAGAAAGTACCAGACTTACTAAGTCTTATATTTTGCAAAATAAGATCTTCTCAGATCTTGCCAGCTGATAATTGAAATTAAAAAAAGTGAACTGAAATATAAAACTTGAAGTCCTATTGCAGTGCGAAGATCAGACGATATCAATGGTTTTAGTTAAATGATCTTGCTGGAACATCGGCCCACTGGATATATATAGACAAACGCAAAATACAAGACTTTTTTCTATTCAAAGAATTTTTTAAAAATCACAAATAAGATCTTATCAGATCTGATCAGATTTGCTAATAAGACTTAGCACGACTGGTACTTTCTGGTCAGAACTTGTAAGATTTCCTTAGTAAGATTAAGTAAGTCATTTCGATCGTCTAGTGTATGCGGCGTTGATCATGATCCAAATTCTCCATGTGTTGATGAGCATGTGAAGTATAAGCACACAGTCCACGCACCATTCATGAGCGACCACATTGGAAGATATAAAGACTGTAAACTCGTGAGATATTTGGAAACTAAAGACATCTGTGATGAGTAAATAATATCTATGACAGTTTCAAGCTTCTGGCGTAGCCTTTTGTCCGATATATCTTCTTTGAGGATACACATTCTCCATTTCTAGTTCAGATGGTTCAGATAGTTCCAAATCGATTTCAGATCTGCCCAAATGAATTTCAGACAGGTCCAGATGAATTGGAAATCTCCAGTTGAATTAAAGATCTTTTCAAAGTTAAGCTTGTGACAGATATCTGAAACTCAGCAAGAGAAATCTGAAATTCATGAAAGTTGAAATGATCGTAGAAAAAAGTAACCTTGTCATCAAGTGTTGACTCTGAACAGTTCATGTGTTGCCAAGGTACGCGACGAAGACGATCGAGGAAAGCACTGATATTCGATTACCGGTAATCAAAGACTTTAACAAAGTGACTTATTCTTGCATTTAATACATGAGTAGGTGTTAATATGATAGTCAGATGGTCCGAGTTTGTGATAGGAGGTGCAGCAACGGGTAAATTGAAGTATTGAATCAACTCACTGTCAACCAAAATTTTGTCGAGAATTGAACAGCCTCTAGTTGGAAAGTTGACAAGTTGTTCACATTCAAAATAGCCTCAATTTCTTCAGTTGGTAAATCATTTAAATCACCGGTTATGATCAATCTGTCATTTGATGATGGCTTTATTACATCAAAGCTATCAACAATATAATTGACAATAAGTAGCAATTGAGGATTGGAAAGGCCAGGTGGCTCATAAATGACAAGCAGAATAATGTCAAAGGAAGGTAAGTGAATCCACAGGCATTCACAGTACTCAGGACATTTTATCGCAGGACTATTCAAATTCTTAACTCGAATGTGATTGTTAAAATATGCGTAGACTCCACCGCCTCTCCTTCCATCAACACGATCATGCCGAAAACATGAGTAATCAGGAAATGCCACTAAATTGTCTTCTACCTCATCTGTGAGCCATGTTTCGCAGATTGCAATGATAGATGGCTCGAAAGAAGAAGCAAGCACACATAGTTCATCAAAATTCCGTCCTAGAGATCTTATGTTAGAGAATACAAACGATGGGAATAAATGGGAGACATTTGAGTTATTTGAAAGCGGTCGCGAAAATTTATCGTTTGACGAGGGACAACTTTTTCGTTGTAGATAAACACATCCTCTCCGGCTTCTTTACGCTCTCGTAATTCTCGTCTGAGATCGCGGTGCTGTTGCTGATGAAAAGGAGTTATATCAGGATTTACATAAACTGCGCGATATTCTTGATGTGGACGAAGATTCCTAGCCCATCTGATTGCTCCAAGTTTTGTACTGTAAGATCTAAATGAAGTCCTTATCATGTTAGATGTTGCTCTACCCGCTTTTGAGATTCGATGGACATCGGAAATTTCCTCAGTCTTTAGTCTTCCTATCATGAACACTGCCATCGCTGACAGGAGCAATACCATTAAGAATAATGTTATTTTGCCTTTCAAGACGCCTTTCAATTTCCTTAGTAAATGCCCTGAAGAAGATGCGTTTCCATTTCTTTAGGAGAGCTTACGCTATCTCGGAAGCTTTTCCAGCTTACAATATCAGCGGATAATTCTTCATATCTACTTTTAATACAGTCATTCTGTCTTTCAAGATCATTCACTCGACCAGTCAACGTTTGAATATTTAGTCTCAAGCATTCTATATCCTTTCTTAATGCATCAATAACTTCAAGTTTGGACGCATCAATCAAATTCTTCAGATTCCTAATCTCAGACATCAGAGAATCTGTTTGCGAGTTAGATCTCTTTTCTCTCTTCTGTTTTGGTGTGACAGACATTGTGATAATCGGCAATACAAGTGTCAATCCATGTCACCGTCACGGGTACTATAGCAACCAGGATCCCAACAAAAGATCGATAATCCAAAATTTCTCCGCGAGAGTTTGTGTACCAGACCAATAATGAACAGTTGATTCACGGCTGACAGTACCAGCGGATACAACACTCCGACAGTCGCACTGGATGAGATCGATCAGAATGCACACACTGATGGAATATACGAATACCGTAACGAAGAATGACGGACAAAGTACGACGATGTGCTATTTTTAGCAACGACAATTGACACAATGAAGGCACCCTAATGAACTAAGTGACGACAATTGACAAACGGCAAGTATCAGAAAATCTCCAAATTTCAGTATCAGCGAGAGACACAAACTCAACGACAACCAAGACCAAGTCACAGCGATTCAGAGGAACCAAAAATTACAAAAATTGGTCACCAAAAAGCACCAAAACCAGACAATGAACCAATGCAGCGGACAGAACAACAGGAGCGCACAACCGTTCACTTCGGCGTTGTTGCTTAATGATATTATATCATTACATCATGGACATCAGGAAAACCCTTGTAAAGAGTTTCAACCTGAAACTGCATGTCTTTGTGGACGATATTCAAGTTTATGGCTCTTGTCCTCCCTGTAGAATATCTACGTTATCAGGTGAGATGTCCAACTGCATCCGTGTGCTAGGGGAGTGGCTGAAATCCAATGGTTTACACCTCAACACTTAAAAGACAAATCTGATGTGGATTGGTACCCGACAGCGCCTTGGAAGCTTCGTAAAGACACCTATCACAATCGGCAACCACAACATTGACACAAAAAAGGTCATTGTCAGCCAACGTGAAAGGTTGTGTGCATTCCGTCGCTCCGTCTATGTATGTAGTGCCGTTTTTTCCTCATTACGTCGCTTCAAGGTGTCATTCAGGGTGGAACTTTATATCATCTTGTCGCCCGTCTCCATCTGCGTCTTCCTGTGCTCACCGTCTTGTCGTCGGGTTCCTGGTTCCGAAGATATTCAAATTTGAAGTTAGTGACAGTGTGCGCTTGCGCAGATTCGTGAACTGATCACCACGCCATACCGGCCTTCACTCTGACCTTCACGTGCAAGGTCCCTGATTGTCTAGCTTCTGGATATACAGCCCTTCTGCAAGTCGTGATAGTCTTCTGGCTACAGTGACAGATTGCGACCACCTCGACATAAATTTTGAGTGTTCGATTCCCGTCGCATGCATACGGGCTTATTTAAACTTAATTCTGGGTGATGTTATTCTTTTTCGTCTACACCATTTTGATTATGTCGCTACAATCTGATAATCCCTTCTCCGTGATTCCAAAAAAGGGACTCAATGTGGTTCATTTGAATGTCTGCTCACTCACAAGCAAGTTGGATGAGTTGAAAACATTATTTTATCAAATAGCAATCTGATTCATTTTTTCGGCATTTCGGAATCCTGGCTCCACGGTTCCATAAATGATTCTGATATACAGATTCCGGGCTATGATGTTTTCCGAAATGACAGAAATCATGGAAACAGTTCTAAGTTATCTGGCGGTGGTGTCGCAGTCTTTGTAAAAAGTGATATTGGTCGACGTCGACATGACTTGGAAATCCCATCTATCGAAATGTTATGTGTTGAGTTATATCCCGATACTTCCTATTCATGCATAGTGATGGTTTTATATCGACCACCTGATGATGATCGTCAGATTGGCGTCTGGTCAAGCGAACTATCTGTTTCAATCAGAAAAGTTCAAAATGAAAGACGCAAATTTATTATTATTGGAGATTTCAATGTTGATATTAGTAAGAGAAATTGTCAATCAGTGGAACTTCGTGAAATTCTTGAGCTCGAAAATGATGTGTATCAGTTAATTAATGCACCTACCCGAGTGGTTGGTTCCAGCACCTCCTTATTGGACCATGTCTACGTTTCCGACCCAAATAACATCATTGAATCTGGTGTGATCAAGTCTAAATTGAGCGATCATTTCCCAGTATTCGCATCTTGTCGTCTAAATGCTCCCCGTATGCGTAATGGAGGCATTATATGTTACCGTAGAATGAAACATTTCAATATTAAAAGCCTTTCAAGATGATCTTGCTCTTCAGCCTTGGTCCATCATAGAGGTATTTGATGACATTGACGACAATATTGGAACTTGGTGTGACCTGTTCAACTCTTGTGTTGAAAAACATGCTCCACTCACAAAAAAGAGAGTGAAGAATCTAAAATTGCCGGAGTGGTGGACAACCGAGATCAATGATATGCTATTCGTGAGAGAGACCAAACAGACAAATCGTCTAATATACAAACTTATCGACGTCTACGTAATAAGGTGCAGTACTTGATCCGGGAGGCCAAGAAGAACTATTATTATTCTCTACTTACTAGACCTAGTGGGTCTTCCTCAACTTCAAAGTTTTGGCAATATTTTCGCGAACTCTGTCCAAAGGAAAAATCTCGATTACCGACAAAACTATCGGTTGATGGTGTACTCCATACAGATGACTGTGCCATTGCCAAAGCATTTAGTGAGCAATTCATTAATCAAGTATCAATTTCAACATCTTTGCCATGCAGCAACGGACAGTCACAGTACAAGCACTTGATCGAGAACATGGTCCGAAATAAAGAAATAAACGAGGAATTTTCTATACCTCATGTGACCGAATCTTTCGTTCTGAAAGAGTTGAGGAAGTTGAAACCCAACAAAGCCACTGGTCCAGATGACATAAGCAGCAAATTTCTGAAATTTGGTGCTGATTGTATCTATGTCTCCTTGGCTAAAATTCTAAACAAATGTATTGACGGCTCAATCTTCCCGTCGTCATGGAAGCAAGCCAAAGTACTTCCGCTTTTCAAGTCTGGAGAAAAGTCCGATCCAGGAAATTACCGCCCGATAAGTATTTTATCAGTCTTATCAAAAGTTCTTGAAAGGCATATCCACAACAGTGTGATGGCATTTTTAAATAAGCATGGCCTATTGTTCACAAATCAATCTGGTTTCAGACAGTTTCACTCATGCGAGACAGCTCTACTTCGTATGTACAACTCCTGGTCTCAAGATATCTCAAACAAGAACATAGTGGGTTGTATCTTTTTGGACTTTAAAAAGGCATTTGAAACCGTACCTCATAACATATTATTTGAAAAAATGGAAATGTATAACTTCTCCCAAAGATCTCTTGCATTTTTGAAAGCTACTTGTGTCAAAGAAGTCAGCGGGTGCAGATACGAGCTGCTTCCTCCGAGAAACAATTCATTCTGAAAGGCGTTCCTCAGGGATCTATTTTGGGACCCCTACTGTTTCTTGTATTTATCAACGATTTGCACCTTGTGGTCAAACATTCCTCTATAGACATCTACGCAGACGACACGACGCTACACTTAGCTTCGAAGAATGTCAAAGAGTTGAAGACCCTCCTAAACTTAGACCTTAAGCTCGTGAGCGATTGGTGCAAGTGGAATGAAATCTCTATAAATCCCTCCAAGACACAGGGGATGTTACTTACTACTAACCAGTGTCGGAGATTCGTAGAGGAGCGGCTACAGCTAAAAATTGACGACAGCGATGTAACATTTGTCGATTACCACAAGACCCTCGGGGTTATTCTAGAAAAAAGCCTATCATGGAATCGGCACGTGGACTATATTAGCAAGAAGGTGAAGCCCAAGCTCTTTTTGCTACAGAAGATCAAGGCATATTTGCCTCATTTTGCGAGGCTTCAATTTGCTTCATCGTTTATTATTCCGCACTTAGATTTCTGCATTCCTGTATGGGGACATGGAAGTGAATCAAATTCAAATCGCCTCGATAGACTGATGGGAAAATTGATGTGTCATATCTTGAATGTTCCGGCAATCGATCATGTACCAAAAATTGAGCTATTTGAACGGCTACAGTGGCTTCCTATAAGATATCGTGCCAAATACAAAACCTGCATACAAGTGTTCAAAGCGCTAAATAACATTGGCCCGTCATATCTTAGCGAGCTGGTAGGCTATAAACAGTGCAATCGTTCACTTCGTTCTTCCTACGACTCGTTCACTTTGAACATACCATTCAGTCGATCAGTTTTGGGGATGTCATCGTTTAGTGTTGTCGGGCCTAAGTCATACAACGAACTCCCAATTGATGTGCGACAATGCGATACGTTGACCAACTTTAAAAGAAAGTGCTATGACTTTTATTGTCAGTTGTCCTTCGGAATGACTTCATAATGTTTATTGTTTTTTCCTTTTACACGTATCTTTGTAGTGTATTTGCTCGACCATATCGAAAACAGGCTCCGCGCCTAATGTGTATCGAGCTAAAATAAAGCCTTTATTATTATTATATATAACATTATTCCTGTCTCTCAACTTCGATGTCTTGGAGCTATATTGGATTCGACATGGTCACTTTCGCCCCATGTCTCATGAACAGTTGCCTCCTCTTTGGTAGCATAAGACAACTGTGCTCTGTTCATCCTTCCATCACACGTCCTCTCGCATCATCTCTGGTTGCTACTCTGGTGTTCCCCAAGTTGGACAGTAGTTAGATTTCTCCCACTTGAGGCACACCCGGTTCATGATTTGGCCATCTGCTCTATTTCAAGCACAGCGGTTCGGATTTTGGCCCTTTTGAGTCGCGGAAGATCGTGTGTCCTGTTTAAGTCCACTAGGATCGTGTTTGACCTCTTTAGGTGTAGTAGGATAGGGATTTGGCCGGAAGGTTGTGGATGGAAGGTCGGAAAGGATGTCGGGAGGCGGCCGAGTATGTGATGGTAAGCAGACCAAAGGAGAGACCGGTGCAGGGCAGAAAGTTGGAGAGAAGGCGGTAGGAGAGAGTGGAGTTGGAAAGACAGTCCGACGCAGGTAGGAGAGAGAAGCTGACAAGCAGAGTTTATCCAAAGTGGGTCATGTTTTGAGGCATGTCGTGCAGAAGTGGACGTGTTTTGTCCACGGTGTGCCAAATTTTGACTGCAAGAGGAAGGAAGGAGGAGTTCTCCTATGAGGCAAGGGTAGGAATCTCTGAAAACCGCCAGAGTTAGAAAAGGTGTGTTTTGATGGTTTTGGGATGAGAAAGGTCGTTTTTCGGCATGAAGGAGTGCTCGGATGGGAAAACGGAGGACAGATTCGGAGTCTACGTGAAATTTTTGGGTTAAGAAGGTTGTTTCCAGCCAAATCGGAGAGAAAAGATTTTGAGGACCTTCCCCCCCCCCCCCCCGGAAGGAAGCAAGGAAGAGAGGTGAGGGAGTGCGTCAAGTGAGGAAAGGGTGGATGTTGGTGGTGTTTGGGATGAGAAAAGTCGGAAATCGTCATGAAGGAGGGTTTGGATGGGAAACTGGAGTTCAGATTTGGAATCTACGTGAAATGTTGGGTTAGGAAGGATGTTTCCAGCGACATCGGAGAGAAAAAATTTTGAGGACATCCCCCCCCCTCCTGCCAAACTTCCAACTTTGGTGTTAGAGATCGTAGAAAGTCGTGTGATAGCTCATTTGAAAGCTAAGAGTGAGAAAAATGCAGTGGAAAGATCAGTTTGGCCCTATTTTCCTGGGTTTACAGAGAAAAGGTCAGGTTTTGGATGTTTTGAGGTGACAAAAGTCGTTTTTCGACATGAAGGAGTGCTCGGATGGGAAAACGGAGTGCAAATTCGGACGTTTTGGGTCTAGGAACTTCTTTCCAGCTCAATCAGAGAGAAAAAGTTTTGAGGACCTCCCCCCCCTTCTGCCAAGCTTCCAACTTTGGTGTTAGAGATGGTAGAAAGTCGTGCTATAACTCGTTTGACAGCTAAGAATGAGATAAATTCAGTGGAAAACACGGCTTGTTCCTATCTGCCTTCGTTTAGAGGTGAGACGCCATTGAAAATTTTTCAACATTTTTCCGAAAAACGAGTTACAATTTTTACGATGGCTGTGGGCTGTAGAGCCAAAACGAAGCATCGGATGGGAAAATGGAGGGCAGATTTGGATTCAGCGTCAAATTCTACATTGAAATGGTGAATTTCCAGCTCAATCGGAGTACTAAAACTGGAGATAGACGGGTTTTAAGTTTTTGGATGATGGGTATTATGTCATCAGCTGATCGCCACAAACAATATAAGTGGAAACTCTGCTTGTGGAAATCAGTTCTCCTCCGATGATAGCATTGGAAATCTGAAAAACCGGGTTTCTGTAAGAAACCGACTTAGAAAATTTCATTGCTGAACTCAGATAAGGCGTCAGACTTAGAGGTTCGCCAGGAGATGGCCTTCGTCTCTTGGCCATAAAAGACTTGATTCAAAAAAGGTTCGGTTGCTATTGACCTGCCCTAAGTGATAAACTACTTATAAAATTTCATAAGTAGTGCTAAAAAGTTGAAAATTTTAAATTCACTATTTTTGGAGGTTTTCTGGGGTTTTCGA
The DNA here is from genome assembly GCA_907163375.1 of Prostheceraeus crozeri. Classification (NCBI taxonomy): domain Eukaryota; kingdom Metazoa; phylum Platyhelminthes; order Polycladida; family Euryleptidae; genus Prostheceraeus; species Prostheceraeus crozeri. The sequence continues at coordinate 24,860 of CAJQUW010014819.1, forward strand.
CCCTGCTGAAGTCAATGAAAGGATTTTTAATGATGTCTGAGCCAGTCTTCTCATGTTACAAGCAGCTTTTCACTGAAAGCGAGCAAGACACGGAGAGTTTTGCTGTAATATTCCACTGACAGGGTGTTCCTTCGGGACGGTGGATGATGCCGTAGTGATAAGTGTGGCAAGGGAGTGTGTCATATTTTAGACCGAAACCGCTGGGGCAACTCATGTGCCATGTTGGGCATTTGACACAGTTCTCAACGTAGCACTTTGAACGCCAATCGGTTGAGTCTTAGCTATCTTGTCATGGGTGGCCTCTAAACATCTCCATTGCAAAATGCTGGTTAATCACGGTTTGCTATCCTTCTCTACGGCTTGCTATCAAGCTGATCAAAGTCTGCCAACCTCTTACCAACTCCACCGTTTCTCATGTCTGGCTATCAAGTCATGGACGGTGCAAGTCACGGAGATTTTCGGTGTCATACTTCCTGTGGGTGGGTGTTCTTTCGAGACAGCGGTGAAGTCCGTAGCGATGAGTACTGCACGGGACGTGGGCAATGGTAATCCTTGTGAAACCTCTCTGCGTCATGTTCCCAAGTGGTTGCCTTTCGTCTCAACGTTGTACTCTGACCGCCAGGGCGACATTTAGCTATCTGCCACAGGTTACCTCATAAAATCTCCATTGCACTTGTCTCCCGACAGTTGACCAACCATGGAGAATAAACCATAAGTTCTTTTAAGAACTGTCTCTATCACGGAGACGAAATGATGAAGGGATGAAACGGGAGGCCACCCTTGCGCCACACGCAACACATCACAGATTTCTCTCTTTGCTAGTGAACAAGCTCTTGTCATACGAATGAAAAGTCGTGTTAGATGACTGTTTACTGCAATAAAGTTAAAAGTAACGTATTGTCATGAAGAATAAATCGGTGTTTCGTAAATGAGTACACTCCAAACTCTAACGTGCTTCGTTGTAGGAATGTTAACCAACGTTAAATTCATGAACGTTAAAGTAAAACTCAGAATGTAACATCAACGTGTTGCGTTTTCATGACATTACCAACGTTGAATGTTGGACATGAAGAGTCAACATTCGATGCAGACAACGGTGAATCAACTAGAATAAATCAAACCTGCTCATCACGTTTCATAGACGCTAGGTGTGATCATGTGAAGACTTAATTTAAGACTCATACGTATGTGGGAGATGCAACATTCAGATTGAAAAAGTAGAAACGTTTTGATGGTTTGCAATCACGAAAGGTGAATGCACAAACGCTGTTTCGTCAATCAGTACCGCCTGTGTTAGAAAAGTGTATTGAAAGATTTAATTTGACTCATGTGAAATTTGTAAACATCAAGGTTGTTAGAGTTAAACACTAATATCCGCGGTGCAAGAGACCAAGGGTTCAATGCACTGCGCTACCAGCACTGACAATGAATTTTATGTTGGTGAAACTTTCATGTAGATCATGATAGTGCTAGCGCAGTATTCCAGAATAATGTATCGAAATAACAGAATCAAATGTGTAAGCTGAAGCGTCTCATTCTAAACTAAGCGTGCTTTGGAAATCAATACTTGTATAGTATCGAAATGACAGCATCAAATGTGTAAATTGAAACGTGCATGGGGTTAGTTGTTTCATTCTAAACTAAATGTGCGTTGCAAATCAAAACTTGCATTGATAGAATCAACATTGAAGCATTTATCATTTCAAACTGTGTTACTGGAAGTCAACGTTAAGTGAATGTAGACGATAAATTCGATTATTGTACACTGCAGCCCTATGCCTTCAGTCGGTTACTAAACCGATGCGGTTACCTCTAAACCAAATGTCTCCCTGATAAAAAATCAACTCCATTACTATAGGATTACTGAATGCTCCAGTGTTCAACACATTTGTACTCACGAATGCGGTGACAGAACTCAGAATGGTTTGGTCGCTTATATTCATGTCAGGTTGGATGCCATAGGTCTTGAAGAAAGTAGCAAGCGCAGATGTGAGTTTCAGGCAATGATAGAGTGAGGTAGTGTGGAAACATGTCTTATGCAGTTGAGTTTGACAATGAGTTCTGCTCCTTACGCTTTCATCGACAAAGTCTTCGAGGTAAAGTGCGCGACTACATCATTTCTTTTCACAATGAGTGTGCCGACTTAGGGCTTGCAATTGGAAAGGGATACTTAGTGTTTCAACAGCTGATGGAAAGCATGAAAGACAAGTATGTGAAGGGACGTCTCGTAGCAGAAATCGAATTTGAGAAAGCGAAAGGTGAATACATTGGTGAACGTGAGTGTTTTCACTTTGCATCATATTCTGCAGAGTGTATATATGATCCGGATGATTTCTATCAGCGGCACATGGCAAAATTTGCCTCGCGTTTGGAAACATTTCATGAACATGGTTCAAACTTGCTACTATGTCGCATCAAACATATACATATTCAACTGAATGTGCATTGAGTTATTGAACTGCATAACTCTATCACAAATCATGAAGTCAGGATATAAGCCATGCTCTGTCATTGGTTTCGTTAACTAATCGTGCTTATAACTAAACGCTGGTTGTCATTCTTCAGAGGTACACGTTCGGACATGATACTGCGGATACATGTGAGACACGAATTCTCTACATTTTATACCTTCATTCATCATGCTGGATTGGTAGTGTATCTGGAGACTAACACATGCATTATGACCACACTAAGCTAAAATGATCTTTGACATGACTGCATGTCTCGTAGAAGACATCTCATTTGCTGAACACCATTGCATTTTGTATGAGGAAGCTACCTACAGCGTAAAATATCATACGAAGTGCATTGTAGCCTCCATGTACATGGACCCTTTCGTTTTTAATCGTCAACAGTGAATTTCTGAATGTTGCGCTGCTAGACAATTCAATAATTGTTCATTGTAACATTAGTTTCGAAGGATGCCGTTTGTATTGAAGCACTTTATATTCAATGTAAACGGGCATTCAGACTCTCCTACGTTGAATACAATTTAAGTAGAGCATGCCTGTTTTCTCTATCTGAATTTATAGTGAAACTTAACAGCGATGGCCAATGTGGATGATTTAGATAATGTCAAATCCGGTTTTCAACAACCATGTATTGACAAATTAACAATAACTGCGCATTGGCTCGTGATATACAAACCTTCAGCGGATTGTTTATGGATTCAGTTTTGTAATGCTTTACGATCAACAGTTGTATGTAAGTAATTCCTTAGAGTTACAATCGCTGCAACGTAAAATCTAAAGTATATAGAATGTAGGCAATAAATACTTAAGTAACAGCCATTCACTCTAAATCAAAATTTAGATCGCTTTCATGATTAAACCATGTCTTAACCAACGAAGTGTTATAAGGGATGGACCATGGCTTATGGAATGGTTATAATTACATCTGTAAATGTTTTATTCAACTATGAATCGAAAGTGTGTCAACCAAATATATATATATATATATATATATATCAATTGGGTCTAGAAGTGCATTTTACTGTCTCGTAACAACACTATCTCACCCAAAACAAGATAGGTCATCATCCCTTGTTGGAGGCATCAAATATCAGTTGAGGCGCATGAGGCCCATTTATGTTAAATGAAAAAAGACACATTCTTCAAATCGATGTTATTGAATCGCAGTTACATTAATATACACGTTTTCACGAGGAAGATTATATGCAGGAAATAAAGTTCACACAAATCACTACACAAGTTTTCAAGAGGAGCATGTACACTCAGACGCAATGTCACCAAAGTGCGGGAGATGTGCGGTGGTATCACTGTAGAATTGATGTACACTTAGAAAATATTGTCACCACAATGCTGGATTTGAGAACACGAATGCACAACAAAGCAATGGTACTGTACATGCAGATCGAGACGCAATTTCGATGCAGTGATGATAAACGTGTCACACCAATCACAATTTAAATCGGCAATAGGAATGTGTCTTGTAAAATAGTTCAAAAAGCACAAACGTCAACAAATAGCGTGAACGGTTCATATATCATCGCAAGATGGAGGAAGAGAAAGTTTTCGTTTTTTAGGTGGTGGAAGATATGAGGAGTGAGTGGTTGGGACTCAACCAACAACGTTTGTTCTCCAACGCGCTGAGAGCACGCTTTCTAAATGTGCACGTTTGATTTGATGGTTGGTTGATTTTATTATTGTCATATCGACGTAGCTATCCATTTTATCTTGATATGCTATGCGGTAATTTTCATGGATAAAATTTTTCACAAGGGAACGTGAAATGCCTTTGGCACGTTTGATGGAGTCAGAGGTGTCCTTTTATTTCATCGAATACATTTTAGGCCTTAGAAATATCATTTCTTCTAGAGGACTCCCACCACATTCATCTTTAAAGCATCCGAGTTTTGCCTTGTTCTTAATTGAGTAAAGTGGATGTGTTGATGGATAATTGGAACTATCAAATTTATTTTCAAAATGTTTAAGGATGTCATTTTCTGGAATTTGCTGTTTCACTGTGACGGCTAGGAAAAAGCTATCGGTATCACCACCAACTAGCTCAACGCGATGGAAAATTGGACAAGGTCTCAGTGTTTTATAAAATAACTTAAACATTTCCAATTTAGAGTGGTCGAGAACGGCTTGTCCGATGAAGATGGGCTTACACAGAACCACACTCGACTTAAATAATTTGAAGCCTGTGACATCCTCACTTATGAGGTCATGCATCAAGTAAAGTGGTGACTTGATAATTTTGTCTACTTTTTCTGGATCCGACACTAGCTTATAATCCATACGTTTGCGAACGTCTTCCATGGTCTTGCCAAATGATGAATTATTCTTAAATTTGAAATAATCTTTTTCAAATGGGTTTTTGGAGGCAGCACGCTTCTTACTATTAAAATCAATGTAGGGTTTCAGAAAGCACTTTTGTGTGAATTGCATGGCTCGATGAACTTTAGCTAGTTGCATGCCCATGTCAAGATAGAATTTTAGAATGCTGTAATGAACAATGTAGTTGCTCTTGTCATACTGTGTTAGCAAAAGTTTGCGACATGGTTTATATTTTCGGCTGCATTGCTGTTCTAATTTCCTATTGTATTCTTCCATATAAGGAGAAAACATATCTTCAGTTACATAACCCGATTCGGGTGCTAGTGGTAGGTCAGATGTTTCATCTTTTATATCATCTGGGTAGATGAGATCAACTTTAAATAAGTAACCTATGTCTCCCTCATCATCCAGTTCCAAAATGTGTTGTGGGTTTGAAAAATGTTTTATTTCATCTTCACTAATCCATTTGAAATTTGAATGTGGAAGCGGTTTTGATAGCGCACTGCCATTTAAATTGTTCTGGTCAATGTACTTCAGATATGTGCTATGAATGCCATCCGAAACATAGTTGACTTTATGTTTATTGACAAAAGTCAGACCACCTTATTCCACGTTCAAATAAGTTGTGCATTTCGGCATCTTCTAAGAGGTGGATCGTTTCACCGGTCATTTTGAATTCTGACATATAGGACATGGCTGGTAAACTTATAAAATGCACCGGATCTAAAGCATCTTGTGCCAGTGTCATTTGACGGAAGGCTTCAAACACGTCAGCTAGAAGGTATACATCCAACTTTAAATAAGCTATCATAAAGTCATTGAATGTGTGACAATCAAACTTTTGCCATGCCAATTTGGCATGTTTATAATCCTCGATGCAACATGCTTCAATCGTTAAGTCATTAGTGAATTTATCAATTGATGGAAGGGCAGTTTCCTTTAAAGTGTCCATAGAAGTGAAATAACTATATGGAAATACTCCTTTCCGACGAATGAGGGTGTCGCTGATGTTTGGATCATATCTGTATGATCCATCATATCTTTTATCATATTCTGTGTGAGTGGAAGTTGGTCTAAATTATTGGCCAAGACTGCCAGAGAAGTCGACATGAATTGATAACTGTCCATAAACTTAATTTCAAAGAAAACCGGCTTCCCCTCAGCCGTTTTATCAGCATGAGCTGTAGCCAACATTGACATAAACTTCTCCCGACTTTGTGCAATATCATTCACTGTCCACGATTTTATTTTACCTATCCCATTCCGAATGAGAATATGTGCATCATAAGACTTAAAATTGTGAAAAATGACGGCGAGCGATCTTCTTTTGAGTCTCATACTGATGTTACATTTATTACACAGTGCTGATCTGAACTTGCCGCTAAGGTGTCAGTGGTCTCTGACTTTCCTATGTTGTTCATCGAAGTTAGTCTTGCATTTGGGACATGCCATGCACTGATCAAATTTAAGCCTATCTTGCTCAGTGAAGCACATGGACTTCTTCGTTAGTTCAATTTCATAACGTTGGTGGAAACGTGCTTTTCCATCTAAATATTTTAGGCATTCTAATGTACAGTCTTTACCTTGCCATACATGCATCTTATTTAGATTTTTGTAGTAAGGATGCCAAACTTCATAGCATGCAATGGCGGCGGCCTCGTGGTTTTTGGTATCGGGATCAATATAGCACTCTATGTCTGCGTAAATTACGCAAATAGGACTCAATTCGCTTCCACAAGGTTTGTACATAAAATTTTTATCTTTTGGCATCACTTCCATTTGGAGTTTGCCACGTGAGCACCACTCATAATGTTGCTCAAATAATGACTTTGATATAAAGTGTCGTATGCAGCGATCGCAATAAATAATTTTGTCGCTCTTGTATGATTGCAGATGTGAGTACAATCTCTTTATACTTGGAATGCCACAATAATGCCACTGTGGTTGATTTTCATTATACACAAGGAGCACATTGACAACTTTCTCATAGGTGCTGGCACGATCATTGTAACGCACTCCTTTCAATCCACTATGCCAGAGATGAACTATGATCTTAATTTTATTCAATTTTTCAAATTGGGCGATGCCTTTAAAGTCTATAGTGTTGACATCTAACCTGTCAAACTTACGTGTAAGCTCATCCTCCCATTCGATGTATTTGCAGACTCTTTGATGGTTCCTATGAATGTCATCATAATGGAGAATAGAGAGGACGGCATACTTAAAACATTGACTGCTACATTGGACATTTATGACTGCTTTCTTTTCAGCCAGTGACTTTGGAAGGGTAAACGCACCCTGACCATTTGAATTTTCACTAAGAGTGACTTTGAAATCGACTGTTTCTACACCATCAAAAATCAAGCCACTATCTCTTTCATTTTGTTTCTCAAGCTTAGTATTTATGTGTTGGATATGAGACTGAAGCAACTGGTGAATATCCGTAACAGTGTCAGCTTGAGCAGAAGGAATGTGCAACCTAATGACATCACACACTTCACCAGTGCTATAATCTATTTTATTGTAACGCACTGTAACATATATGAGAGCCTTCACTAGAAATTGATGGAGGGTTGCAAACATTTGCTGAATTAATGACAAATTCTCACTAAGAAATGATCCTATGTCTGATACTGCCTCAGTTGACTCCATCCTATAATCGCGCACAAGGCTCTCGAGGGAGAACTTGCGCAGCTGGAGAGTAACAACGTTCTGTTGATAGTGCTCCATGGAATGTGTGTGTAAAAGTGTGTGTGAAGAGAGAATAAAATGACTTGGTAAAGTTTTGTTACAGGAAGAGCGGCTGAAGCCGATGAGCTGTGAGCGATTCTCTCTACTTGTCGACGTCGGTGGTTTCCTCAACATTCCACAAGAGCCGCAATCCGTATGCCGCTGCAGGTTGTAGATGGTGTGAAACGTTTTCCCACATGCTTCACACTTAGGTTTCTGATCAGCTTGTGGTTCGATTCTGTCACAATTACTTGTTGACCCAATTGCCTGTTGTTGTTCATATTGCTTGTTTGGCGCACTTCCACAGGTCATCAACGGCGACTTCTTCTCTTCCCTGCATGCGTCACGTCGTTGATGTCGCTTTAGACTTGAAGGCATAGCAAAATGATTGTAGCATGTTGGACATGTGGAGTCAGAAGTCCTTGCTGCCTTCTTCGCTGCCTCGCACACAGCATTTTTAAGATGCCTTCTGAGTGTGGCCTCATCGAAGAACGCCTTCCTACAGCGGCTGCAGGTTGACTTTTTCACCTCACTCTGATTCTCCTGGCTGTAGTTCTGTCGCTGAGTCAGTATGTCTTCACTTGAATCAGCTCCTTTACTCTCTATTCCATCATTTTCCTCCTCAGCATTTAGCAATTCTTCCACTTCCTTAGCCGAGATGAGAGGAAGATCTCGTGGTGATGTTGGTGGAATGATAGGGAGGTCATTTTCCGGCAGTATGTTTGTCATATCTGCAAAAAAGATAAATGAATTAGTCATATGAAATTTATTTTACTTAGCTTAGCAACCCCGCTTCCCACAAACGTGTGCTCACCCTCTAATAAATTCAACTCTGGTTCGGTGGAGGGATGCGATGGCGATAGGAGAGAAACATCGGCGGAGAGTGAAAGGGTTCGCAGCTTTGGCATTGGAGGGATGAGTTGACGAGAAGCAGGTGTAGGAGCATGCGATGACGGACGATGTTGGGCGATTATTATTCCTGAAGTGCATGGGTGAGAGGGTAGGGCCGGATAATCTTCCTCATATTTCCACCTCACGGCTTCTTCCAAATTCGCCTTCTTGCTAAAATGTGTAGAGAAATTGATAGAGATAAGTCGCATGAACTACTGTTATTGAATTCTAGTAAGAATCATCAGTCACACAAACTTACACATTCCAAGTCGCACATATGCTCGACCGAGTACCCCTTCATGGACAGACTCCTTGTTCATAATGCGCTGCTTCACTGAAAAGGAATGGAACCGCCACATTGAAATTTACGAAAATGAGTTCGGTTAAAAAATGAATAAAATATGGAGACACTAGGGTCTTGATTCACAAGGACAGAACTCCTGTGGTGTTAAGTTATGAGGAATACTTCCTACATTCAACACACATTCTAGCCTAATGACGTTAGTCATAAAGTTAGTCAACTTACATTGCTGAATGAACCTTTCCTCCAACTTGGCAGAGACGCGGTAACGTTCAATTTCTCCATAAAATTCCATGTCGGACAGTTAGTAGGTAATTAATTGTAAGATTTCAATCACTGAAAAGGAAATATGAAGTTTCATCTACCCAGTCAACGTTTATCATGGGAACAGTCATTGAAGTGACATCTAATGAGTTGCATTTCACTCTACTCCATATCATAAAGACTAACCTTTGTCGAATGGCTGAAGTACTCTGACCTGGCGAGAGAAAGCGTCACGTTGAGTATGAAGTCGAACCCCCAACATGAGCAACGGCACAGAGGTTTCGGTCTAACAAACGACGAACAACCCGTGCAACGCAATCCCTCTACGGCAGCGCCCGCCATCCCGAAGGAACGCTCGAGCAAAGGAGGTATTACAGCGATGATATATTTTATGAGCAGAAGATATGATAGCAAGAGACTATTCAACTTGATAGCAAGTCAAAACAACCTGATAGCAGGAGCTCACCGACACTCACCTTGTGAAAGATAAATGTGAAGAGCTGAGCTGGTGCACTGCCTTTTATAAGATTTTCCTAAGCGGTGAATGGATGAGACCTCTCGTCCAATCACAGACGAGCTAGACCCGCCGAGCAAAAAGTCATCTGGCGGAAGTCCGCTGAATGTCTTTTAGGTGTCCATTCGCGGTCAGTTAACGGTAGTGATGAAAATTTTCCGGGAAATTTTGAATCAAAATTCTCTGTGGAAAATTATGGAAAAAATTGGAAAATTTTGGAAAATATTGGACAATTATGGAAAATTTTGGAAAATTTTGAAAGCTTTGATTTTTTTGATAGGCTTTATAATTTGAGCGCTTCCACTGCCGAGGTAGCTGCGTACCAATAAATTGGGTCTAAAAGTCTTGACTTCATCATTATTTCGATTAAAGCGATCGTAGCAATACGATTTCCGTCCGCGGATTTTTGAACATTTCCTTTGCCACCAGTGGCTTGCTAAATTGTTAGCATTTTTAATTATCACACAGACACCGTTTGGGATAACGTGATTCTTGCTTTACAATAGGGGTAAAGTTAAGCTTTATTATGCAGCGTTGATCATAGTGATGCAAATTCTCCATGCGTTGATGAACATGTGATGAAGTATAAGCACCCATTCCACGCAGCATTCATGAGCGACCATATTGGAAGATATAAAGATTGTAAACTTGTGAGATATTTGGAAACTAAAGATATCTGTGATGAGTAAAAGAATATCTATGATAGCTTCAAACTTCTGACGCATTGTCCGATATCTTCGTTGAGGATACACATCCTCCATTTCTAATAGTTCAGATGGTTCAGATAGTTCCAAAATCGATTTCAGATCTGCCCAAGAATTTCAGATATGATCCAGATGAATTGGAGATCTCCAGTTGAATTAAAGATCTTTTCAAAGTTGAGCTTGTGACAGATATCTGAAATTCAGCTAGAAAAATCTGAAATCCATCTTATGTCTGAAATTCATTTGGAAAGATCTGATAGACATGGAAAAGGTGCAGTTGGTACCAAAAGTTAACATACAGGGATGACTCGGACTTTGAATACTACATAGTCTTTTCAAACGACCATAATAAGTCTCCAAAACAAAGAAAAAACGTAAATCACCGAAAAATAAATTTAAAAATTTTCCATTTGCATCACTAGTTAACGGATAGTAAACGGTGGACAAGTTTTGTCCGCCGAGGACATCACAAGGGCATAGGGCGGAAATGAAAGGACAAAGAACGGGTAGCCTAAGGCATTAGAACGGACTTCAAAGGAACAATAGCGGACATTATTTGTCCGCATTAAAATAATCTGACGGACAGTTGACGGATATGATGAATTCGCGGATTCTGAACAGACTGACCACAGATAACCGACAGACTAACTACGGATTCTGACGGACTAATTATGGACTCTGACGGACTAAATACGGATCCCAACGGACAAATTTAAGATCGTCGACGGCTAGCGAACGGACAGATTATTTAGGATAAGCGGGTCCTGTACGAGCTAACTGCGGATCAGTTACAGATAAATTACCGATGTTTCACTGATGTTGAACAAATTGGCTACAAACATCCAGCGCTTCCGGAAATATAGACAGGTAAGTCATATTATAATCGGCAAATTCAATTAAAATACATTAAACAAAGTGGTCGTCTCACGAAGCTATCCCATTCGTTTGTAAAATTTCAAGGAAAACCAACAACTTTACACGAGATATCTGTTGAGCACCAGAGACGACAAATTGAGAAATATGTATACCAACAATTAACATTCGTTAAACAAATAACAAGGGTAAGCAATTATCGACTGGTCTGGAAAGCTTGTAAACTTGCCAAATGGGAATATGTCAACATTCATGGACAATCGCAATGTTACTAGCCTATTAGTAGTCTTATTGTGCGAAGTTACAAGTTTTTCTAAGGCAGCCGTTTTACTACTAGGTATGAGAAGAAAATCATTTTATTTTCAAATTAGATAGATTATGCAAATCTTTATTTCATAATTTAAAACAGGATAAAGAATTGCATATCCAATTTTAAATGTTAACCTATCAAATGAAGTATACACATCATCCTACAAATTGCACACGAAAAAACTTACTTATCATTGTCCTTCATACCCAAAACATACTATTGTATGATATCATATTGGACTAATAGTGTACGTACGAATAATACGTTTATTCAACATTGAAACAGTTCCGGTAACTGTCGAATGGCGTTTGAAATGATAAGTCACACAGTAATTTTTCCCTTTTGGCAGTGATTACAAACTTCCCATGCATTACTGTAATGTGTGAGTGGAAATGATTGAAGTTTCGTACAGAAATACATATGATCAAAACTTATATAAAAAGAATTACTAGATTGATAAATGAACAATGGACGATAAGTTGATGTAAAACGACGAATGTGAGTATATAAAACAATAGAATGTACCTTTATCACAACGTACCCGGTACAAGAAAACACTAGCATCACCTCAAGTGAAGCACATCTTGCATAAAATACCGACGGAAAGATTTTAAGAAGTGATCATAGATACTAATTATAACAATGTGAATGTAATTCGAATGTCTGTGAGCTACACTTCTTCGTAGAGTTCATGAACTAATACAATTTCTGAGATTCTTCTTCCCTCTGGTCATCGGAGTCAGGCATTGCCGTTTGATTTAATTGTGACACTCGTTCTTTCGACGCTTTTCGATCACACGTGACACCACTTGATCATAATTTCCGGCCAGGTTTGCACATACTCGTATTACGGATATCACAACTTGATAAAGTGTCGGAAAAGATGTTGGAAAACATCTCTTCGAGAATGTCCACTTTGAAAACTTGTCGTCTCGGATGAAAAATTGCATCAACTCGTCCGGTGCAATGAGTCGGCACACTTTTCGAGTAACTAACAACCATTGAACCTGAGATGATTAGTTGATTTGTGGAGAAATTAGTGCTTTCAGAACGAAGGCGTCCAGGGCGATTTGCAATCTCACACGTTCCAGCTTCACCAACTTTTCTTCCAAGGAATTGAACTGAAATTAAGAAGTCTACTGAAATCACCTTAATCACTGGAGTGGATATTTTTGATAATCATCATTGCATGTGTTAGAGGGGAAATTATTACGAGAATTCGAGTGATACATGGTGGGTGATTTGACACAAATTTTGTGAAAACGCTGCCACTGCTTAATGAATGAAAGAAAAGTGCTGATATTACAACCACTGTGTCATCAATACCTAAAAGTTCTTGAAATTTTCATTCATACATGGTTAATAGAATCTATATTTTTGTAATCATAAGATGACATGATTTGGCATACGAGTAGGGAGACTTGGGGACTTAAGACTTTACGGCTCTTTTAAGTCAAATTAGCTTTCATTTGACTTTATAGTAGTGATGTTAGCGATCAACCAATCGCTAATCGGTTCATTCATTATGACTTTGTTCAAATTAACTTATTCCATGCATTTTAAGATAAGTTAAGTCGAAAACAAGAGATACATAATGTGCAGTAAAACATTATGATAAAATATTCCATAATAATATTAGCAATAATATTGCTAATTTTTATTACAATCAATTATCTTCAATTTGGTAGTAGGCGTATATTTATACGCATGCCACTTAATTACATTATTTGAAATGTTATGTTATCGCAGCAAGATAATGTTGTTCGTCGGTTACCCATGTTAACGGATTGACTAATTCACATCAGTTAACCGTTGAAAAAGAAATTTACGGGTCAAATCTTGACACCCGAGATTTTCACTACGCTGTTAACCATTAAAAAAACACTAAAACCAAAGGCCAACATTGGTAGAAACGAATTTCATTAAAACTTACCTAAAACACCGTAGCCTGGTGAAAAGCCTTTCACCAGTCAGTCTAGTAGATGTAACATCGACAGAAATTTTTAGAATTATAAAATGAATTCGATGCATGAACTGACATCGATTCAAATGTATTAACTGTCTTAACGCATGTTCTATCAGGGCTGTGTTCGAGGCGGCCTATTTGAAAAGTGCCTCCGCCTCAGACCTCAGCAATAATATAGTATAATATATACCATATACTGTAGTTATAATAATAACATGGTATAAACGTGATATGATACTATGCGATATAATTAATTTTTCGTTGTCGGTCTAGTTCTACACACTGATGATTAATCTTGCTATTCTTAACACGGTAGGCCTACAGTAGTCTACAAATTTGGTTGGGTACTGCTGTCATAGATGTTCATCTTTGACCCCAGTACCCAACCAGATTCATGCACTCCCGAATTATTGAAAAGTACTATAGAAGGCTACTACTGTAGTAGTAGCCTCCTATAGTACTGTTAAATAATTCGGAGTGCAATGGCAATCCATTTTTCATGAACATCATGCGTATAGCTAGACGACCCTCACGTAGTCTGGTAAAGAAACATAACAAATATGACGTTCATATAAAGATCGGATTATGGTCGATTTCTACGAGTTCATGTTTTCTCAACCAGCCTAGATCTACATTTCATTAATCAGAAAGTTTAATGGATCTACTTCACAGACATGGTCGGCTAGCTGTTGCCTATACAATACCCACTAATTGATGAAAATTCATTCATTAATCAAAGGAAACGGCGGTGAAGGTGTCCAAACGCCGAATTAACTAAAATCACAATAGCCGAATTCGCACCATATGTTTTCATAGATTTACTTCTGTTATTGAATAGCGGATACTGCAACTACTAAATACACTACAGACGACTGATGAATTACTTGTACGGTAGTAAACCAATAGAATCTATTCAATGGAGGACATTTACGGTATCTAAACTTCATTCAGTAATTTTTTATATTGGTTGGCATAAATTGCATCTATAACAAATGTATATCAAATAACATCAAATATATGCATCAAATAATAGGATTATATCAAATCATATCATTCATTAAAATTTCGAAAGCCGTAGGTGGCCAGTTTTTTACGCCTCTGCCTCCACAGCCCTGTGTCCTATAATTTGTCTATGCTGTCCTTGTATGCCATATTCGTAATTTCAACTATGTTGTAAGACTTCGATCATGTATAAGATTTCCACGATTGTCCCATACTGTGATGCAATGAAAAATCGAAATCTATTAGCAAAACTCAATCCTTATAATTTTTCAATTCCATACGTATTGCGTAAACACAATGAAAATTCAAACGTTTAGTGGAAAATCCAATTGTGTAGTTCATGAAATAGTTAAATTATGATTACACTGTATGTACCAGTCACCATGTCAATTATAATGTGAAATCCGCCCCAAGAACTGGGGAGAAACTGGGAAATCGCATGGATCCATAAGGCGCGATTGTTACGTATGAACAAATATTATCATACAACATAGTCTAGGCCTTAAGAGCCCTGCTGTTTTTAATGTGACTGCAATACAGTGTATTGTTAAGAAACATTACTGCAAATAAAAATTGATAGGGAATTTCCGACTTACCATTTTGTCAATATCGTTGATGCAGAAGACATGTATCTAGTGACAATGGCAGATGGAAATAAGTCGACGACATTGAGCTGTTTTTCGTTGTCTGCCTGTTGGGGTCTGGAAAACTAATGGCCACGACTAGGACTCACCAAGATCATCACAGGAAACCAATTTTCCATTGAATGTAGTGCAAATTCATACCTGTATTCAGGCTGACTAGAAAATTATTCACGGCATAAGATGTACAGTCAGTTAATTTAGATTGTGAGGAATAAATCGGTGTGAAATGCCATTAGACAACGTTGAATTGTTCTCCAAACTGCACCACACTGAATCAGATATATATTAAGCATTGAACAAATCACATCCACCTTCAACGGTGAGACATTGAGATAACCAAGTCAACTTCCTCAGTCGACATTCGCCTGCAATTGTGAAAGTTGATGATCGGCTGTTACCTCTGCAAGTTGCCGGCGTTGACTGCGCTTCACGGCCTGGCCGATCACGTAGGCGAAAGGGGCGATCGATCACAAGATAGCAAAACATTGCGCTGCTTGAAAATGCGTGTCGTGTGTGAAAAAGTGCTTATGCCGCGTCAAACAGAAAATTCGCACGCGCCATTTGCTTCAGCTGAATCACAACCGAAGGCAATAGTATAGTAACAGAGTGACTATAGATTGCCCTTGCAGACGCAAGCATAATACGGTTCATGAGTGACATTACCGCCCGTCAAAATGAATTGGACACAACTCACAAACTATAACTTCCAAGATCGCCCGACATGCACAACACAAGGATTCGATAGAAAATAAATTGAAATGAACGCAATGCATGCACGGCGATGTTCTTTACTTGTTATGCTCACTGAAATCATAGTTATAAAAATAGCAAGAAATTGCTCTGGTTATTACATGTTACGCAAAAAATTATATTCCTGTCGAAATCATGCACGCGTTCGATTCTGGCGGCCTACGGTGTACTCTCGCACACTTCGGCAAAAGTAGAAACATTGAATGCAATCAAGCATAAGACTAAACGCTTCGATTTAATTATACTTAAAACAAGATGCCGAATTACAGATCATCGATCTTCAATTCATCGCTAGACCACAAAATATTCTGGAATGTGATCTGCATCCAGGCTTTCAGCAAACGTTCGACTTAAATGTTGTTTGATAAAACCAAAAAGAGGACTAAAAGATAAACGAATCAAGTAGCATTCGATAAGTTTAAGCAGAACAAGTATGTATATTATATCAGAATTTACACGGAAATTTCCGGACATGCGCAACCGTTTCTATTCCGTGAAGCGTCCGTAAATCATGAATTTAAATTCCGAGAAACTGAAGCCCGACGGATTTCCGTATACTGCCGTTCTTTATCCGTAGTCTCGCGGACAAAAGTGTGAGTTAATGTAAGACCGACGGATGTCCATTTCTTACCCGTTTTGTCCGCGGACAAAGCTTGCTCGGCGGGGAGTTCCCGATGTGCGCACACACATTTGTAACGCGTTATTGAAATTGTCCTAGGCAAACATGATGTTTAGCAATAAACTCAACCATGGCACCTGAAGTCAATACATTGAAACGTGATGATTGCGCGATTCGTTTTCATCAAGAGAGCTTCGGAGGCTTAATACAAGATTACATCCTTGAGTTTCAAAGGGAGGAGACAAAATTGGAAGCATGTTTAGACTACACACGAGAAATATTTACGGAGTTGATATCTTATTTCAAAGACAGTCCCATCAAGGCTCACTTAATTGCACATGTCAATTACACTCATTTTCCACAAGGTGAAGCAGCGGAAAGTGTTGACATACAATTTCGTTCCTACGGACAAGAATATGTTACTGATGCTTCTGAGTTTTATACACGACATCTCCAGAAGATTATTTCTCGGATGGACAACTTTCATGGTTACGGCGATCATTTGCTTCTGAATAAAATAAACCATATTGTCATTGCTATTAGTAAACTATTTGACTACACTAACGCTTGCATTTCATGACACTTGTGTTTCGTAAAACTTCAATGATCAAACTTTACTTTCACAAACGTGTGTTGTGGTGAAAACTGTTTGAGTACACAAACGCTTACATTTTATAACATTTGTGTTTCGGAAAACTTCAATGATTAAACTTTCTAACTATACATCAATCTGTGTTGCAGTAAAACTTTTTCAAACCATGATACACTTTCTGACTACACTCACGAATAAAACTGCAATGATCAAACTTTACTTCCACAAACATGTGTCACAGTAAAACTATTTGACTACACTGAACTTTGCTTTTGCAAACCATGATACACTTTCTGATTAGACTTACGAATAAAACTTCGATGATCAAACTTTACTTTTACAAACGCGTGTCACAGTAAAACTATTTGACTACAATAAACTTTGCTTTTGCAAAGCATGATACACTTTCTGACTACACTCACGAATAAAACTGCAATGATCAAACTTTACTTTTACAAACGTGTGTCGCAGTAAAACTATTTGGCTACACTAAACTTTGCTTTTCCAAACCATGATACACTTTCTGACGACACTCACGAATAAAACTGCAATGATCAAACTTTACTTTTACAAACGTGTGTCGCAGTAAAACTATTTGGCTACACTTAACTTTGCTTTTCCAAACCATGATACACTTTCTGACGACACTCACGAATAAAACTTCGATGATCAAACTTTACTTTTACAAACGTGTATCGTAGTAAAACTATTTGCCTACACTAAACTTTGCTTTCACAAACCATGATACACTTTCTGACTACGTTCATAAGAGCTTGTTCACTAGCAAAGAGAGAAATCTGTGATGTGTTGCGTGTGGCGCAAGGGTGGCCTCCCGCTTCATCCCTTCATCATTTCGTCTCCGTGATAGAGACAGTTCTTAAAAGAACTTATGGTTCATTCTCCCATGGTTGGTCAACTGTCTGGAGACAAGTGCAATGGAGATTTTATGAGGTAACCTGTGGCAGATAGCTAAATGTCGCCCTGGCGGTCAGAGTACAACGTTGAGACGAAAGGCAACCACTTGGAAACATGACGCAGAGAGGTTTCACAAGGATTACCATTGCCCACGTCCCGTGCAGTACTCATCGCTACGGACTTCACCGCTGTCTTGAAAGAACGCCCACCCACAGGAAGTATGACACCGAAAATCTCCGTGACTTGCACCGTCCATGACTTGATAGCCAGACATGAAAAACGGTGGAGTTGGTAAGAGGTTGGCAGACTTTGATCAGCTTGATAGCAAGCCGTAGAGAGGGATAGCAAGCCGTGATTAACCAGCGTTTTGCAATGGAGATGTTTAGAGGCCACCCATGACAAGATAGCTAAGACTCAACCGATTGGCGTTCAAAGTGCTACGTTGAGAACTGTGTCAAATGCCCAACATGACACATGAGTTGCCCCAGCGGTTTCGGTCTAAAATATGACACACTCCCTTGCCACACTTATCACTACGGCATCATCCACCGTCCCGAAGGAACACCCTGTCAGTGGAATATTACAGCAAAACTCTCCGTGTCTTGCTCGCTTTCAGTGAAAAGCTGCTTGTAACATGAGAAGACTGGCTCAGACATCATTAAAAATCCTTTCATTGACTTCAGCAGGGTCGAAAACCCCAGAAAACCTCCAAAACTAGTGAATTTAAAATTTTCAACTTTTTAGCACTACTTATGAAATTTTATAAGTAGTTTATCACTTAGGGCAGGTCAATAGCAACCGAACCTTTTTTGAATCAAGTCTTTTATGGCCAAGAGACGAAGGCCATCTCCTGGCGAACCTCTAAGTCTGACGCCTTATCTGAGTTCAGCAATGAAATTTTCTAAGTCGGTTTCTTACAGAAACCCGGTTTTTCAGATTTCCAATGCTATCATCGGAGGAGAACTGATTTCCACAAGCAGAGTTTCCACTTATATTGTTTGTGGCGATCAGCTGATGACGTAATACCCATCATCCAAAAACTTAAAACCCGTCTATCTCCAGTTTTAGTACTCCGATTGAGCTGGAAATTCACCATTTCAATGTAGAATTTGACGCTGAATCCAAATCTGCCCTCCATTTTCCCATCCGATGCTTCGCTTTGGCTCTACAGCCCACAGCCACCGTAAAAATTCTAACTGTCGTTTTTCGGAAAAATGTTGAAAAATTTTCAATGACGTCTCACCTCTAAACGAAGGCAGATAGGAACAAGCCGTGTTTTCCACTGAATTTATCTCATTCTTAGCTGTCAAACGAGTTATAGCACGACTTTCTACCATCTCTAACACCAAAGTTGGAAGTTTGGCAGAAGGGGGGGGAGGTCCTCAAAACTTTTTCTCTCCGATTGAGCTGGAAAGAAGTTCCTAGACCCAACATTGGCCAAAACGTCCGAATTCGCACTCCGTTTTCCCATCCGAGCACTCCTTCATGTCGAAAAACGACTTTTGTCACCTCAAAACATCCAAAACCTGACTTTTTCCAACTCTGACGTTTTCCTGCCACTTTTCTCTCTAAACCCAGGAAAATAGGGCCAAACTGATCTTTCCACTGCATTTTTCTCACTCTTAGCTTTCAAATGAGCTATCACACGACTTTCTACGATCTCTAACACCAAAGTTGGAAGTTTGGCAGGAGGGGGGGGGGGGGGACGTCCTCAAATTTTTTTCTCTCCGATGTCGCTGGAAACATCCTTCCTAACCCAACATTTCACGTAGATTCCAAATCTGAACTCTAGTTTCCCATCCGAACCCTCCTTCATGACGATTTCCGACTTTTCTCATCCCAAACACCACCAACATCCACCCTTTCCTCACTTGACACACTCCCTCACCTCTCTTCCTTGCTTCCTTCCGGGGGGGGGAAGGTCCTCAAAATCTTTTCTTTCCGATTTCGCTGGAAACAACCTTCTTAACCCAAAATTTCACGTAGACTCCGAATCGGTCCTCCGTTTTCCCATCCGAGCACTCCTTCATGCCGAAAAACGACCTTTGCATCCCAAAACCATCAAAACACACCTTTTCTAACTCTGGCGGTTTTCAGAGATTCCTACCCTTGCCTCACAGGAGAACTCCTCCTTCCTTCCTCTTGCAGTCAAAATTTGGCACACCGTGGACAAAACACGTCCACTTCTGCACGACATGCCTCAAAACATGACCCACTTTGGATAAACTCTGCGTGTCAGCTTCTCTCTCCTACCTGCACCGGACTGTCTTTTCAACTCCACACTCTCCTACCGCCTTCTCTCCAACTTTCCGCCCTGCACCGGTCTCTCCTTTGGTCTGCTTACCATCACATACTCGGCCGCCTCCCGACATCCTTTCCGGCCAAATCCCTATCCTACTACACCTAAAGAGGTCAAAACACGATCCTAGTGGACTTAAACAGGACACATACGATCTTCCGCGACTGAAAAGGGCCAAAATCCGAACCGCTGCGCCTCAAAAGGGCCAAAATCCGAACCGGGTGCGCCTCAAAAGGGCCAAAATCCGAACCGCTGCGCCTCAAAAGGGCCAAAATACGAACCACTGTGCTTCAAATAGGGCCAAAATCCGAACCACAGCGCCTCGAAAGGGCCAAAATCCGAACCACTGTGCTTCAAATAGGTCAAAATCCGAACCGCTGTGCTTCGAATAGAGCAGAGGGCCAAATCATGAACCGGGTGTGCCTCAAGTGGGAAAAATCTAACTACTTTGGACTATTGTATTTCTGTTTTGTTGGGTATTCCAGAGAGCCAGCTATCACGGCTTCAACGTGTAATTAATGCCAGTGCTCGTCTCGTCTACAATCTCCCTAGAGCAGCTCACATCACACCTGCTCTCAATGAATTGCGATGGCTACCTGTGACTTCTCGAGTACATCTTCGGCCTGTGACTCTTATGTATAAATGCCTTCATGGTTATGCTCCGGGACACCTTTGTGAACTGATCATATCGGTCAATTCCCTGTCCAATCGCTTGCATCTGCGCTCTGCATCAAATAACTTAATTGAGAAACCAAGATTCCGCCTAAAAACTGTGGGAAAGAACCATTTCTCTGCCTCCTCTGCTCAATGCTAGAATAGGCTGCCCAGTGAAATTACAACAATTAAATCTTTGCGTCTTTTCAAAAGATCAGCGAGAGACTTTTATGACTGATCATGCATGCACTGAATTGGTGTTTTACTTTTTTCTGTGTACAGTAGCATTGAAGCAGTATGTCATAATGCTACTTTAAAATAAAATCGTGGTCAACTCAAATCAAATTGGCAAAATTTTGACATTTTTGAAACTGCTCAAATAACTTTTTGGACCACGGGAACGTAATCTCCTCAAAATACTGAATCTTTTCACATAAAATGTTTCACTGTATACAGATACTTTTTGAGTCGACACTCCACTACTTATATATACTTACTCTATGTTCAAAAGATTCATTTTTTTGGAGATAACGTTCCTGCAGTCTAAAAATAATATTTGATCACTTCTAAGAATCCATATTTCTTCAAATTGCTCCTGTGTTTATAATAGCGATTTTGAACCACTCTGTAAAATGTGAAACTTATGAGATTTCAAAAGTAATAAACTGTCACGCATCTTAATTAAGTGGAAATTAATATGATTATCAAGGGAATTTCATCAACCGCATCATGATGCAAGCTTTAGATCTGCCGGAATTTCAAGTTTTCAATTCAATTTTCATCGGCATGATTTTATGATTTATTAAATTTATGTTCCATTTCTTGAATATGAATAGTAATGTGGACCCATTTACATTACATATTTTAAAGTAAATTATGATCATTGTCTTTGATTACGTCATTTTGCTCTCCAAGGACAGGTTCCGTGTGATACATTTGTAAAATATGCTATTATTCGTTGCAATTTGCTATCTTGATCAGTCAACTACTTGGTAGTTTCTTCAAAATAGGGATGCGGAGTCCTATTATTTTGATAGGACTCCGACTCCGGGGTTGATAGGACTTCAGCTTTTAATAGGACTCCGACTCCGGGTGGCCAGTATATATAGCCTTAACTTGCATCATAGATCGCTATAGGCTTACCTGAACCTATCGTTGGTGATCATTGCTGTATCAATTATCAATCAATTTCGATGAAAGTTGATCAAATTTCCCTTTAAATTGGATGCATGCAACTCACCTCCTCCCATTTTGTTGATATATGTACTTCATACGGATTTTCTCCAGTACTTCGCCTGGCAGGAAAATCCCCATCCCTCTTCAAAAAATATGAGTGCACTTTCGATTTTAATGTGCGCTTTGGAGGAGCCAGCACACAAGATTAACGTGAGGGTAAGAGGTGATGTTCTCAAACAAACTAGTATTTCATTTTTGTCTCTGATGTGACCTTTGGTGCGTAGGTGTGATCGAGGCTAGGAAGGCTTGTCTTCTCTACTAAATCATTGAGTGAAAAGACAATCCTTTTTTCACTATAACGGTTCATTTCCTCAACTATAGCAAGTTTTGCATGCAGCAGTTTCTCTGTACTTTTGTTTGACGGAGAAAGTTGACATCAAGACAGAGACAGCCATATGTATGAGGATAAATAATTTGCTTGCATTATATTTCGGGTCTAGTTCACAGGTAGGTGGAAAGTGCTGAATGTCGAAAAAAATTGCTATTGCTCAAATCATGTATTGCAGACTTTGTATATCCCTACTATACGCAAAAACGAAGAAATGAAAAAAAATCGGTGGTCTATGTACAGAGAAAATACAAAAAAATAAGAATTAGATATCAAAAAAATCAAAAAAATACGAAAAAATTATTTCTAGTCGCCAGACAAATTTCTAATGCCAAATACCTATATCAGACTAATTGTAGGGTTGTTTTATACACATGAACATAAATATTGCAAAAATCGTTGGAGTAAATATTGAGAAAAATGTATAAAGGAAAGCAGAAAAGCAAAAATAATTTTTTATGCCTCCCGAACAATTGCTAATGCTTAATATCTGTATTGGAGCTATTGTAAAGTTGTTCTATACTAACAAACGTAAAGCTAGACAAATTGGCGGTGTAAATATTGAGAAGTTGACAAAATATAAATAAGAAAAATACAGTGGTTTTGAAATAAGTTCTTGCTTTCCTTGTTACTTATAAATAAATAAATTAAATTTTGTTTTATGATTTTATTTATTCGGGTATTCTTTATTTGTTTAACTACACACCCGTATATGATTCGATGAATACTCAATTATATGCCCAGCGTTCACTTCCGGAATATCTAATATGCAAGTAAAAATACCAATGTAATCGAAATTGAGGGATGTTTATGTATTAGAAGTTTATCTTCCTGACAAGAACTAAATCATAGCTACACATAATTCAAAATGCCAGCTTGCAGAATTTACTCAGTCTGTAGGCTAGCTTAAAATAGAAGCAATGTATATCAGAGCACACTCAAATATGTTTGCTTGCATAGTCTCTTACAGCACTGAGAAGTTGCTGGTCGTATCGGTCATTACTTGAAGCTACTTTATATCGTGACCAGGTCTTCAAAAAATCACTGTGAATGGACTCAGAGGTCTGTTCCGACCATACTCCTAAACCATTCGGGATATGGCGCTCGCAAAATTGGGGAACATGGTGGAATATTGTATGGATTTTAGAAGTTATGCGAAGGTCTAAAACTTCGAATTTCGAATGAAAATCGTTGATGTGTTCGACGTAGTCCTCAGAAAGTGATGCTCCAAAGCATGTATCTACGACATTTCGAAATGATAGGAAAGCATCAATGAAATCAGTTCGCGGACAGTTTAAGTCATTCAAAAGTTGGATATTTTTCAGGAGAGCTTTACACGAGTTTCCATTGAAGATTCCGCCATGATAAGGTAATTGATTCACTTTGCATCGATTTGCTCACTCATCAGCCTCTGGCCATACCTCTTTCAGGCTTTTGAACATATGTGTGATCGCTCCAATCATTAAATGAAGCACTGGTGGCGCAATGACGTCAAGAATAAATTTATCATCTTCACCTTTAATCATACATCCATGAATGACATTCCCAAAATTTTTGGCTTTAGTAGTTGAGCTGCCAGAATTTCTCCATTGCCAATGAAGATCACGTAGGTTTTTAAGTGTTCGCAGTGAGCCACAATTTCCGGCTAGTATGTCAGCTCTAGAGGCATCACACCATGTACATGGGTGGTTACTGCCATGTCCCATTATGCCAATAATAATGTTTATGGTCGATATGTTTCATCTACAAACCAGGGCTGTGGAGCCGAGCCGAGCCGAGCCGGAGCCGATTTATCACAAAGGCTCCGGCTCCGATAGTTTGAGCTTTGATATAAATCTAGAATTTTGAAAGTTATTAATTGGCATCAAAAAAAATTAAATCATTTGAAATCTAAAGATATGTCTTTTAAGTATACCAATGATCTGTCATCCACGATATCTTTCTTTGCAGTTGCCGCCTTCTTTTGTATTATATTTATTATATATTTACACACATGTGTAATATTTTTTTATTGCATATGTTTCGTAAGACTAATTTCCATATTGACAACGTATTCTCCAAAATACATTAATTTGAAGACTTGTTATATGCATGCTAACTAGATGATTGTAGATTCCTAGAGACAAGTCGCCAGTCATTTATGTACACATTTCCAGTTCAGTCAGCAAAGATAATATAGCTACAATTCTTGCGCAATGTCTTAAATCTAATACGGTTAATATGTAGGCTATCATCTATCGGTATGGCTACTGGCAGAAGCTACCGGCATCTGTCACAATGCCAATTTCCTTAGATTGTATTGTAGGCTCTTGTGCAGTCCCCCCACCTACATTTTTCAAAACAATCGATTATTCAATTTGATCAATTTTGATTGGAGGGATAAATCTTCACACTCACACGAATGACCTGACTACAAGTCCTCACATGGCTATAGCAATAAGCGACCCAGCCACTTCTAGTAGCGCCCTATTATTTTAAAGGTATCTCATTCACAATGAATTTCCTTTGACTTCAAAATTCAAAGGGTATATTTCAATGCGAAAAACCCGAAGGCAAATTGCAGTGTTGACTTGCTGACGAAGTTTTCGACCATGACATCGCAATTACCCACGTAGATTTTTACAACAGCACGGAATGCTTCACTCAAACCGGTGATGCTGAAACGGACATCCAATGGTGCTGCATCTTTTGACCAGAGAAAAAATGGGGGGGGGAGGAATGCACAAGAGCCGTATCATGTAATAATATTTCCCCAAATGTCATAGACCTGTGGATTTCAAGAATTTTCATTATTATTTTTGCCGTCTGTCAACACTTTATGCTGATATCATGCTGACTTATATGTAAACAATAAAAAAAGACTGAGACGCTCTCAATAAAGGCGCCTTTTGACCTCCCTTTTCTATTGTCTGTGACATTAAACCGCACGCGCATTCGAAAGCTAGCAAAGTAGATGGGATTTCTGCTCGGTGCTCGCAGTCAAATTTTTATTATGCATAGCACCCTGCAACATACTGTGTCATACTCCGAGTTCAGTTTCATCAGCCTAACCATCATGAGAGGAATAGTGGTAATGTGTTATACATAAATTGAATATAATAATATACATGAATCATTGATGAATTATTTAGTGCAACTTTACGCCATAATGAAAAATACGAAATTAATATAATGTAAGTTAGGCCTTAACTTATTAAGTATGCTGCATAGAATTACAAACTTTGTCCTAAATTAGATATTTTTAATTTTTTAAGTATAATTTTCAATTGTACATTTCTAGCCTACACTGCAATGAGGCTATCTAAATTACAATTTCTACAGATGATGAGTCGTGGGCTACCCACCGATCATATTATTCATGGACCAACAGACTATTGAATAAAGGCAATAACAAATAACAATAACAACCTAAGCTAGCCTATATACACTTTAATATTCAATAAAGCAATTGATATCTTTATTGATACTGTATATTTGGCTTTATAGCCGATACCCTTTCCATGTTCGAGTAGATACAGGCCCTATAAGCTATTTAGAGGCATACGCTATCCAGTTTCATATTCAAGCTTTGTTAAAAAGCTTATACTACTATTCGGCCCCTGTGATGGCTAATTAGGTATATCATCATCACTCATGTGGTCTTATTTAATGTAGCCTCGTAGTAGACTGGTTGCAGGCTAGGCCAATTTATATTTAGCCAGTGCGGGAGATCTTTATCTGATTTAACCAATCTTGGCTATAACTTTATTTTATCTTTCAGAGATAGTCAATTCATGCAAAAATATATGACAAGTATGTTATTTGTCATTATATTAGGCTATTATCATTTTTATTATTAACCTAAGTCGTTGCTTGTTAATGAAAACTAATTTGATGATTGTAGCAAGCCTCTAAAGGCCACACCGTTATCCAAAAACCCCGTTCAACGGATCCAGGATAACCAGCATAGATAGAACCTGAATTTGAAGTCGGAGCCGGAGCCTTTCACATCAGTGTCGTGTAGCCGGAGCCGGAGCCGATGAGATAACGCATCGGCTCCACAGCCCTGCTACAAACTATAATAGATAGAGTCTACGTCGTCTGCGTGCTTCGATTTTAAAACTGAAAATTTTCACACGCTTCAGATAGAAATCATAAGTTTATCTCATTATCAGACAAGACTTAACTACACGTTAATGCAATATGGAAAATTTTCTTCGTGAATTATTCTTTGTCATAACACCCTTTTTATTTAATTTCGTTAATAAAATGGCAATTTACTTAAGTTTAGGTATCTTTGTATGCAATATTGCATACATATTTGCAATATATATCAGAATATGTATAGGCTACAACGAAAAGCTAGACAAGCAAGAACTTATTTCAAAACCACTGTATTTTTCTTATTTATATTTTGTCAACTTCTCAATATTTACACCGCCAATTTGTCTAGCTTTACGTTTGTTAGTATAGAACAACTTTACAATAGCTCCAATACAGATATTAAGCATTAGCAATTGTTCGGCAGGCATAAAAAATTATTTTTGCTTTTCTGCTTTCCTTTATACATTTTTCTCAATATTTACTCCAACGATTTTTGCAATATTTATGTTCATGTGTATAAAACAACCCTACAATTAGTCTGATATAGGTATTTGGCATTAGCAATTTGTCTGGCGACTAGAAATAATTTTTCGTATTTTTTTGATATCTAATTCTTATTTTTTTGTATTTTCTCTGTACATAGACCACCGATTTTTTTTCATTTTTTCGTTTTTGCGTATAGTAGGGATATACAAAGTCTGCAATACATGATTTGAGCAATAGCAATTTTTTCGACATTCAGCACTTTCCACCTACCTGTGAGTTATAGGCCGGAGTCTGGAGTCCCATCATTTGATAGGACTCCGACTCCAGCAAAGATGATAGGACTGCGGTTCTCCGACTCCGCATCCCTGCTTCAAAACTGCAAATATTTGTTTTTCCTCATATTTGGTACTGACTCAACTCGAGTTCATTTGATAATTTCGAAACTGCAGCGGGATACTGAGTTGCTACTCTATACCTATGACTTCCTATCATATAATTCGCTTTAATTATGCCTGACATGAACACTCAGCTCTTTACATTTAATATATTCGTAATTCAACCACATAATTAATGATATGAGGGCCATGCTGAAAGTTTTTAGTCATGAAAAAAAGAGAAGTTATTGTCAGTTCATACAATTATATTTTTAAGGAATGTTACATGATGTATACAAGAGTTCATTCGGTGAAACCACCTCTCGAAGCACTGCTTGTAGTCGTCTTCCGTCTGGTTCGCCAGTGCCGCATCCAAAGCTTCAAGAGACTCCATGTGGTTAATGATCATTTCCAAAAGAGCCAAAAATGATCCAAAAAAGCCAAAATCACAAAAGAGCCAAAAAAGCCACAGAATTCCGCCGATTACCCAAAAAAGCCAAACTTAAGCTCACAATACCAGTCTACATCCACACTATCAGTTTCATTACCATAGCTATCGATGCCACTCCTCCACAGCTATTCAAATCCACAAAATCAGTCCACATTTCGATACTCAAATCCAAAAAAGCCAAAATATTCTGCGCTACTGCACCGATTACCAAAAAAGCCAAACTTAAGCTCACAACACCAGTCTACATCCACACTATCAGTTTCATTACCATAGCTATCGATGCCACTCCTCCACAGCTATTCAAATCCACAAAATCAGTCCACATTTCGATACTCAAATCCAAAAAAGCCAAAATATTCTGCGCTACTGCACCGATTACCCAAAAAAGCCAAACTTAAGTTCACAACACCAGTCTACATCCACACTATCAGTTTCATTACCATAGCTATCGATGCCACTCCTCCACAGCTATTCAAATCCACAAAATCAGTCCACATTTCGATACTCAAATCCAAAAAAGCCAAAATATTCTGCGCTACTACACCGATTACCCAAAAAAGCCAAACTTAAGCTCACAACACCAGTCTACATCCACACTATCAGTTTCACTACCATAGCTATCGATGGTTGAAAAAATCCAGGCGCTGTTTAAAAATTCTTTGACGAGTGTTTTGAGAGTTGCACTGTTCAATGCATTTTTTGATGTGAGATGCCTTATTTCCCATGCAGACATAGCCTATAACTACAAGTAGATATGGTCATGGTACACAATTTTCGATGTCTCACCTTAACCTGGCATGCGATTTTTTGATCGGTATGTATGTCCCTCGACTTTGACGTTATATTCTATAATACTTCTATAATACCCGATATTGTATAATACTTCTATGTATAATTGTACTTGTATTCTTCCATCCCCCCTACATTTTCCTTTTTTTCAAGAGCAAGAAGATTGTTGACGATGGAACACTAGTGGGTATCAGCAACACTAATGTGAAGGAAGAAGAATAGAAGTAACGCGTTGAGTGTGTAAAATTCCTCTGGTTTGTAGATATTTTACAGCACTTGCTTTGTCGTTCACTTGCAGCCCGCTATTGCGAAGGTCATCAGCAAAGCTGTATCTTGTATAAGTTGTATTCTGACAGTGTCCAAGGGATCAATCCTTCATCCCAGGGCTAAAGTAAGACTTCTCAGTTTTGTTCACTGAGTGACAAGTCTATTTTAAATCCAATGTGAGTAAGCTTGACGAAGTTTGATGAATTTGGAAAAATTGGGAAATGTGGGAGGTGGCAAAGAATAGAAGCACCTAATATTTTTCGTTCACTGAGAAGAGTGTTACAGACCCCAACTTATAAATTTAGTCCATTCTAAATTAAATTTTCATTGTCATAGTGAGAGCCGGAAGATGATGCTGATTAAAATGAGCCCCGTTTCATGCACAAAATTATACTGTAATTATTGAAAGGTTTTAACTTCGATGTTCGACTATGATTCTCTGAATGATAATTAATTAGTTTCACTGTCAACAGGCGGGAATGAAGGAAACTGCATTGATCTCCGACACCCACGCTTTAATTGTTAACAACCACTGACCGCGCGCTTGAACATAATATTTTCACTGGAAATGGCCGTCAAGTTGCCAGATTTCTATGATTTGAATGTCGGTCTCTGAGAGAGGCCGGTGAATGCAGTTGTGTGGGAACCGAACCGGCACGTCAATCACCCTCGTGCCAGAATGACTGTCGCCAAAGTTGACGCTGGCCTCTCTCTAATTAATGACAAACACAAGTTGCTAACAAAGTGGATAATAGCACAGATATCTGATATGTATGGTTGCTACTGCTTGCCTAGTGCATGGACTCCTACATATATACAACACCTGGACTGAAAGGTAGCATAAAACTGCTGACAGCAGTGTACGATACAAGGCTGACGTCGATAGAGCATCACACTTCTGGTAGAGACGCATAAAATGCCAAATAAGTGCTCCGCGTATGGTTGTCGCAGTGGCTACGATTCTCAAAGAAGAGACGAATACATCACTTTCCATCAATACCCAATATATGACAAAGAAAGACTAAATAAATGGATCTCTCGGAATCCAATTAAAAATTTTAAAGTGACTAAACATTCAAGAATGTGCTCGTTGCATTTCGAAGATTCCGATTTCATCGAGGAACGACACGATTCGAACAAACGGCGATCGAAATGTTTGCACCAGAAGTTAAAAAGAAGGAAACTAAAAACAACTGCGATCCCTAGTGTCTTCCCTAATGCTCCTGCATATCTTTCCTCAACGACCGCGAGAATGACATCCGCTACCTCAGCGCAAAGGCTTGAACGCTCTGCTGCTATTCTTGAGAGTAAATCGAAGGACTTTTTATCAAGTGATGGAGTAACTGATTTAGATGACATCGAAATGAGACTTTCTTATGATAATTGTGTACCTTCGGGATTTCTGTCAAAAACTATTGATAATTCGATCTACCTATTTTACATTGAAACAGATAACGACATTCCACAATTAAAGGCCACTTTGATCATTCAGTGCGATTTGAGTGTTTCTATCCTCATCGATAACAAGCTGATACCAAAGTCTAACTATTGTGATATTACAGCCAATTCTAAGATTTCTTCGTTTTCACAAGTGTTAAACTTGATGGCAAGGACAAAATTTCTTGCAGACTCGAAGGAAACTGACATTGCCATAAATTATGCTGAAGAGATTATAGATCTGCTTCAAAGATGGAGGAGTGATGCGGCTTCTGAAGAAATGGGACAAAGCTTGACTTTTTTTACAGAGAAAATTCAACTGTTGATTCGAAATAAATTTGCACGATCATATTTTCCTGAACTGATAATGATAGCGTACCAAATTCATGCCGCAAGCGCAGCGGCTTATAATTTTCTGTATCATCAACAGCTATTGTGTCTTCCATCTGTGTGCACCCTCAGAAAGCTTACGAGAAAATTTTCGACTGACAGCGGGCTAGAAATCGAGAATTACCTCAAACTTCGTACTGCTAAGCTTAATGGCTTCGACTGCAATGTTTTACTAATGATTGATGAAATCTATTTGTCCAAGCGGATAGAGTACAGCGGCAATCAGGTACATGGATTGACTGATGAAGGTGCTGCTGCAACTACCATTCTATGCTTCATGGTGAAATCAATCAAAGGAAAGTATCGTGATGTCATTTCTCTGTTTCCGATTCACAAATTGACAGCAGAAAAACTCAAGCAATGCTTTGAGGAAACCATGATGACACTTAGAAAGGTCTTCTTGAATGTCGTTGGTGTATCAGTAGATAATGCGTCCGTGAATCGAAATTTTTACGTTGACATTTGAGGAGGCAGTCTGCAGACTCACATAATGGATTCGGTGACTGGTCAGCCAATATATCTCTTCTTTGATCCTGTTCATGGCATCAAAAATATTTACAACAATTTTCAGAAAAGGAAAACTTTCTCATGTCCTCCTATGACCCGCTATTTCCCAAATGGAATCATGCATGGTACTTAAGAAAGCGCATCGATTGACATCGACTGTGTTAGAGCCGAAAAGCATCGAAAAGACTTCCGTGAAATTGGCGTTGAGTGTATTTTCAGAGTCAACAAGGAATGCCATGTTTTATTATTCCAATAATGAGAGTAGACCATGGAACGAAACAGCCAATTTCATTGCTCTAATTATTAAGTTGTGGAAGATATTGAATGTTAAATCTCCTGTCAAAGGTAAGCACAAGCGCGACATAGCAGCTGATCCAGTTCGCCATGCTAATGAGTGGAAATTACAGTTTCTTGAGGAATTTGCAGATTTTCTTCAAGTAAGTCGATTTTCATTACCAATAATTATTAAAGAATAAATTGAGAATAGGCGATTCACAAAAATAATTGTCACACTGTTAGTTAAAGAAAATTATGCATTCACATATGAATGATGCAGTCTAGAATTAAATTAGCCTGTAGCGGAATTTGAAGAATTTACTGTACTGTAGTTATGTTCATTCGCAGCCAATGAGAAGAAAAAGTCAAACCACAGAATTTCACGCACAATCACACACGCTGCATGATAGAATTGATTGATCAAGATTCAAGAGAACTTTTGCTTGGGAGTTTCAATCCCGGGGACTTTTCCAAACCCTGGGTTTCGGAATTATAACATTCATTCCCAGAATTTCGGGACCACGAAAAATTATGATTACGGGATTCCGAAACAAATTTCCCTAATTAGCAGGGGTTCCCAAACATTTTTGTAGAGGCCCAAATTAGAATTTTTGATTTTGATGAGTATGAGCAATGGCCAGTTGGCCACTGGGGTCCGTCTAATTTTGCATCTAATAAGCATGAGATTTTCAAGAGGCAATGCAATATGGAATATAATTTCGATACTACAACAACCAATGTCTTTTCGAAAATATATTTACCAGAATTAAAAACCAATGTAGGTTAATGATAATTTCCAAATGAGCCAAAATCACAGAAGAACCAAAAAAGCCACAGAATGAAGCCGATTGCCGAAAAAAACCAAACTTAAGCTCATCGCACCAGTCTACATCCATGTAGGCCTATTCTGCGCTACTGTACCGATTCCCCAAAAAAGCCAAACTTAAGCTCATTACATCACTGTATAGCCTTAATTTCCTGAAAGTAAAAGTATAAGTAAAAGCGATAAATTCTGGTGATGGAAAATGTCGTGTCTTTATCAAAATAGTAATAAAAAACGTCAAAATCTCCATAAAAGTTCAGGATGATCAGGAAAACGAGGGTTACATATAATAGTGTGAGTTACCGAGACATGATTGAATTATCACATCATAACCGACCTGAAAATGAGCTATGGACTGATTTGAATAGTGTCAGTCTTCGATGTAGTTCTCCTGAGTTTTTTTCAAGTTTTCCGTGTGTCGTCACAACGTCAACTTCGTGTCTTTATCGTGATATTACAGAGGATGTGATAATTCAGTTGCAAGTTATCTTTGTCAATAATCCTAGGATAATTGAAATGTTCATCAGAAAATAATAAATGAATCTCTAATGTGGAAGTTTCCAAAGAGAGTACGTAGATGCTGCTCTTCATGCCCATAATAAAAGGAATTTGATATAAAATCGTCTCCGTCAAAGTTAGGTTGCTCAGAAATTGAGTAGATATAGGCCTACGTTTAATGAAGTAAGGCTGAAAACTATTGGTCATGGACATCATTCGACTATGATACAAACTGAGAAATCATTGATAAATCACAAATTTGGGACGCTTGAGAATACACATTTAATCATATCGAACATTTTCCCTGAAAACTGAAAGTCCTTGCTTTTTAGCTGGATATGGCATTGTTTGGTCTCGTCAGAATCCTTGCGAACAGCAGTATGGGTGCTTCTATTCTCTCCCATCCCCCCACATTTTCCAATGTTTCCAAATTCATCGAATTTCGTCAAACATAGTCACATTGGAATTAGAATAGACTTGATCTGTCACTGAGTGATAGCACAACACCACAGAGAAGTCTTACTTGACCCTTGAGATGAGGGATTGGTCACTTGGATACTCAGTTAGAATACAAGATACAGCTGTGCTGTGATCATGAACTTCGTGGGATTGTTGTCTACACTGCAGCTACAGTTTACGGCAAAGCAAGTACTGTGAATTTTCTACAAACCAAGGAAATTTAACGCACTCAACGCTTTTGCGAAGGTAGTGAGACTGTACTTAGGAGCAAAAGAAGATCGCTGACGATGCAACACTCGAGGGTGTCAACAAGAAAAATGTGGGTGGGGGGGCGGGAGAATAGAAGTACCGCAATATGTAATGTTAAACGAAATCCCTTCAACTGTTAACTTCTACTGTTCATTTGAGCAATTTTCCTAATATCGCCATTATTCATTGAACAAAGCAAGGTCAACCACTCAACGTAGGCAGATTCAAATGTCTCGAATCTATATCTCGATTCTCGACTTATTGGCAGTATCCGTAAAGGCCGCAAGAATTTGATATGAAGAGGTGCCTGAGAAAATTGCTCGAATTAGTTCAGAATAAAAACTACTTATCAGATTTTATTTTTTTAATATAAGTTGCATATTTTTGCTGCTTACGTCGTTAGAATTCTAATGGGATCAAACACTGCTATCAAACACTAGGAATTGAAGAAGTGAGGATTTTTTCTGTTCACAGAGAAAATGTATTGGATGACATTTTGTTCCTTATCTAACATGATGCTTTCCTGACAATGCTGATCTCAAATTATTTCATAATCCACTGATTTCCATGGATGTATGGACAATGCAACAAAATGATTTGCTTTCTGTTTGTGTATCTTTCATTAGGATGTTGAAATGTCTGTTGTTTAAAAATTACGATCGCACGAGAGAACAGCTCTGAAAAGAATAATAGATGATTACAGGCCAATAACAAAATTGATATTCTGTAAAAGCGAAAATGTAACAATCTCTTAAAAACAAGTACCATGTTTTCTTAAATCATAAATGCAGGGAAAAGGGAACAAAAGCAAGTGTAGGCGGACATGTCAAGCTACGTATAACCCATTAAACGCGGAAGATATTTCGGCCTTTTATTACATAATTAATGTTTAAAATTGCCATCGATATGAAATAGACTCATTTTCAAATTTTGAAAATCCCCGCCGGAGAACAGAAGGGATCAAAATATTTTCTTCAATTATATTTCTGAGATTAACTCTAGAGAGAAATGATTAATTTTCGATGGCAACATGGACTTAATTCAGTATGAAAATAATTTTCACGTGCTCTACAGATATGCTACCGTGTTTACTGGGTTAAAAGTTACATGACGCCGACCAAGTCGGGAGTTTCTCTTCCGTCCCTTACGGTCCCCCTTTGGTCGGAAGGGATTTGGTCGTTTATCCCTCGAGTACTTTCGGAGGGCTGAAAGATGCCCGTTTCTGTCCTTCTTAGACAGGGCATCCCAAGCCCTTTTCGTCATGCCAAAGTTCTGGGCAGTTTCTAAAAGTTTGTATGGGCCATCACCATACACTGCAGATTCCTCATTCCTGCATTACATTTTTACGAGGCCCTGAATTTCATGCAGAAGATCGACAGGAGATCTTCGGATGAACTTTTCTCGTATGCCTTTTAGCGAGCGGTTCATGCGCTCCTGTCGTTTCTGCCAGGCCTCATCCACACCAGCAACAGCCCGCGCCCACGACGACGCGTAGCGCATATACACATCTGCTCGATCCTGAAAATAAGCACAAAACGCAGGGAAAAAGCACAAAACACACTGAGAAAACAAGTTTAACGTGAATTTTTAATGAAAATAATGCTCGACTAAAAGTTTTGGAGAGTTTCTTTGTCTTTACATTAGGCTACATCAAAATGATCGCTTATCGAGTGGTCAACCATATCATACAATCATTTCAAAGATACTGAACATTACTTAATTCTTTAAAGATCATGAAAAAGATATACGGTATGTTTTATATCCTGCTTCAGTTTTCTTAGACAAGTGAAAAGGACGATGGAAACATCGGAGAAGTGGTAGATAAGTGAGATATTGTCTATGAAAGACGACGCTCATAAGTAAGAGATCAAAAAACGATCGGCAACGGCAGCACAACTGCCTATGGACCACTGACTAGGGATTGCAATCCCGGGATTAAACCAAAATCATCGGGATTACAATCCCGGGATTGAAATTAAGAATTACACGCTTGTGACTAGCAACAAGAGAATGACATAATAGAGATATTTTTGTGTGAATTGTGACACATCTGTTCAACATGCAACTTCAAGGCTATTTCTGACATGCGAGTATCAATGATTAAGTGTGTGTCCAATTCGTGTGTGTATGCCTTATTCTACCACCACGTCACATGAAAATGAAGCCCGCTGTATGTTTCACACACATTTTCTGCCATACAGATGAATGGATTTCTCTTTCTCAGGCGTCACGTTACACCCAACATGCAGTCAACATGCGAGATAGCGGCTTTAGGGAAGTCCGCACGAAGTCTCTCTAACGTGCGCATAGACGTTAATGAATTTTATAGCTTTATTGAAAAAAGCATTTGTTTTCTCATTATCACATGTTTCGAACTTCTATTGATGTGACTATGAAACCGGGAAAGACAGCGATTTGATGATCTCAAAGTCATAAAAGGCAACTTGCCTATAACTTACAATTACAAATAATAAATAAATTGGTACTTCTATTCTTTCCATCGTCTCTCGATGCACGATCTCCTCTTGCTCCTAAGGGCAGTCTCACTACTGTCGCAAAAGCGATGAGTGTGTAAAATGAACTTGTAGAACATTTACAGCCTCAGAAGTAGACATCTGCTCGCTATTGTTTGCAGACAACAATCCCAAGATCGTTCATTATCACAGCTGTACCTTGTATTCTGACTGAGTATGCAAGGGAC
Source organism: Prostheceraeus crozeri (assembly GCA_907163375.1). Taxonomy (NCBI): domain Eukaryota; kingdom Metazoa; phylum Platyhelminthes; order Polycladida; family Euryleptidae; genus Prostheceraeus; species Prostheceraeus crozeri. The sequence goes on from CAJQUW010014819.1 coordinate 61,044, forward strand.
CAATCCTTCATCCCAGGGTTCAAGTAAGACTTCTCAGTGGTGCTGTACTCAGCGGCGGAAATTAAGGGGGTGTGGGGGGTGCAACACCCCCACGGTTCGGTCGTTAAATTAAAAAGTCGGTCTCTAAATCAGCCGATTGTAAACACAATTATGGTGAATGTACGTGTACATAATGTAAGCTTTAATTGGAGCTATCTATATCAGAGCATCGCACGTGGCGCACTGCACTTTCATTAAAAATCCTTGGTCGGTAATTCGATATCCAAGTATATATCTGCTGTCATGTCATCACCCATCTTATCTTACTGTGCCTTGATTGATGAAAGTCATTTCACATCGGTTTTCTCTTTTTCACACGATTCACAGACGAGGCTGCACGTGATGCGAGAACGTCACTACATGAGGGATTAGTCTATGAGTCATTAGGATTGATAAAGATAGGGCGTTTAGTTAAATGTGATATCAAGTTCTTTCTTGGCGATATTGTTATCGAAGCAGTGACGCTGTCCATATACTGATCAGCAGGGATTACAGCTATGCCTGTTGGAAAGCGGTTTAAAGTTATCTGCCAAATTTGTAATTCGAAATTCGACAATGACTATATTAGTGAACATTGCCGCAAGAAACACCCAAAATATAACAAGGACACATTACCCGTTCGCATACCAGGTCAATCGACTCTTTGTTTTTCTTCGTCGACGGCAACAAATGCGTCTGATGCGTTGCAGTCAATCGAGTTCCCTTCGAAACAGGATCCGACTACGGAGCAAGGTACAACGGCGATTTTATTGAATATTGATTCAACATCAACCTCATCAAATGTTAGTGCGATACATTCAAATGATCCGACTTTTCCACTACCATCAACTTCGACTTTGGATGAAAGTGCTCCGGCGACTGTGACGACAACAAGTGAAACTGCTAGTGAACATTTCAGCAAGTCATGGATTTCGTGTTATGGTAAGCTTGGGTATATTCGATCTTTGTTGGTAGAATGTGAGTCATTAATAGCGACTGGAGAGATTATCGAGTCTCCGAACCCTAAGCCGATGTTAGCTAATGTTTTAGACATTGCTCAGAGAATTCAGGAATTGACTAACTCATTGCTTGACGATGCCAAAATCGCAATTGATTCTATTGATAGGTCGCAATTTGAACGTGACGATGCAATAGCTGTCGAGACATTTTCGCCTGTTGCACGTGATCCGGCCGATAGATTGATAAAGACTGACCAAGACAGATACAATTTGATCAATCAAGGTCCATTTCAGCCAAAATTGTTGCATTACCCGAAGAACTTATCCATTAGTGATCAAACTAAACAAATTACTTTCTCATCTGAGTGGTATAAGCAATTTCCTCATCTTGAGTACTCCATTAAAAACGATGCAGCATTTTGCTTTGTATGCCGATTATTTCCACAAACAGATTCCAAACCATCGTGGATAACCAGTGGAATCAAAACTTGGGATAAGATGAAAAGCCGTGGAACTGATAAGAAAGGAAAATTAGCCAGCCATTTTTCTAGTAAATCTCACAAAGTTGCCCTAGAAAACATGGCACTATTTTCAAATCCAAAGTCACACGTTGATGTCATGATCGATAAAAAATGCAGAAAGCAGCTGATCGCAGCCGCTACTGAAAATGAGGGAAACAAAGAAGCAATAAGGATATTGTTAGATGTTTCTCGAACAATGGCCCGCCAAGGCTTAGCTTTCCGGGGATCTAGCGATGAATCTGATGAGGAGAATAGTAACTTTCGTCAGATTGTGTATCTGATTTCCAGACATTGTCCTTCATTGGAAAAGTGGCTTCATGATGCAAAGAAAAGACCTCATGGCGCAAGCTATCTTAGTCCACGGTCCCAAAATGAATTCATTCAACTCCTTGGCGATGACGTTTCTCTTCGTATTTCTGAAGAGTTGAAGGACAAAGTATTTTCCATTATTGCAGATACCACTCCAGATATTTCTCACGTTGATCAACTTGCGGTAGTAGCCCGCTTCTCTGATTCGGAATCATTGGAAGTGAGGGAGCGATTAGTTAACATTACTGCTATCGACGATAAGACCGGTGAAGGACACACAAAAGCCATTATTGAATCAATTTATAGATGTAACCTGGACCCTGATTCACTTTGCTTTCAAACGTATGATTATGCATCATCAATGTCTGGTGCTGTTCGAGGATGCAGAGCGATGATGGAACATTATCTACAGCGTCCTATTCCATATATTCCATGTCTAGCGCATAGAATTAACACAACTGTTGAGCATAGCTGTGAAGCAAGCTCGCTTATAAGTGCAATGTTCGATGTTCTTCAGGAGTTGTATAATTTCCTAACATCTAGTACAAAGCGCTACGCCATCTACAAAGAAGAGATGAGACAATGTGATGAAGCAGTTATTTCGTTGAAAAGTTTGTCTGGGACTCGATGGGCTGCAAGGTTCGAATCAATTCGTGCAGTCTGGTCGTCGTATTCAATCATTCTTCACACAATAGAGAAATTGATCGATCAAGATGATGCAAATACCCGTTCAAAGGCAAAATCTCTCTATGGCAAAATGAAAACATTTGACTTCATAGCAGTGCTTATGTTCATGAAGAATGTTATGGCAAAAAACGAAAATCATCACAGAGGAAGTTCAAGCAGTAGAAATAAATATATTTGATACTTTGGAAAAGTTTAATGTCACTATAGCTGCACTTGAAAACATGAGAAGGGATGATGACAACATGAAGAATCATATAGCAGCATCTGAAATTGTCGCTCAGAGAAATGGCGTCGACGTTGAGTCTGAATTTCAACGCCATCATCGCCTCCGAAAGAAACCAAGACGTATTGATGATCATGCAGAAAACTCAGCGAAGTTAACCGCGGCAGAGTTTTATCGAAAAGAATTTTATTCAGTTCTTGATCATTTGATAACTTCAACCCAATCGAATTTTGACGCTTTGAAACCCATACTGCAGCCGATGATAAATCTAATATATCCTCCTTACAAAGGCTGTATATCCGAAGAAGATATTAAAATCTTTTTGCTATATTTTCCTCTGAAATTCAGACCTAATTCAGATTCTCTCCAGGCTGAACTCAGTATCTTCCGCTCATTCATGCAGAGAAATCATTCTGATATTGCCACTCTGAAGGAGGTGATAGAAGTTTTGGCCGCGAAGAATAAGAATATTTTTCCAATTACCAAATTATGTCTTCAGTTGTTACTCACTGTCCCGCTAACATCAGCTTCGAGTGAACGTACATTTTCTAAGCTAAAACTTACAAAATCTTACCTTCGTTCAGTTATGACTCAAAAAAGATTGAAAAACCTCTTGCTTCTTTCGATCGAAAAGGATCTTACAGATTCTATTGATATCAATAGAATTGTGAAGAAATGGTCGTGCTTGCCTGAATCTGGACGATTATTACATGTGTAATGTAGCCTAGATGAGATGCCTGAATACAATGATATCATGTTAACTATTCGTTTTCTTTTCTTCATGTACTTTTTCTGAATGAATTTGTGCATATTCTGGTAAATCAATCTGTAAATATTAAGATAGATGTACATGAACATGTGAATGAATATGTAATGTGTATTTTGTGGTTCATGATTACGCGATGGAATAAATTTTCAATATACATATACCATAGGAACTTATAACTACCTCTTGAATAATAATTTCAACATGTTGTCTAAATAGAGTTAATTGTTGCTTGCGGATGAGGTTAATGCACATTCAGAAGAAGCTTAGGAGATTTATATATAGAACACCGCTTAATTTCAGAATGCAAACGTCAGATTGTTATCAAATGTTAACCATATTTTTTCAGTTATGGTGCCAGTACTAATTATTTCGAGTCGGTCTATTTTATAGATCACACCCCCCCCTGAATGATAGAGTATGTACGCCCCTGGCTGTACTGTTACTCAGTGACAGATGAAGTCTATTCTAATTCCAATGTGACTAAGTTTGACGAAATTTGATGAATTTGGAAAAGCTGGAAAATGGTGGGGGGGAGAATAGAAGTACCAATAAATTATTTAAGTATATGAGTAGGCTATTAAGATGTTCCGGTACTGCACATGAAATTGGAATTGACGATATGCAGAATAACTACATAAATAATCGCTAAACATCTGTTGACAAATGGTTAAATATCGCCGAGTAGCAAACTTAGGATAACGAAATATCAATCGCCGGTTCTCTAGAAGACGGACATCGTTAGTAATCATACTTATTAAAGATGAAGGGGGTCGCCAGTGATCTACAATGTAAAAAGGGGTCGTACGGCGAAGAGGGTTGGGAACCACTGATATGGACTATATATAAGTTTTAAAGTTTTAAATCAGCATAAATCGCTGCTTTAACAAAACTTAACATGAAACAATTGACAGTTCAATTCATGTATAGCTGTTGAATTTATAATACATGATGCAATATATCATACGTCCAATAATAGACCCGGAAATATTTATAGTAGAATACACTATCAGAACTCCGGATTCCTGTCAATCCCAGGATTGGAGGAAATGAACCGAGATTGCAATCCCTACCACTGACCATGTTCATCCTGACTACATATCAACCACATCAATGGCATTTAGTAACATACAATGGGGTTGACGCATGAAATATTGCGGAGGATCTGGGAGTAGATGAGGGAAAATGTGCTTTCTTCGCAAATTAACTGAAGTAAACTACAAAAGATTACAGTATAACAATGACAATGGATTTATTGCATCACGAACTTATCTACATTACTTCTGCATCATGCATGTGATGTAGGCAGTACATAGTCACATTACCGAAACGTGTGCTGTTCCTACAATCCTTCCTTAAAGCAAATTCAGTCTCAGTTATTGCTTAGCATTTACTAAAGTAAAACACTAATTTTTAGGCTACTGACGGAGCATAGTACAAACATACTACAATTCTGAAGTTTCATTTACTCCACATATCACGATTGCCAAAAACTTTTCTTCGAATTTGGATAAATATGAATTTATTTCTCATTGTAAATACTGAATCTGTTTATTCAACGAGATAATTGATAGGCTTGCATTGTTTCAATCAAATGCAAGGACAGTAAAAACATTTTATGAAAAACATGTTTAAAACATGTTTTTGATAAAAAAAGTTTTAAACATGCTTTTCTCAACGGATGTTCCCGCCAATGCGGAATACATGCACTCCATATCGATCTTTCTGACCGACTCCGATGTGCTTCATAACAACTGAGTTAAGGCAGAATTGCAAACGGCCTATTTGCAGGCTCGTTAGCTTGTATCTTGCACAGGGACTATTCTTTAAGAACTCAAACAAATTTGCGGATGAAGCTGTGGAAACGTACATTACGCGAATTGATAAAGATGCAGCAGTAGTCTGTGTTGAGTTGTATAGCATCGCACAGGTAGGTGTATCGCTATGATGCCATGAATTTAGTGCAGAAATCAATGGATTGATAATTATGATGCGCCGTAATTATGGTGCACATGAATATTATGGGGCACTCGACAAGAGCGGGTTGGTTTTGGGGCGGAGATTTCACCTCGGTTTATTTTCCACTTATGAGGAGTAGCATGTTTGCATTTTCTCGAAGCTTCCTTCATATGAATACGCTATCATACAATATAAGTGTACAATTGCATCTGCAAATTATTGTGAAATTTAATATTCATCGATTATTCAGTACTTATAATCGTGCACACCACTGTCATAATTCAGACTGTACATAATACCACTGTCTTCATTCAAAATTGCATGCATCGAGATCAGAATGCCGTGTATAAAGGTACGGTAATTATTTATAACTGAAATGCTATTATTTATCTACGCACATGTAGGTGTACAAGGAAATGAGGTCCTAGCGTTCTCCTGAACTTGGATGTTTACTGTCATGGTTCCTTCGCGCTAAAAAAAATTGTGTACCATGACCATATCTACTTGTAGTTATAGGCTATGTCTGCATGGGAAATAAGGCATCTCACATCAAAAAATGCATTGAACAGTGCAACTCTCAAAACACTCGTCAAAGAATTTTTAAACAGCACCTGGATTTCTTCAACCATCGATAGCTATGGTAATGAAACTGATAGTGTGGATGTAGACTGGTGTTGTGAGCTTAAGTTTGGCTTTTTTGGGTAATCGGCGGAATTCTGTGGCTTTTTTGGCTCTTTTGTGATTTTGGCTTTTTTGGATCATTTTTGGCTCTTTTGGAAATGATCATTAACCCTCCATGTCTGATGCGAATCGCCGTCCACGAAGATGCTCTTTGACCTTGGGGAAGAGCCAGAAGTCGCAAGGAGCGAGATGTGGTGAATACGGAGGGTGCGTGACGAGTTGAACACCATCTGCTTCCACGTCTCAGCTGCTGTGTGGGAAGAAGCGTACGTTGTCATGATGCAGCAAGACTCCCCGGACGCCCGTCGTTGACCGCAGATTTCGAGTCGCTGTATAAGCTATTTTTCTGTTCATACATTGTTCGTTCTTCTCGAGAACAAAGTTAGCATAAAGTAAAAAATTCTTCAGTGGTATAGTTTCGAAATATGGTATAGAAATATGGTATAAGAATATGGTACAGAAATTTCGAAGAGAACTATACCACTGAAGAATTTTTTACTATATTTTTCTGTTATTTGGAGATTCTATGGCAGAGGGTAAGTTACTGGGGTTGCCTTTAGATCGACACACCGGCTGAACATGCGTAAGCTGATTTGATTTTTTAATGAATATGGCGTATTGGACTATTTATTCATAGTGTTGTTTAACCCACATGTCATACATGAATATGGCTGATGCTTATCAATTTTCTTTATGACCCTTTTATGACTAAACTTATTTACTGTCTTAATAGATTCACGTGCGCTTGTGTATTTCCAATCATTTTTATGGAATGTTAACTACAATGCTGTTGTTGTTGATTGATGACATTAGAAAATGGTCTTTGTCTTCTAAGCGGTGTGAAGCCGACAGAGATGGTCATCATAAGGCTGCTGATTTTTAAAGCAATTAAATGATTGTGATGAATAGAAACATATGTTTTTTGACACAAATGCTCCACTGAAAGTAAGTATAAGCATATTTAAACACTTTGGTTCCACTTAAGGAGACAACTAACATCTGCTGACATATAAATCAGTCATTTTTATGCATAGCAACAAGCACTAATAATTTCGTTGCCCTCACTCACTGAACATTGTGCATGCATCAATGCATTTGATTGGTTGAATGATTTTAACATTTTGAATGCTGATTCCATTGCCTTTAAGTTCAGCTTCCACAGATCTACATGACAGTAATTTATCCACTTGATGGACAAAACTAGAAAGCGCAAACCCATTCAGAAGTTTAGATATTTTTTATAGTGCTGAAATTTGAAAAAGAAAAAATACATCTGCGGTTCAGCAGAGAAGGGCGGCAAAATTAATGCCCTTTCTGCTGATAGGTGATATGACTAAATTAACAGACAAATGGTGACATACATCGATGAAAAATTTAAGTCGATCATCTGGAAAGATAATGTCCAAACCTTGATTTTCATGACTCAAAGCGTCGAACCGATATTGTTACGCATTGTCATTTATACTGTAGACGCCTGGAATGGAATATGGTGTACTTGCTCATTTTGGGCTATCTTTCTTCGAGTGTCTACACTGCTGCAATTGTAGAAGTCGAGCTGAATCTACACGAAGCTTACTTCCGAAATGAGCGGAATTATGAGTTGTAATGTCAAAAGTGAAAAAGTCCAACTGGAATTCGATGAATCACAAAATGGGCTATGCATCAGGAGCACTATAAAAAAACATGGTCTATGTGATGGATCCATGGTGGAAGTAAATTGTTGACTCAAAAAATTCAGTATGCAGTCAAAATTTTTGTATGAAAATATTCAGTTTTTTTGCATAGAAGTGTAATATATGTATAATCGACGGCATGTTGCACGGCAGAAAGACGGACTTTGGACAAAGGATGTGATAGAGTGGTACACCAGAGACGGAAAGGAAGGCATAAGACTCACTAGGTGGATAATATCAAGACGGTAGGAGGAGGCAACTGGATTCGAGCAGCCCAGAACAAGACAACGTGGGAAACTCATATGGGGACTTCATCCAGAAGTGGATTGACAATGGCTAAGGAGGAAGAAGAAGATCTTAATTCAGCGAGAAATAGACTGATTATCAAGGAAATTTCATGAACCACTTCATACTACAAGTCTTCATGGAAAAGTTGAGATCTTATTGTGCCTCTGGGCCAAAATTTCAAGTTTTTAATTCAATTTTCATCGGCATAATTTCATAAATCATTGAATTTATGCTTCATTTCTTGAATCTGAAGAGTAATGTAAACACATTTACATCTTTTTAAGTTAATTGTGATCTTTGCAATTTTTGGATCATTGTCTTTGATTATGACGGTTTCGTGACATGATCATGCTGAATAAAATGCTCTTACTAATACAGCTGAGCATTATAGTAGTATAGTAAACCATCACATTTCTAATTTAACAAAGCATATCACCTGTGTAAGGTTGACATGACATGGAGGATTTGCAATACTATTTTTCTTTATGTATTGCTATCATGACCAGTCAAATCATTGTATTTAAAATATTTCAAATCAATTTGGAGCAAATCCTTTTGATTGTCAGTTTTATAAAGCAGCAATATTCGTGATAGAAGTCACTGCGACTAATGAGAGAAGTCTGATAATTGAGATGTGTCATAAGACATATTTAGCTGTAATTTCAAATTCCGCTCATAAGAAAACACGATATGAATTATCACCAGTGTTGTTATTGCGACAACAGAACTGACTTTCATGAATCAATGAATAATGCATGCACCTTTTTCACCTTTTTTCATGAATGTGTTTGATTGTGTTCAATGTGCTGCTCTCCAATTGTTTTCCTTACTGACTTATTGAATTCTAGGGGCTTGAGTTACTCTCCTCACTAGCGTTTAACCTTTTTTTATTGTAGCTATACTTCGAAATCCCGAGATTTTAGATATAATAGGCCTATCAGGCCTGCCTTGGGACAAGATTCCCTCGTCCCACTCACACATTTTTTAAATTTACAATTGTTTCCAAAATTATTCCCATAAATGCCGTGTATAAGCTATTTATTTTTTTTGATAAGTCTAGCACTTTCTTTGATAAGATAGGGACTTTATCCAATGTAGTCCTCCCGTCTACATGCATGGTAGTCCTGCATAAGATCTTCGTACCTCCATTGGAGCTTACATGTACTACCCATAGATAGTTTCGTATGTCCTTAGATCATGTAAAGAAAATGGATGTACAGATAGGTCTACAATCAATGATATCAGACTATCCTGCAAACTTGCATTTTGGAATATCTAGGCCAGTTTTCTTATTAGAGATCATCATATATGCCCTTTCAATGGTACCTGCTCTGAACTAGATAGGCCCTAATGTGTTTTGCCAAAATTGTTAGAAAGAATAGCGATGCATAAATCCTAACATAAACGTGATGATCCCTAGTACTAATAAGTCCCTACATGAAATATTTCTATTAGCTGATGAGTTGATGATTAAGCAATTTATGTCCACCTGCAGCAATTGCTTTTTGCAACACTATTGAGTGAATCGCAAAGAGTTTAATCCATATATTGGTACAAGTTTATGTACCGGTGTCTAGTCTATGGTAAACAGGTCTATGCTGTGGGCCCAAGTACCTCTACTCGTGTCTGAAAACAGACTACATGATAGGCAAAAAGAGCAAGAATAGCCTTATCCCAAAGCATTTAACGTGGCATATTTTCTGTACTTCGATTCTTCCCCCCCCCCACATTTCTGTTGTTGACACCCGGAAGTGTTACAAAACTCCTGTTATGTGACTTGTAGAAGATTTACGGCCTCAGAATTAGACAGCTGCTTGCCTTTTGTCTGTAGACAGCAATTACACGAAGTTCATGATCACAGCTGTACCTTGTATTCTAACTGAGTATTCAAGGGATCAATCCTTCATCCCATTGTTCAAGTAAGACTTCTCAGTCGTGTTATAGTGTCACTCAGTGACAGATGAAGTTTATTCTAAACCTAATGTGACAACCATTGGCGAAATTTGATGATTTTGGAAAATTTGAAAATGATTTCAATACTTTCGATGGCTCATAGAGTTGCAAAAACTTCATCATTTGTGAATTACAATGTGGCAGTGGACGTTATGACAGAATATATAGCAGTCAAGCAAGTTTGAATAAGTTGAAAGTTTTAAGTTTTAAATGCGTTAATAGACATTGTGTGTGGTCTATGATTGAGAGTATAGTCAAACTCTTATGATTTCATCTTCTTTTTGGCTCACTACAGAATGTAGGGGATGCGAGGTTGAGGTAGTATCTATGAATATTTTCTAAGATATACCAACTGCAACCAAAATTTTGTAGGTAGATGATCTTTACTAACCTATGCTCATCATTCTATAATCCCAGTGTTCTAGCATTGATTAGTAAAATTTTATTTGATCTTAAATTTTGCTTTACTACAAAATGTAGGGGATGCGAGGATAAGGGTTAAAAATTAAGCTCAAATTGTTACCATCATCTATGAAAACGTGTAACAGAACTACGAAAATATTGCTCAGTTCTTAAGATTCTCACATTTTCATGAGAATTCCCATAGCTGAAATTACTATTCCCATGGGAAATCCCGCTCCCATACCTTGCCTGTATAGTATGCAATGCATTGAAGCGTTCAACACCACCAATTTCTTCAAGCAAACGTGAGGCGATCATCGGAAACCTTTTCAAAGGCAAATTGGTGATAGTGAGTATTGTGATGAACTCGCCAATTTACTGCCAACTTTGGATCGCGCACTCAAAAAGTGTGTGCGTGTTTGATGCATGGGATGATGGCGCGCTAAACCGAGTTAAAGATTCTTACTTTTGCCATTGCTCGATTTCTAAGAATGACTCATTTTATCCGATAATGTGATGATGTAGTTGTCGAATGTGGCTGTCAACGCTCCGCTCCGACAAGACTTACAATACGGTGTTACATTGGTGAATTGATTAACACTTTTGAAATAAACTGTTTCATTGTTTATTTCTTTTTATGATCCTCTTATTGGGAATATCCGTATTATTTTATTCATCAGAGCCTATGTTATGCGTAAGTATATCATGAAATATTATGCTGTCATTGATTGTTTCAATGTCATTTCGTTTTTGTAGTAGAATAGAGCTCGTTCTTAAATGAATGTTTTGAATTGAATGGAACAGGTTTTAAACTGAATAGAACATTTTTAAATTGAATGGAACAACTTTTAATTATAATGGAAAAAGGTGGAAATTGGTGTTAAGCGTCTCTGAGCGCAGGATTTTGGGATTGCAAGCTAAAACTAGGGCAGGAACCGGTATTACATATTCAACACCAAACCGCCCAAATAAGATCCATCACAATGAGGAGATATAAATGAACAAAACCTTCATTCTCGTCGATAATCGGCTTTCCATTTGAAAAGCTTACTTTTAGCATTACCATTAGGCAGTTCATTTGATCTACAAATAAAGATCGTTCAGATGATTAAGCTAAAGCCATTGATCAAATTTGTTAAAGAACAATCATTAAGAAGGTGATATTTCCGCAGGGGAATGGGTGGTCAAGCTATCGACTGTCGGCCCCTCATGTATCGATACGATAGAGTGGCATAAAATCAACATCAGATCGCCTCTGAATGTATACTGACGGACGATTGACGACTCTGTGCTTTTATCCAGCTGAGCGTGTCAATTTCATAATCAGCGGCTTTACATTGGTAGCTGGCATTGTATTGTCGCTTCGATATTGCGTTCAGTATCACATTGACAGAAACATTAGATAGTCTGCGGTCGACTGCATCAGATCTCAGCAATGCGACGGATTCGACCTCGGCCTTTAGGCCAAGTCAAAGTGGAGCGAAGACCATCACAGGTCCTGCAGTCACCATGGAGTTACGCTGCAGACGACGATCCTCTGGCGATTCCCAGAATGGCCCTCCGACGTGTATCTGAACCGAATCATTCAATGGTGCTGAAAGGAAAACAGTTAGCTTCCCCAGTTCCCAGTCCTCCAACCTCAAGTCACACTAGACAGTCTCCTATCTCTCCACATAGAAGGAGAATTTCTTTACCAACTCCTCCCGTTGCTTCTCCTTCACCGCTACCTAAAGCATCTGCTCCACTTCCACCAACTCGGCCAGAGGAACCACCTGTTCCTGCTAATGCTCCCACCCCCATCTCATACCACAGCAACGGTGTTCAGGTTGATCCAGACCAATTGAGGCTCTCTGAGAAGCTTCAAATGCTTCTTGATGAGCGGCAACAAGTCGAGGAGCTTATGATGCGGCTAGGAGAGGACAACGACACGTTGGAGAAGGATTCCAAGTCCGCTGGTCTGAAGGCCGATGAGTACAGACGGCTGTTCGAAGCAGAAACAATAGCTCACAAGCGAACGAAGGAGAGTCAGAACGTCATAAATCAGAGGTTAAGTGACGTAAAGGAGAAGCAGCAGCGACTTCTGTCTGAGCACAATATGAGTGTGACTGCAGTGAAAAATGAGCATTCAGTCAAACTGGACGCCGATAGGCAAGTTTACTCACAGGAAATCCACGCAGTGGATAAGAAAATCCAGACGTTGAGTGCATGTGTTCCGAATAAAGAAACTGCTGTGAATGAGCGACAAAGTCAACTAGCTCTATTACAAAAAGACAAGGAGAACCTTCTGGAGGAAATTGAACGTCTGAGACAACGTGTAGGACAAATCGACTTCGACGAAGAATTTGACATTAAAAACAGCTCCTGTCGTGAATGTGACGCGAAAAAAGTGAACTTGAAATATCTTCGTGATCAGTCTATTCAGTTAGAAAATCGAATCAGGGAATTACAAGATGAAATACGCAAGAGTGAACAAGTTAGTTCAAGATCAGGACATTTCCAAAGAAGGTCTGCGAAGTCAATAGGTGGACGGCGACGAATCACATGATGAGCATAATGACAGTGTAACCATGAGTGATCTCAATTAATGGTTAAATAGATAACAAGCGAAGAATTTATGAGCAGATTCAACAATTACAAAAGATAATGAGTGAAATTTGTTGTTGATGAGATTGTGATATTTGTGCATTTTATTACTTTTGTACACAAATCATCGCTGAAATTTTGAGTGCTTCTGTGTTCCGCAGGTTGGGAATATATTTAATCTTTTCAGAATTAAAATTTAAAAGCTCTCACAGGATTGCTGTAAAAAAATTGACGGTTGTAATGGACGATGACCGTAGGAGAAATCAAATCGGACGAACACGTCCTCAGAATTTTTCCATTTATATGTTTGTCCACTAAAAGAGGATTCCATAGATTGGGATATATAGGTAGAGTGTCGACTAAAAATAGTATCTGTATAAAGTGAAAATTTTTATATGAAAAAATTCAGTTTTTTGCGGAGATTGAGTTCCCGTAGTCCAAAAAATTATTTGAGCAGTTTTGTGACGTGCCTTGCTCAAGAGCAGATAGTGATGTGGACCCATTCACATCTTTCAAATGTAATTGAAATCATTGTCTTTGATTATGTGATTTTCCTCTGCCAGTGGCAGGTTGCCTGTGATATGATTAAGAAAATATTCTTGAGGTATGAGCATGAAAGCAAAACGAACCCATCGAATTGCTAATTAAACAAATATTTAATCTCCAAGGCTATTATGACACTGAGAATCTGTAAAATACCACCATTCCTTCTGCATTACAATCATGATCACTCAATTCCGTGGCAATTTCTTCAAAACTGCAAAAATGTGCAAATCTGACATTTGGTAACAATTACCAACTATATCCCCTTGAGTTCATTTAATAAAAATCGAAAGTGTATATACACATTAGGGATTTAATGAATGCGGAGTTACCACTCTACCTAATATACTTACTCTATTGAGGATTCTATTACTGTATTCATGTTTTCTATAATGACTATTGTAATGTGTTGTGATACATGGACATTCTTCAGATACTACATAGGTGTGTACCGAACATTCGGTTCTGCCGAACCTCGATTTTCGAGAATTTTGGTGGTTCAGCTGAACAAGCCGTGACTTTTTTATGTCGAGACAATTAAAGGAATTATTCTTCTGACAAAGTATTATCAGATTTTATATCAGACAAAGTATAAATTAGTTATCAAACATCATTCTCAACTGAAAATTTCTAAACGTTTGCGATTCCCTACATTTGTTGCATTTGTGAGTCTTCTAATATAATTTTAAACTCAAAGTACACAAAGGATAGACTATTATGGAATGAATGAATATCATTGGTTGACATCAGGTGGGCTATGAGGCTTAGAGAGACGAAGACGAATGCTCAAACTTTGCGGCAATATAACCGATGTGATAAGTTCACAGAAAGAATTTCACTATCAGTTATGGTGCTCCATGTGGTGCATTAAGGCCGGTTTATACTCACGACGGATTCTGTCCGCAGCGCCTCATAACTTCATGTTGATGACTTCCTGTCAGCCCACCTGTTATGATAGCAGGTTTCCCATCCCATCGCTAACGTTCACGCATCTGGCTGATCATTGATCAGTTAATGCGCTGCGCATTGAGAAAGGGTTTAGAACATTTCTAAACTTTCCGCCGTGCGCCAACGCAAAATTGTCGATGGAGGCCTCTAATTATTGTTTGTTTGAGGAAATTCTAATTGAAGAAGTGGAATAGTGGCGTATATTGCTCAGTACGTACACACTGCACAAAACTCGTGGCATGAAATTGTCCAAACTCTCGCAACTATAAATATTACAGTCACAGCAGAGGAGTGCAAAAAGAAGTGGAAGCATCTACAAGACAAACCTGAAACAAAAGAAGAAAGAGTGGCGGTCATACAGTGAAGACAGTGACTTGGAAATATTACAAACATTTGTCATTTCTGAGTGACACTATAAGCGAAAAGACTCACACGATATTTGGATCATTGTGAGTATTCGCATGAGATATTTTGGGGCCAACTTGTGACAGTAGAAAGTCGAATGTGGCCCTAGTCATGCGAAAGTACGCCACATGACTTTCCTCGTCCCACATTCGCATCTCATTTACAAGAACCACTTCTGATAGTTCCCTTCTTCTTCTAAAATTCTTCTTGAGTGTGCACTCCTCTTTTCCTTATTCTTTTCACTCATCAAAAGGAGTCCACTCAAAATAATAATATCGTCGTCGTTGGTCGTCATATCGTGATGAAAGCTATGTTATAAGAAGTAGTGGAGAAGAGAGAATCTTAATACACTCTTCACAGACAACCCTCGCTGCAAAAATGCGCCGGAAATCTAAACGGTCGTCTTCCAACAGCGCAAACGCATTTAGCTCCTATTCCCTCATGACATAACGTAAACAAATCTGCTCCTTATCGCTCATCATGCTGCTTGCGCGATGCGCTACGAGTATAAATCGGCCTTTATGGTGCAAGAACAGTAGTATCTCTCCCCTCGCTGGCAGTGAATAATAGCGACTGTCTTCCTAAAATCTTCCACCCTCGGAAAGCATTCACTGCCGAGTAAACAATTGACACCGATTATATGAAAACATCCAGTCAACTGAATTTGTTTTAATGCTGCTTTCAAAGAACTCAGCGTTTATAGTGTTAACTATTAGCACATATTTATAGCTACGAATTCCAGAGCTTCTGAGAACCCGTGGAGCTCAATGATTTTCTATGCGCTTTGATAACGATATCAGTATTTGCCTCAGTCAACGTTTCTTCGCCGGTGGCATTTGGCTAGGAGAAATACAATCGCATTGAGATTTTAAGGAGTGATATCCAGGGATTGCAGCGATTAAAAGTTTTGCTTGACTGGTCAACCGGTTAACGGATCAAATATGCCAAAATCAGTCAAAAAGCTTAACTATGCTTCACGCTAGAGCGTGAGAGGTATTAACTTACTATCGAGAGAAGTATCATCAAGAACCCACTTACATGTACGTAGGACATTAGAAAAATTTTTCATCAAAATAATATTTTGCATCATCATAGTTGGGATTCCAGTTAGCATCATAGTTGGATAGTCTTCATGCAAAAACTGAACGACGTGTACATGTAAAGGAACGAAAATTCGCCTTGTACTTTTCTTTTATCATTATAAATCGGATTCGAAGAACATACATTTTTTGATTAGAACAACATCTTAATGTTAATGAAACAAAAACAAGGTATTGACTAATTGTTGGGAAATGTTAGATTTTTCACTCAGTCAGAGTTGTTGTGTAAAAACAATATTGCGTTTGCTGTTTCCTTCGTTAAACGCATTCCTTTTTTATAGAATATGTTTCCATACGCCGAGAATAAGCGTTCACTACTCGCCGATGTAGCCTGAACTGTGAGGCCTTTTGGCGAGTTTATTCAGTTTTGGAAAAGAACATCCATTTGTCCTCCACCAATCCAGCGGGTCAACTTCGAGATTCGAAGCAATTAACTCGTAATTGTGTATTTCTTGAGCGCGCATTTGTCTGACGTTTTGGATATGAAGAGCATGGATATACAACATGCCTAGTTTATAATGGATTAGTGTTTGGATGTTCGGTTGAATTATCATAGAAGATAAATATTTCTATTTAACCGTGGTTCAGTGGTGAACGAATTTACCGGTTAACCGCTGCAATCCCTGGTGACATCACATAAAAAGCGTCGTGCTTATCGTTGGGAATCGTTCAGCTAATTCAGATGCGACGTTGTGAATGCTGATTCCACAGAATTAGATTCATCTGCGCACGCTTCGGTTTCCTAGAAAGGAAGAATTGTATGCAACCTTAACATTGAAATGGCACATCACCGAATTAGAAAACTTGCTCCTTCTCGAATGGATAATTCGCGTATCGCTTGCTATTGGAAATGGCAAACAATAAGCTGTCAGCAGAGGACACCAAAGCCAGTGAGAGATGCGTGCGTGCTGTGATATCACGTCGCACACACCAAAACACACATCGATGCGTGGCTTCGATTCAATGTATGCACTATACAATGAGGAATGCTAACAAGAGGATGGTGACAAGCGAACTAATTTTCGTGCGCCTGCTACTTTCTTTAATAATGATCGGAAGGGCCAACATTATGGAGAAAACTTGTGCGCAATGATCTGAATTCTTCGAATCTGAAGGAATTTTGGCAATCAAAGCACTTTGCTGGAACTCACGTTAGTCCGCAAGCGACGCACGACTTTTTTCCTATCTCTTTAAGGTATCAGGAATTCCTTTTTGCCCACTTAGTAAGTTCCTCGATGTGCCGTCGATTTCGTATTAATCACACTTCTAGCAAACCGAAGCAGATAAACAAAACATTTGATACTGTGGCTGATTCGCTTCTGAGGCTGCCTAAAGCAACAGCGTCCTGGGAACTGCGTCACATTTTGTCGACTTGTAGTTTTATAGCAAGCCATTTTCCTTTCCATTGTTGTAGCCTAACTTACCAAATTATTTTAATTACAAAAATTAGTCATGCTACGTAATGATTGCATAGTTCATTAAATGCGTAATGAATTTTATATAAGGACTATGATATAACGATTGTCACCTCCAATATCCTGCAATATCCGACGAATTTGTAGGTTCTCCACCGACATCGAAACAGATGCTTTGTATGCAAATTAACTAAACGAAAACTGTTTAATATTGATTGAATTTTTCGATTAGTGATTGCTTGACTTTTGGGCAATCTGTATTATTGTGTGGCAAAACCATGATTTATTTTGACATAATTTAATTAATTACCTACATTTTTGATAAAATTTAAGCTATAATTCATTGATTCGGTAAATTCGGTTCACCATTGACCTAACTGCTCAATTTATAAAACGAAGACAAGGTCAATAACAAAATATATTGAAGAGCTTTCGACTACGTCTTTATCAATTCAATAAAACATCAACTATCTAACAGGGGCAGGCGACACGAAACGCCGTTAGTGAAAGCGTTATTAGTGAGAACCAGATGACTCGGTAATAGACGCTACACTTTCAGCGACTCGAAACCTCTGTTAGCTAGAATGTTTATTAGTGAATGCCAGCAAAGGTGGCAGTCGGATATCTATGTAGGATTTCCCATAAAATTGTTGTTCGCTTTTATTAGATCTAGCGTTATCGTAACACCGCCTGCAGCAACCAATCAAATCATGTATCAGCCATTCAATTCAGTCGTTGAGACAAGCCACAGTATAATATTAAGTCTATGTTGACACGAAGCAAGGAGGCAAACATGGCGAAGAGGCAGCGGAAGAAGGAATACGCGTCCGTAGAAGTAACACAATTAATTGAAAAATTTATTGAAAATCCTCATCCCGCTGTTCTTCGATTGGATTGATTCGGGGTTTATTTTGCCTGCTGCGGCGTCGAATTGCACTCTCCACATGCTGTAAAAATGGTGTGTGGCGTCTCCAAATGTCTACGCACTTTTATTCGATTAGACAGTGTTCACTTAGACAAGTTACATTGGTCGAACACGTCTTTTTCAGTGACGTCATGAGGGAATATGACAATGCCTGATACATTGCAGGTTCATATCCTTTGCCCACTGCAAAACATTGTCGTGCTCAGCTAACACATCATTTTTATAAAAATCACTTTTGCAAATAGGCACACAAATGGTTATGTCATCAACATATTTGACATAGGTAGCGTATGTGGAGTCCCGTGTTTTTTGGTAAATGGTGAAACACATATTGACATTTCTTTATGATATTATTCTAAGGTTCTATATGTGTTTCAAGACAAAATAAACGACTAACAGAATCACTAAAGGTGCTTCTCATACCCGTTAAGAAATTCGCTAACGGCGTGCTACACTTTTCCCTAACAGCCGTTCGAGACGCTGACATTCTATTAAGCTAATACCCGGTCACGCTAGCAGAGTTCTGTGTCGCTGACTTTCCTGTTACACTAATAGCCGATTCCCTAACAGAATTTTGAGTCGTCGACTTCAGGGTATTAGGGATCACTAATAACCTGTCAGCCCTAACAGCGTTTCGTGTCGCCTGCCCCAGAGCAATACGAAAAGAAGGAAAACAATGTTTGACAGTATAACACAAATTTTCAAAATGAGATGCAAATGGTGATGCTATGGTGATAGTTAGACAAGATATCATGTTACATAGTGTTATACATTACATTAATTCCAGGCCTTCTGGTTTTGATAAAATATCTCTCACAAATTTTGCGTTCGTAAACATTAGTGAAATTACGTTGTAAGATTTCTACTTTTATATATACATTGGCAGATGGAGGCAATCGATGTTTTGATAAAAAATGTTGATGAACAAGACTGTTATTACAATTAAGATGTTCTTGGATTCTCTTTCTCATGGTACATTGTGTTTCATCAATATAATTATCATTACACTTATCACATGTGATCTTATAAACAACATTTTTCAAATAACAAACATGACTATTATTTCAAAGGCAAGACTTGCAAGGAATTGATTCTTTCTTTTTTATCTGACTTATTAAAGATGGTGGAGCTACGAAAACAGGTTTAACATTCAAAATTGGAATTTTTGAATTTCAAAATTTATAATTCATTGCTATTCATTTTGTCGCTTTTTGTCAGGTATTGTTGGTGTTCAGTGGCAATCATCCTACAAGACCTAACAATGACCGACAGAATAGATTTTGTAGGATAAATGTCTGTCAATTGTTAGTCAGCGGTTTACAGTATACTATTTATAACTCTACTTATTTTTAGTCACAGCCTGACGCTAGATTATGAGGTAAATGACTCGCAACATGCCACTCACTTTGTTTTTCAAAATTACATGCCTTCAAGAGGTTTGTATGATTCAATTCAAGAACCACGAACGATTCTTTTCGACTCTAAATTGGCCGATCAATCGATGTTTCTTGAATCAAGAAAACTTATTGATGAAACAATGATTGCAATTAACTGAAAGCAATTGCTTTATCAGTTGAAGCAAACTTGCCTTTCTAAATGGACATAGATAAATGAAAATGAAATGTAATCGACTGACTTTTTGAACAAAAGCTCAGCTGATTAGCTTATTGTGCAACGTTTATACCAATTTACTTAAAAGTACACTGTAAACCGTTGACTGACAATTGACAGACATTTATCCTACAAAATCTATTTTGTCGGTCATTGTTAGTTCTTGTAGGATGATTTCCACTGAACACTACCTACAATATGTGACAAAAGGCGACAAAATGAATAGCAATGAATTGTAGCTTAAATTTTATCAAAAATGTAGGTAATTAGTTAAATTATGTCAAAATAAATCATGGTTTTGCCACACCATAGTACAGATTGCCCAAAAGTCAAGCAATCACTAATCAAAAATTCAATCAATATTCAACAGTTTTTGTTTATTTAATTTGCATGCAAAGCATCTGTTTCGATGTCGGTGGAGAACCTACAAATTCGTCGGATATCGCAGGATATTGGAGGTGACAATCTTCGGTTGATTTTGACAGTAATTTTGTAGGATAATTGTCGGTCTACAGTTTACAGTGTAAGCTTTAATTCTTCATCTGACATTTTTTGGAAGCAATTAAATCGAAAATTCATTCTAATGAATTGTGAATCATTTTCCTTTTATAATTACTATTCCCACATGCATGTTAATGCCCACCTTTTGATATCGATTGTTTACTTTATACCAAATAATCGAGACTTGGAGCTGTATTGAAAATTAATGTTTGCATTCTTATGAACCTAAAGTACCCGATCTAATTCGTCTGCTAATTTCACTGATTTTATCGAGATCATGGCACTTTCACGTAGGTATAAATTAAGTATGACAGACTGAAATTACATCATAAAAATTTGACGCACAACCGACATATTAATCCATCGGCCTTCTTTGCAGCTGCTGATTGTGTAAATGCTCAAGCTATTGATGTGGGTTGTCTCACCGGATTTTCACAAGTACTGCAAGGGAGCCTAATCGGTTTAAAAGGACATTAGAGGTTTGTTGTTGTCGATAATTCAACGATCAGATGCTTTTATCATTCAAAGCATCATAGTGATTATTCTACTGCTTATAGGTCATCTCCCCCAGGAGTTTCAAATTTGCCTGAAGTCCAATCTCGTTACTATGCTTCTCTCGCTCGGGCATGTCAATTTGTACGTAGAAAATATTTTTACCATACCCCTGCCTACTGCCATGCTATTTAATTATGCTCGCTACAAATGTATGTCGAGATGTTTCCAAAAGCAAAAATATGAAGTTTGTTACACAATGAAGCTCAATAGTGTAGAATTTACGTCTTGTAAGTCATGACTCTATTGAGTGTGAAACAACATCGCAGTGACATGCATATAAAATTCAAATGCAATAAATCGTTGAATATACATTGTATACATGTCTGTAGATTTCTGTAAAGTCTAATCAAATGCCGAGACCCCGAAAGGAAATAAAATCAAGAGATGAGAATGAGATTTGACTTAAATCATTACGGGAACTGCAAGCGTTTGTGGCCTATTTGCCGTCATATATACTTGTATATCCCTATCCCTGCAATAGCACACAGTCTACGCAGCAGTTATGCACGAGCGACCAAAGACAATCGAAGATATAAATAAACTCTGAGAAATCAGGAAACTAAAGATTTCCATGGTGAGTGCGAAAATATCTATGCACTGTAAACCACCACCTCCTAAAATCAAAGAAGCCTGCATCCTAAAGCGCCACACACTAGAATTTTAGGAGATTGCGTGAAATAGAATGTTGATATACTAAAGAGAACAATAACCCCAGTGCGTTAGCCTCCTAAAACGCTTTGCTTTAGGAATTTTTTATTAATTACGAATAGTGTCTTGCTTCAGTGTGTGATTTAGGAGGTGCTGGTTTAGAGTGCCATGGCAGCTCCTGTTTTCTAATGTATAGAAATTGTCCGATATCTTCGTTAATGACAATTAATCCAAGAGCTTAGTATGCAGAGATAGGGAAGTTTTGAATTTGATCCTTCGCCTTTTGGTGCTTGGCCTGCTCGCCTATAGATGAAAGAAAACTCGTGAAAAATTGAATAAAAATGACTTTGCACATTTTGTGACTGGTCACCTATTTTAACTTTGCTGCAATAGCTCTTTGCATTTTTCAATTGGCAAAAGCTTGACATGCAAAGATTGGAAAGCATTCGATGGCCTTTGAATATTACAGTCTTTGCGAACGACTATAGAGTCTGCAAAACATTGATATATTTAATTTTTTTGAAAAATGTAGATAATTTTGCGAAAAATTGTTCGGAAAATTTCCACTGAAAAGTTTCCATTTGCATCACCAACTGCCTCAAACAAGGTAGATTACTTCCAGAGTCAGCAGAAATATGATATTCCCCATTATCACAATACCGATAATTTCGATGTTAAACCGGCGTTCAAAAAGTCAGCTGATATTCTAACGGCAGAATAATTAAATCGGTTTAATTTTCTGCCGGTAGAAATTCAGTTAATGAGCAACTCCAATGAAACCGTCATGACATCCGATGCTGTTGTTGCAGATAAACAAACAGTATGTCATGATCACAAAATAATGTTCACGGAATTTATTGTAGGCGCAACCTGTGATCGGCAGTGATATCATTTTATTTTTATAATGAAAATTTACCCTTTTTAGTGAAACATACGTAGGCCTACACCGTAAATAGATCTAGTCATGCGAATTTTTCGATTTACGCTGCTACCATGCTACTTTTACTGCTCTTAGCGATGAAATTGAAATTAGAGTGCATGCAGCATCGATATATTCCAAATAATGGAAGATTGAAGAGAGCAGCTTAGTCATGCAAAGCTTCTTGTATATCAAAAGTTAGGTAGGGTCTATGGCCTATACATTAGACATCGCAAGTTTTGATTTAAGCTCGAATTACAAATATGCCTACAATATGCATTTGGTTGGGCCAACAGTAGACAATAGCCTATTGCTTTTCGCTACATGAATCAACCAGTGTGGAAGGACATGGGTAGAACAAACGAAAGAGATTAAATTTGCTTCAATACAGTATGCGAAGAATCTATGATTAGAAAATACAATGGAACAAAAATATTGATGTTATCATTGTACATTATTTTTCAAAAATAAAATGATATAAAATGATGGTATTTTATCACTGCCTATCATTGGGTGCAACATGCTAGAGACGTGAATTCAGCAGAAGATTGTGCATTATGATAGACTATTCTTTTACTTCTGCTTCAATTTGACCTCTTACTTCAATTGCTTTCCAACAAGTGTAGACAGTATCCATATCACTTACGTGCATGCTTGACTTCGGCCATTCTTGCTGATTGCTTTAGTTTCTAGCGAATCATTTCATCTCGTCAGATCAACGGTAGTTCTAATCTGCTGCTATGAATCGGTTCAACATATATTCAACAAAATTCCTACTGTTCAGCATTTATTTCAACTGACAGATTTTTTCATGGAAATCCAACTTTTCACTTCGCGTTCGTTGGTGGGACTAGAATGAACAATAGCTGTTTGTTGATGGTAATTTCAACTACTCGGTCAGCAACCGATATTGGTAAATGTTGCTGAATCTTAAAAAGAAGAAAATTACTGAAATTAAAATCATCAAATTGATAGATCTCATTTTAAGTGATTAAATTTATGTTAGATCCACCGAATTATATATTTTGTTTATCTGCTTCGGTTTGCTAGAAGTGATTCATTCGAAATCGACGGCACATCGAGGAACTTACTAAGTGGGCAAAAAGAATTCCTAATACCTTACAGAAATAGTAAAAAAAGTCGTGCGTCGCTTGCGGATTAATGTGAGTATAAGCAAAGTGCTTCGATTGCCAAAATTCCTTCAGATTCGAAAAATTCAGATCATTGCGCACAAGTTTTCTCCATAATGTTGGCCCTTCCGATCATTATTAAAAAAAGTAGCAGGCGTACGAAAATTAATTCACTTGATGTTTTCACATCCTCTCCTCGGCATTTCTCACTGTATAGTGCATACGCTGAATCGAATGTTAGCCAAGGCATCGATGTGTGTTTTGGTGTGTGCGAAGTGATATCACAGCACGCACGCATCTCTCACTGGCTCAGATGTCCTTTGCTGACAGCTTATTGTTTGCCATTTCCAATAGCAAGCGATCCACGAATTATCCATTCGAGAAGGAGAAAGTTGCCTAATTCTGTGATGTGCCATTTTGATATTTAGGTTAGATATAACCCTTCCTTTCTTGGAAACCGAAGCGTGCGCAGATGAATCTAATTCTGTGATTAGATCATTACGTTATGGAGCGTATCAAACTCGGAAGCACATTGACATAAGCTACTTACACATCTACATAAACTAATGGAATTTTGCGATGTTTGACGCTCCGCAACCTGCAAGACGACTGGAAGTACACCTAAAGAAATGTCGTTTTATTGATGTTGGGTGACAATCTACAAATTAAAAATGATAAGAACCTTGTGCGCGAATTTATGAAGAAAACGTCAGTAACTCTCGTACTCATCTGTTACGGAGCCGTGTAGTTTCGTAGTCAATGCTGTGTGAGAGCCGCAGGTAGCCTACGACTTTGTTCCCTGTACAACTTCGTGCATAGCTCCCAGACTACTTCTTTAACTCTTTCAAAGAAGTAAATGACTCAGACTTGAAAATTTTAAGCCCAAAAATTCATTGGCAGTCGTAGACGTTGCGTTTCGCCCTGAAAGGGTTTATCAGTACGACGCGGAAATATAAATTACGTTGGAAATGATATCTTTGCATGTAAAATTCTAATTCAGCAGCTTTCATAACTTTAAAATAATTGAAGGCAATCAACACTTGCCTCATCTTTTGTTGTACAAGTTGCAAAATTGTAAACAAGATTTTTCAGACCATTCTCTCGCCTGATAATTTCTGATGTCCATAGTTCTGAGGTATTATGAAATTTGCGTCACGCTGAACTAATTAGATCCGCCAATTTGTCGTGACTAGATATATTTATCCACGCCTCAATTGATGAAGAAAGACGCAGTTGATTTTAATAATCCACGATCAGTGGTTAAGGTTCCGCTTGCTCCTCTTACGAGGATGCGCATCAATAAGTGATTGCTTAAGTAGATCACAATCAAGCGACGGAAATACCGTTAATTGTCACATGGAATCATTTTCACGGATGAAGTCATCTAATCAAATAAATTGTGAAAATTGAATCCATATTCTTTTATCCATTTATTATTTGGATTGCCTTCATTGACACCTTCTTCCATTCAATTGACCAATAACAGCAACAGACATTTTACTTCCCTTCATGACATTTGCAACATAAAATCACTGAGAGAATGTGCTCATTTGTGTTGGTGAAAAAGAGGCAATCGTTAGCCAAAAATCATCTCATTAAGTCGCAAAGAACTAGAAGATCAAATTCGTTAGATGATTGAGAAGACATCATTTGTCTTTCACGTGTAGACATAGACTTCACTTGTTAGCAAAACTTTCTATAAATGCCACGATTCGTAGAATTTTGATTTAAACACATGTGATTCGACGTGACTAATCTGCTTTCAATTTTGAACGAAAATGACTCTCAGAAAATGTAAGATATCATGCTTTACACCACTTCTGACGAATCACGTCGAATTCGTACCTAATTAAAATCTCTTCCTTAAAATTAAAGCTTTTCCTTGAAGACTTGTAGGGACTTGCAGTATAATGCAGTTCATGAAATTTCCTTGATCATCAGCTTAATATCCGCCTAATTAAGATGCTTGCATAGACACAGAACATCTATGGATGCTATCAAATTCATTCCTTTTTATATCAAACTTGCTTCATGCTACTTATAAACGTACTTCATGTCGGTAGTATATATTTTCAAAAATTAAGCCTTTTACAAAAACTGCTCAAAAAAATTTGTAGACCACAGGAACATTATCTCCGTAAAAATACTGAATCTTTTGATATAAAAATTTTTCAGTGTACACTGTAAATTGCTGGATACGAAAAATTACATATAAACATATATCAAAATCACATACAATTTGAAACTAACATCTGATGCGATATTCTCGTATGCTTACAGAGATCTGGTATGTTTTTCATACGAAATCTCACTTACTTTCGTACGTGATTGGTATGTAGCGATACGACCTATTCCACCTGTGATTGGCTGTTCTACACTGAAATGCGAGTTGTTGGTATGTTTTATATACGAGACCCGATGCAAATTCATCCTCATTCGTATACCTCTGGTATGACTCTGATATGTAGAGCTTTAAGTTACATAGCAAAAAATATATTTAAGTGTGTTGAGAGCCATCTCCGGACCATCTCGGATGTGGTAATAAGTGATTTACAAAATGCAATCCACCCTCCACGTCCCTGCGTTAAAGCAGTGCTTTTCTGGCTAATTCACGATCTCAACAGATGGTCCGGTGGCCTTGTGGTTAGAGGGTATGCTTGCACGTCCTCTAGCTCCAACGTCGCTGGTTCAAACCTACCCACGACTGATGAGGCCCAACAGGCCGAAACATGCTCGATATGGTGAACAAACGCTTTGAAAGCATCGAGGTCAATATATCAGAAACGAAACTTACATTATCTAAGAATGATAAAGATATACACGAACTAAAGCAGGGTTCTTCGTCGTTAGCATCTGAGCTTCCTCATTCTCTTTTTGAAGAAATAGATGATGGAATCTTCAAAATCTATAACGCTATTATCTCAGGTGTTGAAGAGATTGACGGTCCTCTCACTGATCGAGAAAAGCATGATCGTTCAAATGTTATAAAATTAGCGAAAGAAGTGGATTTGGATTTTGATGATGGCGCAATCGTAGGTGCAGCGTATAGGACGTATTGGACCAAATATCCCTCGGTTATTATGTTTCTCTTTTTCTGGTCGAAGGCATAAGGATAGGTTCTTGAGAAACGCCAAGAAACTTAGAAGTTCAAGAACATTCAAGAATGTTTACGTTAATCGCGACAGAACTAAGCAACAAATGCTGCAATATAGGATTTTTCGTAATGAACTTTTTGATAGAAAGGAAAAGGGTGAAGATGTATTGATATATAAAAACCGCGCTGTGTTGCGGAGTGAATCTCCCACAAAAATTTTGTGTGAGCGATTGTATGAATAAGCCTCAAAGGAATTCCCGACTGTCATTCTTTTGAATGCAATATCCATACTCCCAAAACTAGATGAATTAACACTTCTTGTATCAACAATAAACCCAGGATTAGTGTTTGTAACTGAATCGTGGCTCACACCGGGCATTTGTGATGAAATGTTGTGATGAAATATTCTATTTATCGGCATGACAGAATTGGCCGTGTTGGAGGTGATGTTTGCCTATTCGTCAGCAATATTTTCCGGTGTGCGTCTATTAAAAACTATGATTGTCTCAGCACTACTGAATTTCTATCGATGAGAATTCCGGAGTTGAATATTTTTCTACCTCGCATCTACATTCCTCCTAATTTATGTGCAGATGAGTTATCAGAAATTTCTGACTTCTCTGTAGAAATCTTAGACACTGAGCTACTTTTGTATCCTGATTCCAATTAGATGATCTGCGGTGACAGTAGTAAGAAAACGGCGAACACCAGATAGCGCAAGATGGCCGCCATCGCTGAGTCCCCCCCCCCTCTGGAACGATAGAGTGTCGTGGTGGACTTGGGCGACCGCCAGGATTAGTGTTGAGGCTATAGTGTGTGATGTTTTTGGTACAATCTGCTGAATGTTGGGTTGTAAAATGGGTTGTTTCGAGTGGAAGGAGTGGTTGGATGAGAAAACGGAGGTCGGATTCGTGTTCAGCGTGAAATTCTGCATCGGTAGGGTGAGTTTCAAGTCAATCGGTGAGAAAAAATTTTTCTTCAAAATTTTAACAGAGTTAGAATTTGGGATGTTTTGGTGTGTAGCGCCCAAACGAAGCATCGGATGAGAAAACGGAGGCCAGATTCGGAATCTACGTGAAATTTTGGGTTAGGAAGGATGTTTCCAGCGAAATCGGAGAGAAAAAATTTTCGGCTGACGTCCCCCCCCCTCTGGACAGCTCGCTTCGATTTTGGCTTCTAGTGGACGGATTTTGTCGTGCGATAGCTCGTTTGAAAGCTAAGAGTGAGACAAATTCAGTGAAAGAACCGGCTTGTTCCTATCTGTCTTCGTTCAAAAGTTAGAGCGGTTACAAGATTTTAGGTCGGAGCTCGCTTACCTGAAAAAATCCTATGGTTTTTCCAAATCCTGACTTTGTATGGGTAAAATTTTGAAAATTTTCCAAAGTGTGGAATTTCGACCTGGGACCGTCACCAAAACATTTTTCATCAAATTCTGAAATTTCGCTGACGTCCCCCCCCTCTGGACAGCTTGCTTCGATTTTGGCTTCTAGTGGACGGATTTTGTCGTGCGATAGCTCGTTTGAAAGCTAAGAGTGAGACAAATTCAGTGAAAGAATCGGCTTGTTCCTATCTGTCTTCGTTCAAAAGTTAGAGCGGTTACAAGATTTTAGGTCGAAGCTCGCTTACCTGAAAAAATCCTAAGTGTCAGAGTGACTTTGTATGGGTAAAATTTTGAAAATTTTCCAAAGTGTGGAATTTCGACCTGGAACCGTCACCAAAACATTTTTCATCAAATTCTGAAATTTCGCTGACGTCCCCCCCCTCTGGACAGCTTGCTTCGATTTTGGCTTCTAGTGGACGGATTTTGTCGTGCGATAGCTCGTTTGAAAGCTAAGAGTGAGACAAATTCAGTGAAAGAATCGGCTTGTTCCTATCTGTCTTCGTTTAGATGTGAGACGCCATTTAAGATTTTGGGACATTGGTGAAAAACGACAGAGTTAGAATTTGGGACGTTTTGGGCTCTAGCTTCAAAACGAAGCATCGGATTGGAAAACGGAGGCCAGATTTGGAATCAGCTTGATGTTATTGTCCAATGAGGATCATCATCCAATGAGAATCAAGCATTTCTTTATAAATAGCGAGCCTTCCACAGTGAGAATCATTCCATCGTTGAATCACACGAGTGACGGACGCACATTTTCTCTCTCTCTAGTTCCCTGTTCTATTACCCAACTAAAATGGTAAGTCGCTACTTCCCTCCCTCTCCTCCCTTGAACGTAAACTTAATACAATCTTTTTTCATTTTCAGGCATCTACTCCATCTGCTGCACTAGTAGGACAAAATGGCGGTCAAACGTTACAAGGTTCGCTACGGTCAGATCATCTACAACTGAGGCCAGTGGAAGAAACATCCAAGGTACATAATCCTACACCGCTACAGCGTAAATTTAAACAAGCCTTGCGTTATGATGATCATAGCGTAGTACTCCAAACGGGAATGCTCCCTTCCACGGATGTCAAGATAATGCACAATCAGTATGGGGGCTACATACTGATCCCCGTGAGTCCGTACATTCGCCACCAACTTGATATTATTGAGGAGTACGTGACATTAAATATGGACATTCCTACTCCTCTTGCTCAAAAGTGGAAGGCGAGAGATGACAAGGATACTCCCTATAGAAAGATTTGGGATGGTAATCACATTTGCCTACCGGTATCACATTGGTGTACTTACTATAAGAAGGATGGAGATCATTCAATACCCATCAGATGTGATGAGCTCGGAGAAGGTACTTGGGATATCCTTTTCAAAGTGAATGGGCTATATTATGGTCGACACAAGGATAATAAAATAGCCTCTCTCTCCATGCATATGGAATCCATCCTATATATTCCGAAACCACCCAACGTGGACGACATAATTGATCAAATCCTTAACAGCAGTGGTACGAAGCGCAAGTCGGAGAAGAATGCTACATCAAAACGCAAATCAAAGAAGGAGAATTACTAGTCCTTTCCTAACTCTACCCTATGACAATTCGCTTATGTGCTTTGAGTGTCGTAGACGTGGTCTTATTAGATACATTTTACTTCTTCGTTGCCATCATATCATTTGTGTATTTTGTCGTGAAAAGCATCGATGTAATTCTTCATTTTGTAATATGTTATAGAACGCTTCCTTAGATGTGTAAATTTCCGTTTTAGGCTTCTATCATCATTTTTATGGATTGTGAGGGTGAACCTGTACAGGAGCTCAGTGCTATTGCTATGAACAATTGGACATATCAGATTGTTAGTGTCTATCATCAACATGCCAACTGTGGTCCCAATGTTGATCAATGGGCGAGAAAACACATTCATGGACTTAATCTGAAATATTTGCAAGACTATTGCTTTTCTTGTGAGAGTGCTCTTCTTATTGACTTTAAACGATGGTTAGCTGCTTTCAATGTTATACGCATCTTTTGTAATAATCCTGGTAAGGAGAGGAAAGTATTTCCCAATCTAATCATTGATGATATTTTGCTCCCGCCTTAGAGTGAATCAACATTATCATGAAGTCACGAAACGTTTTAAGGATTTGTGTGTTCCTATTTTGTCTGTTCGTTGTAGTAGCTACGTTCATAACCAATGCTTCTTTCCTCCTTACCTCAACACTGCCAAAGTCCTGTATGGTTATCATTGCTCGTTGTATGATAGTTATCAGCTGTATCTATTTTATCTCTTTCAAACCATTGATTTATAATGCATGCTTGTTACCGTTATTCAATAAATGTTACTATGAGAAGAGTTGTTGTTTTCATGCAATGGATGGGTTAGTTAAAGGGCGATCATGTCTTTCTCAAACGACTGCGGAACATTACGTTTTCATAGGCAAAGTTTAAAAGGAGCTGTTCAAGATTATGTGATAAATTTTCATAAAGATGAGACCGACATCGAAGCAGTGGTTGATGATGCTAGCACTCTATTTCTAGAGTTAATGAATACATTCTCTGATAGCATTATCATGGCGCGATTAGTTGCGAAAATTAAGTTTAGTCATTTTGGAAAGGAAGAGGTGGAAAGTCGCTCTTTCCATTTTGCTTCTTATTCAATGGAAGTGGTAGATCACCCCGAAGAATTTTTTAAAAGACATATGATAAAAATTGCTGAACGTCTTAACGCATTTAACCATCATGGTAGCAGTCTAGTGATTGAAGCGATTTCAGATATTCACATTCAACTTTCCATAAAGAAAAATTGAAAATGCAGTGGTACTTGATTGTAGCACAACTGGTTTTCGAGCTATGTCTGCTCACTCTCGAAGTATATTCCTTCTGTACATGCGTCTATTATTTAGAAAAGGCTAGCAAATTCATATCTTCAAAAAGACTTGCTATAGACATCAATAACGGTGAAACTATGTGTTGCGATGTATGTAAGCGAAAGGATGGAAATGAAAAGCGCATCTTCAAGAGATGTAAGCATGCTTTTTGTCAACGCTGTTTCATACGTAATTGCATTCAACTTTGCCAATGTAACCACTGTGACATTGCTCATTTCGAGTGTCACTTATGTCGCAATAGTTAGTACCTATGCAAATGTGGTAAAGATAGGTTTTAGCAAAGACTAACACGGAAAATGGCGAAACGTAAAATGACGAAACGTAAAAGTCAAAAGTTTTCTTCAGCCATTCAAGCTCTCCGACGAATGAAAGCAAATCAGCGATACAATGCTATACGACATGCTAACGATAAATTCATTTGTGAAATTATTTCTCATGTGAGGAAGTTGAGGACGAAGAAATTAGCGCCAAAACAACGAAAGTTACTTAAGCGATATGCTACGAAATTGCGTTTCATCTCCAATCCTAAAGTCGCCCTTCAAAGAAAGAGGAAAACTCTAACACAAAAGGGCGGTTTCCTTTCAGCAATACTTCCAATGATAGCTCCTGCCGTGGGCAACCTATTGGGAAATATCTTTGGCTCTAAGCGTTAATTATGCAAATGTTGAGTCTCAAAGTAATAAAATGGATTTCAGACTTCAATGTGATAAAGTTCTGACTGTATCAGGTCCATCTCATGCAGGTAAAACTGTTTTCACGCTGAATTTATTGGATAAAAGAAGGAGTTGTTTAAGGAACCTATCAATCGAGTGATTTGGTGTTATGGTATTTATCAACCGTCGCTGTTTCAGGAATTGCAAAGTCGCAACTTTATTCGACATGAAGGAATTATTCCAGTGGATAAACTTCAGTCTAATGATGTTGTTGTATTGGATGATTTATTAAAAGAAAGTAAGAATTCAAAAGATGTTACAGATATGTTCACTCGCGCAGCACACCATAAAAGGTGTTTTATCATCTATATTACACAAAATTTATTTCCTGATGGAAAAGAAGCTCGTACACGAAACCTGAATACACACTATTATGCTATTTTCAAGAATCCGCGAGATAAAAGTCAATTTGAAATTTTAGCGCGACAAGTTGCACCCAGAGGATCAAAAGCCTTAATTGAAATTTTTCAAGCAGCTACTGAAAAACCATACGGTTACTTATTCATTGACTTTACGCAAGAGTGTCCGGAAGAATTTAGATTTCGAAGTGATATTTTGAAAACTCCCATGATTATCTACAAACTATGAGTTCTTATTCTCGCATGATTGTTATTCCTCAGGATGAATATGTACAATTGACTGCCATGCAGCAAGTAAAGCAACCTCTTGCAAATCAAATGTATAGGAAAGAAATAGATTATCAGCAAAATGTTCACATCAAAGATCCACATCGTGCTGTATTATTACAATCGGAAACTGTTGAGCAATTGAAAAACTTGAAGAATAAGATGCGTGACTCTGTATCGACTGCTACACCTTTAGCATCTCGCGCACATGCCATATCTCTTTTCAATAGTATTGAGCCCCATCTCAATGTAAATGATAGAGGAGAAATCATTACAGATGAAAATAAAGTGATTGATGCTTCACGTTATGAAGACTTGATTCAGTATGCGACACGTAAAAAGCGCCGTCAGGGCTATGTTCCACCTGGTTGGTCATACTTTCTTAAACTATTGAAAAAGCATAATGTGCCAAAATTTGCTTTAAATAATGAGACATTGAAAGAACTTGATTCAACAGTGGCTACTACTCCAATGCTTCAGACGATGAAAATGCCAAAAAATTGGTTTAAGGCGTCACTGCTACATCCCCTCCCACACTCACTAAGCAAACAAGAGGAAGAACTCGACGTAGATCTACATCGCCACTAAAACTGGTAAAAGGAAAACGTAAAACAGCTCCTCCCAGGAAATACATGTTCTCAGACTATTAATATGAAGCAGATGTGTTGCTTGCCATGTAATGAGCCGCCAGAGGTGAATGTCGTTGTCACTTGCACTTGCTGCGCCAGCTCTCATAATGAAACCCCTAAGCAATGTGAACACGATCGCAAAACCGCTAAAGCTAAATGCTGCAGTTGTTGTAAATGTAGAAAGGCAAGAAAACAAAAGATGAGAAGGAGGAAAAAGAGTCAGTCGTCATCGACTGAACGTTTGAAGTCAATCTATTATGATGTAAAACATCCGGCAGGATTTGCATCTATCAAGAAATTATCAAAAGCGAGTGGTCTTCCACAATCACAAGTGAAACGATGGTTAAAGGGTCAGGCTACATATACACTCCACAAACAAGCGAAAAAGAAGTACCGCACCCGCCATTATATTGTTCATGACATCGATGAACAGTGCAAGCAGATTTGTGCGATGTTGCCTCCATTTCAAAACATAACTCGGGCAATAATTTTATTTTAACCGTCATTGATATTTTCTCGCGTTATGCGTGGGCTCAACCTTTAAAAACTAAAGAAGGGAAAGGAGTAGCAAAAGCATTCCAAACAATTTTTCGAGAAGGTCGCATTCCAAAAAGAATTCAGAGTGATCAAGGAAAAGAGTTTGAAAATCAGCATGTGACAAGATTATTTGAGAGGCATGACATTGAGTTGTTTAGTGTAAAGAGCGCTTATAAAGCTGCACTCGTTGAACGTTTTAATCGCACATTAAAAAATCGCTTGTGGCGACATTTTACTGCCAACTTGACACAAAATTGGACAAAGGTTCTACAAGATACACTCCATGCCTACAATCACTCTATCCATCGTTCTATTGGACTCAGACCAGTAGATGTAAATGCTGACAATGTAGATAAAGTGCGCGAATCATTCCAACGTAAACGCACTCATGTGAAAAGTGATGTGAAAATTGGCGATAAAGTTCGTATCTCAAAAGTGAAAAGTGTTTTTGCTAAAGGGTACCTCCCGAATTGGACAGAGGAGGTATTTACAGTATCAAGGATTAATCAAAAAGACTCTCCGACCACCTACAAGTTGAAAGATTACGATAATGAAGAAATTGAGGGTAGCTTTTACCGCGATGAGATTGAGGTAGTCACTGAAAGTGAAACATATTTGGTAGAGAAAATCATTCGATGTAAAAAACGGCAAGGTGAAGAATGGTGTCTTGTTAAATGGGCTGGTTATCCTTCAAGTATGAACTCTTGGATGCGTCGTGCCGACATCTTTCATCTAAGTGATCGACAGTGATTCATGCAAAGTTGTAACTAACAATGTTTAGGGTTTGAGCTATGAATCCAACTGCCTCATTTTATTCACGACCCTCCTATGTAAGTGGCGGAGGACAAATTTACATCGGTGCTCGCCGCCAACGTGGAGGTAGCATACTTGGTGCACTGAAATCTGTTGTAGCACCTCTCATATCCAATGTCGGTAGATCTTTGAAACGAAATGTTTTAAGTAATGCCGTTGGCTTTGCTGGTGATGTTGCTAGTGATCTTTCCAGAGGTAGAAGTTTTAAGAGCAGTTTGTTGAATCGTGGGAAGGAACGCGGTTTAAAAACATTGAAGCAGACCATTGCTGGTATTACTCAAGGAAAGAAATCACCTAAACGAATGAATAAAGGAAGGAGGAAACATCGCGGAGCTGGTAAGGTGCGATCTTCAGTCAAAAGGCATTCACGCAAACGTCGCAGAGGCTCTAATCATTCATCAGGCGCTAAACGACGACGCTGCTATAACTTCTAATCATGGAGTGTAAAACTTCCGGTTTTTGTTTGTTCGATCAACAAGCCATACAGACAGATATTCTTAGTTCAAGTATTGTAGATTATCATCCTCGAACAGCTGAGAATGCTGGCCCCATTGAATTTGTTATTCCTGGTGGTAGTGATGACTACATAGATTTGAGTTATGCGATGCTTGATTTGAGGTTTAGAATTCAGCAAGCAGATGGAACTGCTATTGACGATACACATAAAGTTGGACTGAACAATTTACCATTGACTACATTACTTCGTGATGTTTCTCTAACGATTGGAGAGCAGCAGGTGGAAGGTGGTCAAAGCGATTATCCCTATAAATCATATTTCAATCATGTATCACAGTTTCATCCAGCAGCACAAAAAAGTCATATGGAAGCCATGGGATGGTACAGAGATGAAGCAGGAAAATTTGATGTTGAAACAAACAGTGGCTTTGTAAAGCGATCTGCTATGATTAAAGATAGTAGAGTATGTCAGCTATATGGTCCGCTGAATTTAGACTTCTTTAGACAGTCAAAGTTTTTACTGTGTAATACCAGCATGCGACTCAAGCTGACATTGAATAAGCCTGAATTTGCGCTGAATGCATTTGCTAAAGTTGACAATTTTAGAATTCATGTGGAAGATATTGCACTTTACATTCGTCGAGTAGTACCGAATCCAAGTGTCATTAGAGGGCATGCTGAAGGTCTTAACCGCCAAAATGCCATTTACCCCGTTCAGCATACAAAGCTTCTCACCTTTACAATTCCGAAAGATCAAAAGAGTTTCATGAAAGATGGCCTCTTTCCATCGGAAGCACCGAAGCTCCTCATGGTGGCAATGGTTGAAAATGATGCATTTAATGGTAATATAAAGAAGAATCCTTTCAATTTTAAACACAATCAGTTAAGTGAAATTGCTTTACGTGTAAATGGTGTGAGTCATCCTGGTCCACCCTACAAACCAGATTTTGCTTCGGATCAATTTATGCGCAGTTATGTTGATTTTATGGATGTCTTTGGCTTTTACAATACGGATGATACCAACGGACTGACTATGAAAGAGTTTAAGAGTGGATATACTATTTATGCATTTGATTTGACTGCGGACAGCGATATTAGTGCACCCTATCGTCAAGCGAACGTGCCTCATAATATTCGTTTGGATTTGACGTTCAAAAGAACACTACCTGAGACGATCAATGTATTAATTTATGCAGTCTTCGATTCAAATATTGAAATTACAAAGTATCGTGACGTGATTCTTCAGTATAATCGTTAATGAGTTGGTTGACTGCTGACGATATTAAGACTAAAGTGCAGCGTAATGCAGACGAAGCGACGTTGAAAGCTTTCGATAATGTCTATTCACTCGATACCTTACCACCTGCAGTAAATCACTATCCCATCTTTATTGTGCTAAACACTCATTCTCAGAATTTAGGCGGTGAGCATTGGAAAGCGATCTTTATTGGAGAAGACCGACGTGGTGAACTATTTGACTCTCTTGCTCAACCTCCAAATATACCAACACAGCAGTGGTTGAGAAAACATACGCGTCAATATCAGCGAAATGAACGCATACTACAACATCCACTTTCATCAACGTGTGGTGCTTTTGTACTGTACTTCATCTTAAAACGTTTACATGTATCTCGATTTGCATCTATTATTCAAAACTTTTCATGTAATCCATCCTCTAATGAAAAAATGATTTGTAAGTTCTATCATGATTTGAAATAAAAACATCATGTTGGAAAAATTGTTTTTTATTTTACAATCCGCTGGGTACGTACATACTCAATGAGATAGTCTAGGATCATATTTGCTTGTACATGAGATTTTAGTCCAGTAATGATCACTTTACTATTATGAAAGATTGCCACATGCACAGGTAACCAACAACTAATGAGAGCTGCAGGAAAAAGTTCGGGTTCATAACACAAATTGTAACTGCTGGTACGAATCTTCAAAAATGATACACTGTCACTCAATTGAGTAGAGATCACCATATTGTCCACAGTCAGATTCGACATCACACACCTCTCCCTCTTCCATATCCGACGTAGTAGTCTTTGTAGCTCTAAGCGCATTGACTGCGCCGATGAATGAGAAAGGGCGCCGAGAATCTGTACAGTCCCATTTGGGAAGAGTTGAAGATTTCGTGAATTGTTCATCTTCACCACTAACATTTGAGGACGGCCCGGGTAATACTTGCTGTTTGGAAGGTGTTGGTGTAATGTTGTGAGATCGATTTTGGTGTAGAGTCTGAAGCGACGGAGAATGTTGACGATGGTGTAGCGATGGCGCTTCATGATGAAAGAATGAGTAAATTGAGCGATGTACCTTCCTTTTATACTTTTCCCAACTACCTTGATGAAATGTGAAGTTAGTATGAAGTTGGGAATGATAGAGTTGAATTCGCCGATTGTTGACGCGCAGCCAGATGCGATTTCCAATACGTGAATGTCTTTTCATATAGAAGTATTTCAAGTCCTTCATGATATGATGTAGAGATTGAAAATGACGATAAGATAAAGCAAACTCTCTTCTCACATTTCCAGTTGAATCTTTGAAATAGACGTTTCGATCATGATCCGTTTCAATACGTTGTAGGGAATCTATTTCCAACTCATGATGTGTGGTAGTCATGTCTGATTAAGATTTGCATAGTAGGGCGATGAACTCACGACGAATAAATGTCATGATGGAGCGATGTATGTATCTTCTATACTTTCCCAATTGTATTTGCGAAATGAGAAACAGTTTGCGGAATGAGAATGGTAGATTTGAATTTCATTTCTGTAATGTTGAAAGGAGATGAATCTTAATGTTTCAAAATATTCCAAATCCCTCATGATATCATTGAGGTTGACAAATTGTCGCCATGTTAATGTAATTCCTCTTGATGTATGACCATGAGAATTTTTGAAATGTACGTTTCCATCACGATCAACTCTGATATATTGTAGAGAGTCCAAAATCCAAGTCTTCATGATGTTATGCAAAGTTGCAGATTAGCAATATAAAAATGTCGTTTTTTATCATATTTTGCTTAGCAATGCGGCTACAAAGAGATTTACTAGTAATCGAGCCGCACTCTTTTCTACTCCCATTGATCATGCACAACAGCTAAATGGAAATTGGGAAGTGGGTGTCACTCAACTTGTTTATAGCAACTGTGTCTATACTTTTGATCATGAGGTTGATGACTATTAATA
This sequence comes from Prostheceraeus crozeri, assembly GCA_907163375.1. Taxonomy (NCBI): domain Eukaryota; kingdom Metazoa; phylum Platyhelminthes; order Polycladida; family Euryleptidae; genus Prostheceraeus; species Prostheceraeus crozeri. The sequence continues at coordinate 99,098 of CAJQUW010014819.1, forward strand.
TGAGGCGTACAGCTGCTTATCAATGTGAAAAGGGGTGCCGAGTATACATTCCACAGTGGCCAAAGAAAGATCTTTTATCATGTAAAAAGTTTATATATGATTTCTTGAATAAAGCGTGTAAACATATTGTCCAATTTACTCCGCACAATGATGATTATAATTATGTACATCATGTAGTTGAGAAAGATTGGATTGTTGGTTTAAGTCCAAGTTTAAGAAATGATTTAGGCTACCTCGCTAGCGCCTTAACAAGCTATGATAATTTTACGTTAATTACCACATAAGTGGTCATAAACAGTTAATATATCGAGAGGAAGCTTATTATGTAGATCTTATTCCAAGAAATGAGAAGACGTTGGTGAAGAAGATTGTGATTAAGCCAAGAAAGACAAACATGACTCCTGAAACATTATTGAAGAATTAAAATTCTTATTATCTCCTTCGAGTTGATGGTAAACAAGTGGCAACATTGACTTATATCAAATCATCTAATCATATTGCAATAAGCAAATTAAATGATGATGATCTAGTATTAGTTTGTTCAAAAGATTTTCATCAGTTCTTACGACATCGTTCTGCAGCTGTTCATGGAAAATCTGATATGCAACATTTACCATGTGAAAGGCCAAATCAATTTGATACAGAATGGACCGTATCTTTATACAGAAAGTGTGTAGAGCCTTTGGTGGTTTTCTTACATGAAAACAAGAGTGTTGATGCCTCGCATTATTACTTCGGTTAAATTGGTTGTAGATTATTTAAATGAAGTGATTAATGAGCAACATATTTCATTTTCTGAAAAAGAAGACTTTGTCTCTCACTATAAGTGGAAAAGGTATTGAACTAATTATGGATAAAACTCTAATGGACATTTTGGGTTTTGATCAAAATATCTTTAAAAGTGGTACTGTAACCAAAGCTAGCGCAGACATGTCGCTATCGCGTCGTATTAACTATTTTCAGATATATTCCAATATTGGTGAAGATGTACGTGTGGGAGATGTTGAAGCTCCATTGCTAGCAATGATACCATACCAGCCAAAAAAGCTGCAGTATTTTATCTGAGCATACTTTCAAGAAAGTGCATTATACAAAGCTGAAATCAAACTACATCCCACAAATTGATGTTGCCATTTATGATGATGCTGGTGCGTTGATTCCTTTTCATAAAGATGCTGTGACAAGTATTACACTCCATTTCCGAATGAAGAGTTAATGCAAAAGTATGCTATTATATTTTTCCAATGTGAATAATATGGAAAGTGAAAATAAGGACTCGTTTCTAATCTACTTGGCCCAGTAATGCTTCTATGAATATAAATTTCCCCAAAAATAAACCATCAGACTATCGGAGTAGAATTAAATCGGCCACTGCATTTAGAAGGTGAATGGGAGGTTGGCGTTTCTAGTATTTGCTATGATAGCAATATTCAGAATGTGAATGATTTGGAAGAAATGATATTGACTCCTCGCACCCATGATGGAATAACGATGAATAATGCATTCCAGTTCCCATACAATTTAACATCAGATGAAAAATGGAACTATGAATGGATTCAGATAAAATCAGATTCTTATGAGCCATTTGGGAATGAGAAAATTATTAAGGCATTCAACAGTGGTAATACTTCCATCATGAAGAATAAAAATCAGAAAGCTTATGAGTTTACTATCTATCATTGGAGTGGGAGACAGTTCCTCCGCTTTCATTCTTTTTACTAAAGGTCTTACGCTGAGGTTGGATAGTGAATTCTATCCGCATCTTGGTTTTGGTCATGGACTACATCTAACGTCAATTGCTACTGCAAATGTTAGAAAAGTTTATTCAATCGAATCTTAACAGATATTCATTTAGATTTAAAATATTTGAGTGAAGATGTTGTAGAATGCGAAGAACGCATCATTTTGAACCTCTAAAGCGTGGTATTCAACTTTATACTTATTGAGTTAGTAAAACGATGGAATGTGGGAATGAGACTGTGGTGGTAAGATGGTATGGAAGAAAAAATTATGGCGGACAAAAATAAGTTGGTTATTCAGAAATATAATGACAAACTTACAGTTTATTTCTCTCCAACCTTGCGTCATTTTGTAAGACATTATACACCTATTATTGGAAGCGGTGTGGTGTATGCTTCTCATGAATATCACACTAAAGCTGATTCAGTTAATGATGGATGGTGGGTGGAGTGTGGCATCTATGG